>CM036772.1:16896011-17311011 GCA_020796225.1 Arion vulgaris
AAAATAATGTGTAACGTGTATTTATTATTTTATAAGTTGAAACATAACAACCTCAAACCATGATTTTTCCGAAAATTTGTGTCTGGCCCCACCAACAAACATGATCACGAGCCGCCACTGCATATGAAGTCAGCGAGGGAGCGTCTGTATGTCGGGGAACACTGATAATAAAGAAAGCATCCTTCCAGCAAAAATCAGTCAGAAACGCTATACCAGGCGCCTTAACTACTCATGAATCCACAGCGGGCGAATGCAAGAAGAAGAAGAAGCTAAAAGGAAGAACAGTGGTAAAGATAGGTTCTTTCATGTGCTTAGATTCTTCACCAAGTCACAGGTTCTTTCTTCGTTCTTTTTCTTTTCGAACGCTCCATATCGAACAACTCCTTATGATCTGTATGTGATCTGAGCCTAAGAGCGATTGTACGTTGTACTATAAAAAAGTGGATTATGGCTATGCGCCTACAAGTAGTCACATCCGATTTCTGGGGCGCAGTATTTTACCATTCCCTAGGGGCTAACTTCAGTCGCCTCTTACGACAAGCTTTGTAGCTGGCGGTGGTACTATTTTTTTTCCCCTTGCGAGCTTCGGTGACACACGGGCTAGGTACTTACAAGATGTGAGAAGTCCTATTGCTATTATAAGTGGTCCCTTGCAGCAAACGAACATTTTGAAAAACATCTACCAACATTTACGTCAAAGGTTGGCAAGAGTATATTTCCTATATTCGTGCGATAACAGACACTGACATGCTTAATGCTTTAAAGTTATTCCAAGATTGACACTCAGAATGCCAGTGAGAATTTTAACTCCCTCATATGGCAGAGATATAAAAAAAATTATGTATTTTATCAATAATGACTGTAGCATCTCTTCCCACTTTGGCTTCAACTGTGTAGCTGCGGTCGTGAAAATGGTCATAAATAAATTAGAACTTCAGTAGACAGGTATACACGCAGGCAGTGCTCTCAATCAGCACACTGAGAAGTTGACAGGTACAAGAAAACGCAAACTGATATTGTCAAAGTGGAATCGTAAAAACAGGAGAAAACGCCACATAGATCAGGAGCATGAGAGAACTAAAAAGGAGAAAGACACCTATATTGCAGGTGGATTTAACATATAACAATTCGTGATGGATGTCCTGTCAGTTATACAAGCAACTTATGTCGACGTTTTTTTGTGATGTTGTAGCTCTGTTCAAATTCGACAAAATTACTTTTTCATAGTAATTTTCCCACATTTGTAATTTTCACTCATAATGGAAAGTTATGTCTTAAAATCTAAGTACCCCTTCACAAAAGTATTATGAAAGTTTGTACGTAAATAGATAGATCTAGGAATGAAGAACATACGTTAGTTAGTTAGTTTGTTCCTTTCGTACTAAAGGTGTCAGATAGGGCAGAGGTTTTAGATCTCCATGTGATGCGGTTGGTTGCTAGCAGTTGGAGATCGTGTATGGTTTTACATCTCAATAGTTTACTTTCTTGTAGGATTGTTCTTCGAAGAGTGATCTTAGGTCTTCCACGTTTTCTTAAGTGCTACAGCATATTAAGAAAGGAACCAAATGGTTCTGCCACGTAACACGATTACCGTCCAACAGCACACCATAACCAACATAATTCTGTAGATGTTCAAAGATACAGGATCGCCCACGCAAGCGATGGAGCTCAGAAATATCAGATGTGGTATGACACTCCGCAGCCACATGTATAAAACATTTCGATGCCTTTCCATCCAAGGCACAAAACATGGTTATTTTCACGGATTCAATGTTTGCCCTTCAAGCTCTAGAAGATGGTGGACATTGTAAATCTGAACTATCCCATATAGCCCTATATATTGACAGACTTATTACATCACATGACATAAAAATAATTATGTAGTGGATCACTAGACATTCAAACACACCTGGATATGATAAAGCTGATAGGCTAGAAAAGATAGGGTCAATACAGGAACAACCATTTACAGCAACAACTCTCCATACAGCAAAGCAAATCCTAATGACAACAAATAAAGACATTTTGCTGAACAGATGAACCATGGGAGACAAGGGAAGAGAGGTGTACAGTCATATGGCCAGCCCTAACTTTAATGACAACATCAACCACCTTACAAGAAGAGATCAGAGCACCATTTTTAGACTCCGAACCCAACACATAACACGTAATAATCACCTGACCAGAATTCAACCACAACACACTCCAGAGTGCCAACTGTGTGCACATCATCGTGAAACCATTCCCCACCACCTTTTCAAGTGTCAAGCATCAGAAAGACCCTCCTTCCCCCAAGGCCAGATAAATGGAACACATTATACGGAACAAAAGAACAACTTACAAACACATGCAGATACCACTACATAGCATTGGGCCGAATGGCAAGAGCTCAAGTGCCGCTGGATCATTGAAGAAGTATACAAAATTCAAGATTGGCAATTCAGTCATGTGTACATGTGGACAGGCACACTAGACTGCAGAGCACATACTTCAAGACTGCCCCGAATATGATACACTGAGGCAAACTCACTGGCCTAACGAAACAACACTCGACAGAAAACTACATGGACCTCTGTGTGAACTACAAAAGACAGTGAAGTTCATACAAGAGACAATATTGAATATATAGACAATATTTCAAGCGAACGAAAGGATGGAAGGAAGGAGGCGCACGCGAGGGAACATGCCAAAACATTTTGAATGCACTGAGTGTTGAAGTGCCATTAGGAATAGGTCCATGTCTAGTATTGAAAGTACAGGGTTGGTAGAAACAGTGTGCAAGCTAGTACACTTTTTACGTCTACTGAAACATCTGTGTAGTTTGGTATTGGTCCATCAGTACAATATGTTGATTTCTATCTATATACTTTTCGTGTCCCATATAACACATAAGGTTTCCACAAGAGTTTTCCATTGTTGCCATGCACAAAGTGTGCGATTGGGATACATGTTCTTTAACCCTTACTTGCAGATTAAAATTACAAGTACGCTCTCTCTCTTTCTCTCTCTCTTTCTCTCTCTCTCTCTTTCTCTCTCGCGAGCGATCTTTCTTTTTGGCCATATTGATCATTATTATTGTGAGATATAAACAGCCTTTGCCAAGAACATATTTTTCGTCACATCTTCAGCACCATTTAGAGCTCTGGTGCTTATCCTTCGGCGATGTGTCTGGTTTCAGCCAGCGTTTGCTCGGTTCGCTCTCCGTTCTGTAGCCATCTAGTTTTTTTAACGGTGTGGGGTAGCTAGCCCCACGCCCAACCTCCTTAGCCATCTCTTATGACACGCTTGTAATGTAACATTGGCTCTATTCTTTACACCACAATTTGGGCACCGGAAACCACTCAGGCAACAAGTACTTCTGAAGTCGAAGTAAGGCTCTCCTGAATGGAGACGGATAAAGAAAGCAAAACTTCTCGATAAAATATGTCAGAAGCGACATATTAGGTGCCATGACTACGTCTGCAATCATTGCTGGCGAACGATAAGAAAAAAATAATATAATCTATGAAGACACTGAAAAGAGGTTTTTTTTATTAGGACAAAGATAAGTATTCCATGGACATTGACACTGATATCGCTGATGTAGTGAAAGAGAAAGATGTCAAATCACAGAGTAAGTTGTTATCAATATATGACCCGCCTGCCCATCGTGTTCGTAGCGCATTAGACGACGTAGGATAAGCTCCCTATGAGCGCAGGGTTCAATTCCGCGGGCTGGCAGAAAAAGCCACAGGTTCTCCAGATTTACAGTGTTCTTGGCACCGAACCGAAGGGTTACGATATCCATGGCAGTGAGTCAAAGAGCTGAAAGCCCATGTTCTTCTGAATGGAAATAAAAAAAAATCAATATATGAGAGAGACAGACATCATTTTAGGAATATGTGATGAGAAAAAGAGGTTTAGAGCACAATGTGACAAACGGCGAAATCAATGGGAAACGAAACAGAGAACGACAGAAACAGAACGATCTGACTTAATAGCATGGGAGAGTGTCAACATTTGGACTGATAGTTAACACTACGGACAGGATCTGGTGAAGATATCTTCTTCTTTGCGTTCGTTCTTTACGATCAATTTTAATCACTCTTTGTGATATGTTTGATCTTTGCCAAGAACGTGTATACGTTGCACATTGGTTTGGTAGGACCCTAAACGCATAGACTTCTACACGTTTAGGACATGTGCATCCGATTTCAGCCAAACCTCCTTAGACGCCTCTTACGACTTGCGTGGCAGGTAACAGTGGTTCTATTCTTTGCACCCCAAATTTGGTCCCGGTAACCACTCGGCGGCCCTAACCACTCGGCGGCCCCGTAACCACTCGGCGGGCCCCGTAACCACTGGCGGGCCGGTAACCACTCGCGGGCCCGAACCACTCGGGAGATGAAGATATCTAATATTGTCTTCTTTTTCGAACGCTTCATATTGATCACTTGTTAAACCACTCTTTATGATTTGTATGTGATCTGAGCCTCAGAGCAGCACATCCGATTTTTACGACGCTTTTTTACGATTAGATTAGCTTCCATTTCGACATGCTTTATAGGTCGTAGTGTTACTATTCTTGGCTCCCCTTGTTAGACCCGGCAACACACGGGCGATCTAGAAAGGTCTAAAGTGGAGGGATTGACATCATTGCACAGTGTGTTATCCCCTATGGCTTAGTCCCTCTCCGCAGTAAGACACACCACTTGCCAAAAGTAATGTACAAAGCACGCCCTCTGTAGCTCCGGCAACAATTCTAGATGTTTCTGGAAAAAATACAATCGTGAATAGAGCGGCGTGGTTCGGATTCACACCCACAACCTTCCGAACGCAAATCAAGGTGTTAACCAATTAGACACAGAGATCAAATATATATATATATATATATATATATCCTGCAGAGATATAGGATCACTTACTCCAGTCAACATGTCACACGATGATGATCGATAAACTTCCAGTTATAAAATGTGATAATCAGCACTCATTTATTCTTCCAGTCATATAATGTCATACCTGGGGTCACCGATAGCAACGTTGGTAACGCTCTGTTCCAGCACAGCCAACAGTAAACTCATAGGGCCTACGGACCCAGGGAACAATTATGGGAAATCAGACCCCAACAGGTCACGTGACCGCGCATTCAAGTATTGATGTGTATAGACGAATTCATTTTAATAAACACAAAATGCTAAATCAAAGTTTTATTATGCAACAAGTTAAGTTTAACAATAAGGAATATCAATATTCTGAATATTTTTCACCAATAAATAACCATAGACTCACAGAATTGAGTAAAATTGCATAAAAGCTTACAGTGTTCTATCAAACATATATAAATTCCAGCCCCCAACTGAAACTAGGTCAAGGTTTCCCCATGAGTCCGCAGGCCCATATGTTAATAGTTGGCTGTAGCTCTAGTGATCGCGTGACGTGGAAATTATAGAGTACGTGATCAGCATCGCCAAATGTTCTCCGTCTACACACGGTGTACGATTGAACAACAAGAAACATTTCTCCGTTGTTTGGAGATATAAATTACAATTATCTCTGAAGTAGGGATATGGCTCTCCTGAATGCGAGGGACTGGCGGTAAAAAAGTAAACGTTCACTCAAACACAGCCAGGCTCTAGCGCAGGCCAGACAACTGGCCGGGTATTCCCTGACCTAGATAAGAAAGGATCTGGAAATTACAGATGTTTGATAGAACACTTCACGCTTTTTGCAATTTTACTCAATTCTGTGAGTCTATGGTTATTTATTGGTGAAAATATTTATAATATTGATATTCCTTATTGTTAAACTTAACTTGTTGCATAATATAACTCCGAGTTAACAATTTGTGTTGATTTTAAAATGAATTCGTCTATATACACCAATACCGGAATGTGAGTCACGTGGTGTAGTTGGGGTCTGATTTCCCACAATTCTTACCTGAGCCGAAGGCCCAGTAGTTTATAGTTGGCTCTGACTCAAAACATCAGTCAGAGACGCCATATTAGTTGCTTCAAGTCATAGCGGGCGAATGAAAATAAAATGTTATATTTTGACGTCTCTGTAGTTAAGTTCTACCACGGGCATGAAGGGCTACCAGTCATTTTGACTCACATGAGAACGATAGAGCAAGAGCTGAAGGAAATGAATCATAGCTGGAACACAATACAGAGGAAGGCCATGAACAGGAAGAATGGTGTACGTTTGTTGCTGGCCTAAACGCCAAGGGCGTAACAGGCTAAAGAGAGAGAGAGAGTAGTTAAGTTGTTACGCTATTGTCTTGCGTTCCAAAGTTCGTGTGTTCAAATCCAGACCTCGTTGTTCTGTTCGCGAGAAAATTTTTTTCTAGATCCTTTAGCATTCTTCTTCTTCTTGCGTTCCCGGCCTAGACTGATGGACCAACTTTTATCATGAATTTTACTGTTGTTTTTAGGGACTCCGTTCCTCCGTACAGTTTTCGCGAAGCTCTGTATGTTGTGGCCATCGCTGCAACATACTTTCAAAAGACGGAGCTAAAAATCGCTATTCTTTGTTTCTAGGTCACACACGTGAATAACGTCTGTAGTAGTGACAGTAACATGTATAACGTGTTAACACGTCTTTAGCAAACAGAGGAGAGATAATAACAGACGTGTTAATGCGTCTTTAGAAGTGAATGTGGCAAAATGTCTATACACATCCTTAGCAGCTAAAGGGTTAAGATTGTTGCTAGAGCTACGACGTTTTGTGCTTTTATGCAATACTCGATGCAGATGGCATGTCATTTCTTTCAGATACACGGAACCATATGGAACTTCTTCTTCGAATGCTCTATATCGAGCACTTGTCAACCACTCTGTGTGATTTGTATGTGATCTGAGCCTAAGAGCGATTGTACGTTGTGCCAGTTATGCGCCTGCAAGTAGGCCAGTACATCCGATTTCTGCACTGCTTTTTATTTACTAGGTAGCATCCCTAGGGCCTACATCAGTCGCCTCTTACAACATGCATTGTAGTTTGCAGTGGTAGTATTCTTTGCTTTCCTTGCGGGTCCCGACACTACACATGCGCCATATAGAGCAATAAACTGGCCCATTGAAGTCAATCCTTTGTCTTTCTTCCTTCTTCTTCTGTCGCCACATTGTTACCGGTGTTCTTCTTCTTTTGTCCTAACACTGTTACCGGTGTTCTTCTCCTTCTTCTGTCGTCACACTGTTACCGGTGTTCTCCTTCTTCTGTCGTCACACTGTTACCGGTGTTCTCCTTCTTCTGTCGTCACACTGTTACCGGTGTTCTCCTTCTTCTGTCGTCACACTGTTACCGGTGTTCTCCTTCTTCTGTCGTCACACTGTTACCGGTGTTCTCCTTCTTCTGTCGTCACACTGTACGGTGTTCTCCTTCTTCTGTCGTCACATTTTACGGTGTTCTTCTTCTTCTGTCGTCACACTGTTACCGGTGTTCTTCCTCTTATTTTGTCCTAACACTGTTACCGGGTTGTTGCCCAGTGTCGTGGTTTTCTCTTTTTGTCTTGTACTTGTTCTGGTGGCTTGGGTGATTGTTATTTTGGGTCTTTGACAGAATTCTGCTATGCCATCAGACCTTCCTGATTAGACCCGGAAAAATGTAATATTTACCATTAGCACATTATTCAGACACCCACATGTGGTTTAGAAATAAAATCCGGGTTCGTAGCGCGTTAGACAACGAGTGACAAGCCCCCCATGTAAGTGCCGTTCAATTCGGCAGGCTGGCAGAAAAGCCACAGGCTTTCCATATTTACGGTTTCGTGACACCGAACCGAAGGGTTACGATGTCCATGAAACCGAAACGAAGAGCTGAACGCTCAAGTTCTTCTTGATCAAAAAAAGAAAATGGAATCCGGGAGGCAAGAGAGGTAGGAGACGACTTAGAGAGACATGGAGATGTACTGTAGACAGATAAGAGACGGGAAAGACCTGAAATGAACTAACTGGCTTACTCAAGACAGATCTCGTTGAAGGATATTTGTTGATACATTACGTTTGAAAGATAGTTAAGAGCAGAAGAAGAAGTATACAAAAAACATGGAGACATTACTTTTGAGTATAATTTTGTTTGAACAACTGACAACCACAGTTGGTAATTCTCATTCCTGCCACGGACAACATCAATTATTTTGTAAAGTTTCGGCTCTGGATTCTCTGACGTTGTTTTCAACCATTTCCGGTGAAGTTTGGTGGCTCGATTAGCAAAATGCGGAAGAGAAATTGTTCAAGAAACGTTCAAGCCAGATTAGATTCTGAAGAGAAGATCTGATCTATATTGTGAGATCCGTACGATAAGGACAACGCTGAACAGTGTGAAAATTGAGCTGGCAAGTAACAGAAACGTGTGAATTTGAAGATGAATATACACAAACAGTACATCCGACCTGAAATCTGATTCTGTGTAATTGTTTTGTGTCAGTGAAACTCGGATTAGATTGCAGGGGCGTGGAAAGGAAGAAAAAAAGGTAATAGACAATTATCTGGTAGTTTTAGGAGTTGTGTTGGTAGCGCGTTGGACGACGGGTGACAAGCTCCGTTTGAGTTCGGCTCAATTCCGCGGGCTGGCAGAAAAGCCACATGTTCTCCAGATTTACGGTGTTCGTGGCACCGAACCGACGGGTTTCGATGTCCATGGCAACGAGTCGAAGAGCTGAAAGCTAAAGTGCTTCTGAATCGAAAAAAAGGAATTATATGTTGGAGCTGAGTTTTCGTACAAGGAGCGTGTTCAAGAGTAAGCCTTGATGGACCCCCATTAAAACCAGTCAGATCTGACGGAAGTTGGAAAGAAGCCAGATCGGTACTAACTAGACCTGTGGATAGAGAGCTAACATGTGCTGCTTTCATAAAAATGACACCTGCTATATTACAACATAACTGGGCATAACTGAGAAGAAGTTTGGTTGCGGGGAATAAGTACAGCGAACCCAACTGTAGCTACTGTTTCATTAGACAGCACAGGAAATGTCCTCACCAGCTAGTACTCGATAGTTCAATTATGGCTTCTGTTTGGGGTGAGTAGAAAATCCAAAGACAACCCCTTTCTTCATGACTATATACAATACTAATACATATCATCAGAGCGAAGGGCAAGTGCCGCTGGATTAGGAAAAAAAAGACACACTGTTGCAGTATAAATAAATAGATGGGAAACTATAAACTGTAGTATTCTGTTTTTAAAATCTTACCGGTAAGCGTTGGTCGAAATGTGTGTCATATTGGGCAATATTTATGTGCCCACTCTGTGGCTGGATACAAATCGGAATGATGCTGTTTAGACCTGAGGATAGGGAACCATTAAGTGCAGTTTAGGACGAATTTCACTAATTGTAAAGGAGTAGTGCCAAATGCATGGTGACTTGAGACGACGGGGAGATGTTTATATTTAGTAAAACTCATCATGACCAGCAGGAAACCTGATGACGGGGAATGAGAATAGTGACCCCCATCATGTTTGCTACATTATTCGCCCGTGTGGTTCCGACGCCCGCAAGGGAACCAAAAAACAGTACCACTGCAACCTACAAGGTGACTGATGTAGGACTTAGGGAAGCTACCCTAGTAAATAAAACTTATCACAGAAATCGAATGTGCTGGCCTACTTGTAGGCGCATAACTGGCCAATGTACAATTGCTCTTAGGCTCAGATCACATACAAATCACACAAGTGGTCGGTATGGAGAGCTCGCAAAAGAAAAAGCAGCTACATTATTGAGGAGCATATCATTGATCAAGATAAGATTTCCTGTTCCAAAATGCCGAATGTCAAGATATTGTTGTGTGCGACACTATTAGTTTATGTAAGGGTGTTAGTATTTTATTCACACGTACGTCTGCAGAGAGTTGACAATAGAATAGGAAATCCATTCATTGGGGATCTTCGTGTTTGCTACTATTCTTCTTCTACACGTTCGCTGATGTTCAATGTCTACACAATGAGTCCAGTTCTCTGGATGTATGTTGTTGTATTTGTTAGTTCATCAAAGCTTCCAAACAACTTTGTGTTGATGTCTGTCTCTGTTGACCAGTGTTCTTTCCACAGTTTATTCATCAAGTGACAACCTTGCAGGATGTGTTCAGTTGTCTGTGCGGTCTGTCCACAAGAACATGTGGGAGATCAAACTAGTTTTAGTCTGTGTAAGTGTCTGTTCATTCTGTTGTTTCAAGTTCTGAGTCGAAACAATATCACTTGCCTTTCTCTATCTAGACAGTGGTAATTGTCTCTTTGCTAGTCTTCTTTTCTAATGGCTTCGATGAGCATTTTCTTTTTCTGCAAAGGGATTTTTTGAATCCTTTGTTCCTGTGATGCTCCTTCCTTAGCTAATTTGTCTGCTCTGTCGTCTCTTTTATAGATTTCCGTAGTTTGTCATTAGCATGTGGTAACGGTGTGTTTTGGTTTGCTTGGTTACAAAATGGCAGACTAAGACCCGTGCAACTTTAGGAACAAAAAAGGGCAAAGACCAAGGCAAGGTGGACGCGCAGGCGTGTGACGAATACGTCTTAATCCTTTAGCTGCTAAGGACGCATATATACGTTTTCTCCATTCACTTCTAAAGACGCATTAACACGTCTGTTATTATTTCTCCTCTGTGGGCTAAAGACGTGTTAACACGTTATACATTGATACTGTCACTGCTATAGGCGTACATTCACGTTTGTGACCTAGAAATAAAGAGTAGCTATTTTTAGCTCAGCCATCAGAAAGTATGTAGCAGCAAAAGGGTTAAATATGACCTATTTGGCATAAATAATTGTTGAATTCTGTCCTGGAATTTCACGAGTGTTAGTCAAAGGTGGATGTCAGGTCACAATCTTTCAACTATCTTTCCACAGTTCTTTTCCGTGTTGTCTTTATAAGTTCACGCCTTCTTTTCTCATCCACTGTCCATCGGAGTTCTGTTCTAGCCAATTTTCCTACTGGCATAAGACATACATGATCAATACCCCCTCCCTCCATCTTCGTCTTTTAATGATGGTCTCCCCTGGTACATAGTTTGTTCGTTCTAAAAGCTCTTCATTTGTGATTTTATTTGACCAGAATACAATATTTCGTATTTATTATCTTATCTTATCTTAACCACATTTGCCGTGAAGCGTCGTGGGAGAGTTAGTTTCTATCTTGTGCCAGGTGTGTTGCGCTTGAAGTCAGTCCATGCTTTCGCAAGGACTCTGAGATGTTATCTATCCATCGTGTTCTTGGCCTGCCTCGTGTTCTGCGCCCTGAGTGTCGATTATTGTAGGCACGTGATGGTAGTAAATGTGGTTCCATTCTCATTAGATGGCCGAACCACTTGATTCTTTGCTTCTCGATGTACTGTATGCATGGTATAGTACCAACAATGCTTCTGATATTCTCTTTTCTCACTCTATCTCTCCTTGTAACGTTGACAGCTTTCCGTAGACATCTCATTTCACATGTTGTAATCTTTCTTTCTTGTGTCTTAGTCAGGGGCCATGTTTGGCACTGATAGCAGAGAGTTGGAATAAATATGCAGTTTATCAGTTGTCGTATGACTGTCATGTTAATGTTTGGATGTTTTAATAGTGATGACAGTTGGTATGTCACTGCGTTTGCATTCTGCATCTAGTATTTATATTTCGTATTTTTAAAACTATTAAAAGTAATGTTGCAGCTCATTTTGTTGGCAATGAAAAAAGTATAAAATTATCATATCGTAACATTTGTTTGACAAAATCGCCAGCGTGGTGTCGAGATCCGCAAGGGAACAAAGAATAGTACCACTGCGACCTACAAGGTATGGCGTTAAGAGGCGACTGATGTAGGGGCCTAGGGAAGCTACCATAATAAATAAAAAGCATCGCAGAAATCAGATGTGCTGACCTACTTGTAGACGCACAGCTGGCACAGTGTAAAATCGCTCTTAGGCTGAGATCACGTACAAGTCCCAAAGAGTGGTTAAAAAATGGTCGAAGTGGAGCGTTCGAAGAAGAAGAAGAAATTGGACAAACTAAAATGTTTCAACTTATAGTATAGTTGACAAACGTATGATCTTATTCAATCAATCAAGTTCCATACCTGCCGGCGTAGACGATCTCCACAACTCTCTCTGCTTGGTGCATGTAATCATTTCTGACGTCGACATTGTGTCGAACCATGATGTTAGGCCATCCAGTATCTTCTCTCTCTTTCTTCCGCGATGTCTCCTTCCCTGAACTTTACATGTTGTTATCAAATGTTCTAAACCTTTTCTTCGCATTATATGCCCGAAGAACCTTGATTGTCGTTCGTATTCGTATAAGATGATCTTATTGTCAGATAATCTATTGCAGATGATTATGCCAGATGATCTTATTGCCAGATAATCTTATTGCCAGATGATCTTATTGTCAGATAATCTTATTGCCAGATAATTTTATTGCCAGATAATATTATTTCCAGATAATCTTATTTCCAGATAATCTTATTGCCAGATAATCTTATTGCCAGATAATCTTATTGCCAGATAATCTTATTGCCAAACAAAAAAATGGACTAAACACGGAAAATCGACTTCAATGCACCTGGTTTCCACATATGGCTCGGTCCATCTTCGTGAAAACCACATGTAGAGTACATTGCACAAAGCATGAGCATCGTAGCTCCTTAAACAATCCTAAGAATCTTGCAAATGCAATCGTGAAAAAATACACTGTCCAGACTCAAACCCACGTCATTCAGAACGCGAAACCAACGTCTTAATCACAGAGATCGTCTCATGGTCAGTCAAATTTACTGAATTACTCGTAAAAAATATATTTAGTTGATGCACACAATTTACATTAAAGACAACAGGCTGAGTAATGCAAACGTGACCTTGAACAAAAAGCTCAAATACAAACTCACCTTTTAAAAAAAAAATCCAAATGATGCGTTTCCCACTTAGCAGAACTTTTTTTCCTGTAGTAGTAGTTGCTCGAACAGTCAGTAGAATATAGTGGGTAATTCACATATCTACGGGACTATTTCTTAATGAAATACAAGACTTGAGTTAGTTCCAGAACTTTTAAGTAGCTTTCAGAAGTTGCGTTACAGTGTTTAAGAAAATGGCGGGAAATTGCAACCTGTTCCTTCGACACTGCGGCTGTAATATTTCATTACTCGTGATTGGTTGAGCTAAGGTCACGTGTTTGACAATGACGAATGCCGGAAGCCAAGTCCCTGGACATAATTCCGAGTCTTCTGGACGGGGAAGTGAAATTGTACAATGGTACAAGAGCCTGAAGGAGAGTTTGAAATATGTGTAATTAACAAGTTTTAATGTTATTTATGAACGTGGTCTCTTTGTAAAGATATAATGACTCTCCTTGGATTTACGGAGTACGTGCTTGTTTATGAGCCCCTCAATGAGAAAAGTCATGCCGTTTTGCATAAGAGGTTTCAGGAACTCAGACTCCAGCGGGGATTACGTTCATTGAGGGGCTGCTGACTTACTACTGGATATGATTTGTGTATGTGATGTTAACTTTGTGTACTCAGAGATTTCACTTTCATATTTCAGATTCTTTCTTTAAACTTTTCTGTTTGATATCTTCATCAGAATTCTCTGTTGAGCTGTTTCAGGAGTCTTCTATTTTGACAAGTGAGTTTGCAATGTCATGGGCGCTGAAGAGATATCATAAATCTATATCTGAATTTCTTTGCTGAAAGAAAATTTTTAAAGGAAGATTTTCAATTAAAGAAATATTGATATGAAGAAGATTTTGATTTATTTAATGGAAGAAAATTTACGTGTAATCTTTTCAGGATATAATCCTGAAGAGAGGAGAAACGCATATTTTAGATACATGATTTTCATAGGGTTGTGTTTTGATATGAGCGCACCTATGAGAAATGGTTCACGTAAAATCAAATTAAAGGGATTTGGTGTGAGTATGGGTGTCTCTGTGGCTAAATAATGAAGCCTTTATCTTGCGTTTCCAAGTCAATGGGTTTGAATCCGGCTCACGTCGTTCTGTTCACTAGTGCATTTATTCCAGAGCCTACTAGGATTGTTGTCGGGGGTTCGGAGGTCGCGCATTGTGCTTCTTCTTCTTTAAACGCTCTATATCGACCACTTGTTAACCATTCTTTGTGATTTATATGTGATCTGAGCCTAAGAACGGATGTACGCTGTGCCAGTTATGCTCCTACAAGTAGGCCAGGCCAGCACATCCGATTTTTGCGCTGCTATTTATTTACTAGCGTAGCATCCCTAGGGCTTACATCAGTCGTCTCTTACGACATGCATTGTAGGTTGCAGTGGTACTATTCTTTGCTTACCTTGCGAGCTTCGACAACACACGGGCGAGAAACAGTACAAGATAAAATATAAAGACTCAAGGATACTTAATACAATTTTTTGAATCTGCTGCCTTGCAGGTCGGCTAGGGACAGCCAAAAGCTAACGGAGAGCGAGCCCAGTAAACGCTGGCTAAAACCGGACACATCGTCGAAGGTTAAGCACCAGAGCTCCAAATGGCGCTGAAGATATAACGAAACATACCCAAGCTAAGGCTGCATGAATCAGATTTCCACATGATGGGATGTATGAGGAAATCTGGTACATCAGTCTAAGGGTGATCGCGCGCGAGAGAGAGATAGATAGAGTGAGAGAGAGAGATTTTCTTCTTCTTCTTCTTCTTTGCCTTCGTTTTCGTATGCTCGTGTAAATCATGAGATGGGTTGCCTCTATGAAGCTGTATGTCATTTGGAGTTCTTCGAGAGTTCCCCATAGCTTGGTCTGTAAGCTTTGTTCATGAGGCCATGTTTCATTTCGTTGGTGTATGTATGATGGACATGACTGCAAGATGTGCTCTGTGTTTCTGTCTGGCATGCACACTGTACAGTCTGAGCAGACTTTATTCTGTTCATGTGATAGTTGAGCCTGCAGTGACCTGTTCTTAGACGAAAGATTGTTGTGTGCTGTTTTCTATTTAGTCTGCTGATGGGATCTTGTGGGTGTTTGCTGTGGGTTTGTTGCCTCCATACCTCTTTGTACTTTCTTTTGATATGTGTCTTGATTTCTGGTAGTGACACTGGGTGCTTGTGTTGTGTAAGTTTTGTTCCCTCCTTAGCCAGCCTGTCTGCTCTCTCATTTCCTGGAACGCCACAGTGGGCTGGTATCCACTGGAGAATAACTTTGTTGTGTTCTGAGAGCTTGTTTAGCTGTAGTGTCAGAGAGAGAGAGAGATAATTTTTCCTTGGGTGCCTTGGGTGATTGTTATTTTTGCTCTTTGATAGGGTTCTGCTATAGTATCATGTTCGTGGTCTTCCTCTTGCCTTCTTCCCTGATGTTCTATTTAGAAGACTCTGTATACTGTGGAGTTTGGATGCATTCTTATTAAGTGTCCAAACCACTTCATTCTTTGTTTCTCAATGTATTGACACTTGTGACTAGAGCTCGAGATTGTTTCAAGAAATTAGAGGAATGATGTCTCATAGAAACGATATCTCTGATGAATTAGTTGAGATAGTCGTATGAGTGCGTTTCAATTAGTTGCGAGGCAGTGGCGGTGAACGGACGCAAGTTAAGTCTAATCAAATAATCTTTGCATGTGATTGAAGGACACGACATCCTCCAGATATGCCGCACAATGTGATGACAAGCTGCTGCTTGCTGTCTGTCAGTGATAGTGATGTTGACGTGAGTTTTTCCTTTATCGAATGAAATGTTGTTGGGAAATGGTTGCTACATAGGGTTTCGTGATTTGCAATTAGCTGCTTACAAACGGTGACAATGCAATTGTAAGATTCCTTCATTGACGAAATTTTTGGATAGACAAGACAGTCTCGTGCTATGATACAGACCGAAGACAGCTATGATAGTCGACAGCATCTGGTGGCACCGTTAGGTGGCCTGCATAAGCCGCAAAATCTAAATATAAATTGAACCACCCAATACTTACGCAACTCTTTTCTATAATTATCTACGTTCTTTCTTTCGTCAGTGCACTGTTACCAGGTTGTTAACCCAGTGTTGTGGTTTTATGTATTTATCTTGCGCTTATCTGGTGGCGTGTGTGATAGTTTTCTTAGTCCCCTGGCAGAATTCCACTACATTATATATCCACCTTTTCCTCGGTCTTTCTCTCACCTTCCTTCCTGATATTCTGTTTTGGAAAGCTTCATAGGCAGTTTGGTCTGTTCGCATTCTTACTTAGTGGTCAAACCACTTCATTCTCTGTTTCGCTATATAGTTCAAGCCCGGTCTTGTTCCAACCTTTTCTCTGATTCTGGTATTCCTAACTGTCGATTCTTGTGTTGTTGATGACATCTCTTCGCATGTTGTTATTTTCTGTGTCTGTGTCTTATTCATCTATGATCTATGTTATATTGATTTATGCTATTCGATATTGATGTATTCGATTTAGTATTCGTTCAGCTGTGCAATAAAAAAATTTCCCAATCGAAAGGGTTTTTTAAAGGAAAAAACAATGTAAGGGGTGAAATTACAAAGACTTGCATCATACTGAGTAAATATACCGCACGGTCCAGAGATAAGATAATTACAAATTTAGGTGATTACATGCAAGTATGATGACAGAATTAGAAATGTGATTTTTTGGTTTTTTTTATTCCCTGTTCTAGAAGCACTTGAGCTTTCAGTTCTTCGGCTCGGTGTCATGGACATCGTAATTCTTCGGTTCGGTGCCACGAACACCATAAATCTGGAGAACATGTGGCTTTTCTGCCAGCCCGCAGAGTTGAACCCGCACTCACAGAGAGATTGTAATCCGTCGTCCAACGCGCTATGAACACACTGGGCAGGCGGGCGATATACAAAGGTGGTGGGCATAATCACAAGATTTACATACACGTTTTTCCACACACTTAGAGGTAGATTTAGACTTCTTAGCAATGTCGATTTTGTTGATTATACCGTCAGAAGACTTCGTATGCTGTAGTCTTCTATTGTCTCGACCTCATCTCTGATTTCATATAGTTTTGTATGTAGTGTTTGCCTGTGTGGTACCGGGCCAGCAAGAGTCGCAAAGAATAGTACCACTGCGATCTACAAAGCATGTCGTAAGAGGTGACTGATGTAGGATCTATGGAACTACCCTAGAAATAAAAAGCAACGCAGAAATCGGACGTGCTGGTATACTTGTAGGCGCATAACTGGCACTACTTACAATTGCTATTCCGCTCAGATCACATACAAGTCACACAGAGTGGTTAACAAATGGTTGAAGTGGAGCGCTCGAAGAAGAAGTAGAAGAAGAACTGGCCTAATGAAACAATACTGGACATAAAACTACACGGACCCCTGTGTGAGCTAGAAAAGACAGGGAACTTTATACAAGAGACACCGCTGAATACATAGACAATATTTCACGCGAACGAAAGGAAGGAAGAAGGAAGAATTATACATATTTTGTATGTTAAATGTTTTTTAAAATGTGCCCCAGAAGGAACTTAATCCAGCTCTAAAGGATATGGTAATCAACAAGGAATTGAAAAAACCTGAAATGAATATTAAAAAAATGGAGAATTACTACATCAAGTAGAAAGCTTTTATTTCCTGATCAGATGATAACAGATGATGGTAGATGTATAGCATACATTAAAAAGAGAATAGAAATGGTCAAGGATAATTTAAATAGTATGAGAAAGTTACTGACATCCAAACAAATCACAAACAGGCTAAAATTAGAATGATCAAATGCTATATATATCCTATATTAATGTATGGCTCGGAAACATGGACAATGAACAAGCAGTTAGAAAGAGAGAATTGATGCATTTGAGATGTAAAAGAATAGGCAGAGTTTCATGGACAGAAAAACGGACAAATAAACAAGTTTTAGGAAACTAGGCATGAAGAAACAATTATTAAGAGAAATAAAATTACAGACACGTAAAGTATTTTGGGCACATATAAAGACATGCCACCATGATAAAACATTTACTAGAGGGAAAGTTGAGGAAGAAGAGCAAGAGGAAGACCGAGATATAAGTTTAAGAAATGGACAGGTTACAGTCTGGCAGTGTGCAACACAAAGGCGAAAGACAGAGGATGCTGGAGATTCATTGCAGCCAACCTTCGATGTGGAGACGGCACCTGATGATGATGAAAGGATAACGCAGTTGAGAGTAGAAATAATATCAAATCCTTCCCCGATTACTTCCCTTGTTTAGTTAACAAAAGGGACAAAAGTTTAAAACAAAGGTTGTTGCCATCGAGAATTCGAAACGAATCAACCTAGGAAACTTGTTGCTTAGGTTACGGTACATAGATACCAACCCTTATCTCGCGCTTCGCAATGACCTCTGTCAACGAGCCAATCATTGACCGTTCGTGTCAATCACATGAACCCCAAGTGTTGGAAGTCATTAGTAGTAGAAAAGCTAGCAAGAATGTCAAGAAGAAATATTTTCCAAGCATGTATAACATTGTTAGGAAGACGAGCATGTAGAATAATATTGAGAAACAAAGATACAAGATACAGCGTGGAAGTGTAATGAGGAAAGCATATGGAGCGTGAGGTACACTATTGGTGTGTGGACGAGACCCAAGATCAAGTATCATCATCATCATCATCAGGTGCCGTGCCGACTGACGTAGGCGATCATGGATCTCGCAAATCTTTGGTGTTTGCTATCAACTTAGATGTTGACGCTCTACCGTACACCGAAGTCACGCCATCCAAAATTTCCTCTCTCTGTCTTCCTCTGTACCGTTTACCCTCGATTTTACCGGTTGTCACAATGTGTTCTAAACTCCCCTCCTCATCATATTCCCGAAAAATGATGACTGTCTCTTCTTTATATTGATAATAAACTTTCTCTGTGTCTTTCAAGTGTCCTACACTTTGTTTTCTACAAAGAATTATACACAAATAACATCAAATCTATATTTTGTATAGCTTTTTTAAAAAACAATATGTTTTGGCTAGTGAAGTTGCTTTTCGGAGAATTGGTAGTCTCTGAAAGGTTTGTCAGGTGAATTGCCATATAGCAAGAGTGTTAAAGAGACTTTAATCTCCTACATAACAAAGAAACAAAGGGGCCTTTGTAGCGTAGAAGTTAAGTGCTCGTTTCTCGTGTCAAAGGTACAGGGTTCGCTCCCACGCGGAGCCATCTGGATACTTTTCCAGAATTCCCTGATCTCAATGTAAGTGAGATCGAGTTCCTAGTCATATCGGAGACCAACGATAAAATGTAGGACCAGTGTTCAATTTGAGTGCGTAAAAGAACCATCAGCTGTTCAAAGTCAGGGGATCGAAAGAGAGAGAGAGAGAGAGAGCTGTTCAAAGTCAGAGGATCGAGAGAGAGAGAGCTGTTCAAAGTCAGAGGATCGGGAGAGAGAGAGAGAGAGAGAGCTTTTCAAAGTCAGAGGGGTCGAGAGAGAGCTGTTCAAAGTCAGAGGATCGAGAGAGAGCTGTTCAAATCAGGGATCGAGAGAAGAGCTGTTCAAAATCAAGGGATCGAAGAGAGAGAGAGAGCTGTTCAAAGTCAGGGATCGAGAGAGAGAGAGCTGTTCAAAATCAGGGGATCGAAAGAGAGAGAGAGAGAGAGAGAGAGAGAGAGCTGTTTAAAATCAGGGGATCGAGAGAGCGAGCTGTTTAAAATCAGGGGATCGAGAGAGAGAGCTGCTCAAAATCAGGGGATCTAGAGAGAGAGAGAGAGAGAGAGAGAGAGAGCTGTTTAAAATCGAGAAGAGCAGACTGGAAAATCGCTGTACGGACAAAATTCATTAGAAAATATTAAACTGAAATTCCTACAAAAATATCTTCACCATTTTTAATAATTACATCGGGGGTGCTTGCCAGTGCTACGGAATTCGTGCACTGAAGTTGAGATCTTCCTGTGTAAGAAAAGAATCGGAGCAGACCTATCTACTCACCGAAGTGCAATGATGACGGTTCTATCAAATCAATAAATAAATCGCCCGATGGTTACGGGGCCCGAAATTTGGGGTGTAAAGAATAGAACCACTGTTACCTGCACACATGTCGTAAGAGGCGATTAAGGAGGTTTGACTGAAATCGATGCATGTGTCTAAACGTGTAGAAGTATATGCGTTTAGGGGCCTACCAAACCAATGTGCAACGTATACACGTTCTTGGCAAAGATCAAACATATCACAAAGAGTGATTAAAATTGGTCGTAAAGAACGAACTCAAAGAAGAAGAAGAATAAATAAATAAAACAAACAAAGAAGTATGCCTCGAATTTAATCCCCCTTTAATCCCCTTTAATCCCATTTAAGATGCTTTAATCCCTAAAACAAACCACACAAACGGAGTACATAAATGTTGATTCTAACCAACTAACTTTTTTTATCCCCGAATTTTTGGAAATACTTTTCCCAATTTTCCCTCAAGAGGGACGCATGTCTACAATTTTTCCTTCTCTCCATTCTCTAATTCCCTCCCATTAGTTATGATTATCTCAATCAGCCTTTGATGTATTTTCTAAACTCTAATCTCTGCTAACACTGGAATCATTCATTCAAAACGATTGAGACGATAATCATGTAAACTGCAATCATCCTTATCTGTAATTTGGAGTGCTCCCAGCAATTATTTTAGATTGTTGTACAACACAGTATGTTCAGGAACGTATTATCTCACACGTTCTGATACTAAATCAAATATATTTTCTTGACAGAAGCAACAATAACAATAACGAACACAAGTATTTATTTTAATTATAGCAATAAAAAAACACAATCATATTGTTATGGGATACTTTGTCCATATTTATATTGTTCAGTTTCATCTTCTTGAGGGTAACAACCCAGATTTATATTTGATTACCAGATGGGTAACGATATAAAATGAGATTGTCTCGATCATGCAGTAATCACAGCGTTCTGTGTTAGCGATTGATGAGACATGCTACATGATCTCAGGATCAAAGATAATTATCGTTTTGTCAAGTTTAGAAATATGATTCTCCCAAAACACTATAACGTGTTTGATTATATTTATAACGGTTTCTCGTGTGGCGTATTAGTGTCTCGTCTGCGTGATATGGTGTACAGGTTGCTCCATCGATGGAGCCATCGTATAGTTTTCCAGTGGCTAAGTGGTGCTCGAGTCTCTAGTGTAAAGGTGAACATATAGTTTCTGTGTATGTGGTGCTCCTCTCGTGATAAACACTATAACGGTTTCTCTGGTAGTGGTGCTCGTCTCGTATAAAGTAACACTAACGGTTCTCTGTGGCGTTAGTGGTGCTCGTCTCGTGATAAGGTAACCTTAGTTTCTCTGTGCGTATAGTGTGCTTCTCTCGTGATAAAGTAACACCGGTTTCCGTGCGTAAGTGGTGCTCGTCTCGTGATAAAGTAACACATAACGGTTTCTCTGGTATAGTGGTGCCGTCTGTGATAAAGGTACAGGTCCCCATTGAGCATCCGTATATTTCAGAGTTCCTGAGCTAAGTGTGTGAATCGAGTTCCTGTCTATGGAGGCAGACGATAAAATGTAGATCCCGCGTTCAATTTGAGCACGTAAAAGAACCATTGTCAGTTCAAAATCGAGAAGAGCAGGCTGGAAAGATGCTGTACGGGCAAAATTCATGAAGAAAAGATTAAAAATAAAATTCCTACCAAAAAAAAAATCTTCAAAATTATCGGTGCTCATCGATGTCGGACCCTCATTGGTACAGAGTTCGTGAACTGCAGCTGAGATTTTCATTTGAAAAAAAGAGATCGGAGCACACGTGGTTACTCACTAAAGTGTAATGATGATGGTCCCAAACAATAAATCAATGAATTAATGAATTAATAAGTCATTATATATTGATGTTTGATATTGTGTGTGTATGTTTATAGGGCAAAATAAATGGTGAAGTGTATGCTTTTGGCTTGTCAATTTTGGAATAAATCGTTGGGGCAATATACATAGTTCTAATTTCTTAGTGTTCACGAGTAGTGCTACTACTACCACTACTAGTACTACTACTACAAGTGCTACTGTTATAACTACAACTGGTACTACTACTACAAGTGCTACTGCTATATCTTCAACTGGTACTACTACTAGTACTACTACTTCTACTGAAACTGCTTCCACTACTACTACTACGAATGCTAATACTACTACTACTACTACTACTACTACAACTACTACTATAAGTGCTACTGCTATAACAACAACTGCTACTACTACTAGTGCTACTACTACTACTTCTACTGCAACTGCTTCCACTACTACTACTACTAATGCTAATACTACTACTACTACAACAACTACTACTACTACTATTACTACTTGTGTTGCTATTAGCTCTAATACTACTATTACATATACAGTGTTCAACTTAAAAGCAGCCCCAGTGATAAATAGAAATTTGCCAGGTACGCATTGCATCTCGTCTATTTACTATTTAAACCGATTCTGACTAGCTTGTCCTACGTCACATTTGTTCATCGCCCCTTCCCACACTACAATTACACACCATCACACAACCTTGACCTATACTACGTCATAACTGAACCTTCTCATTTCATACATATATGCCAGATTAGCTCCATTCACAGGCTGCTTTTAAGTTGAACACCCTGTAGTTCATCTACTAAAAATGTATTTTGCTGTCCACTACCAATACTACTGCTGCTATTACTGCTACTACTATTACTGTTAATACTAAGACTACTACTGCTACTACTGTTATACTTATTATAAATACTATTTCTAATGCTACTGTTACTACTACTACTACTACTGCTGCTACTACTACTACTACTATTACTACTACTACTGCTACTACTGTTATTACTCCTCTTCTTCAGCGATCTCTGGTCATGCGCTTAATTTACTGTGGACCACAAACTAGGCAGTCAGCTTCAGGTCTGTCAGGTTTCCCCAAAGACTGTTATTACTACTACTGCTGCTGCTGCTACTACTACTGCTACTACTACTACTACTACTGTAATAACATCAACAACTACGACTGCTGCTACTGCTGCTAATACTACTACTAATACTGCTGCTCTGCACTACTACTACTACTACTACTACTGCTACTCTCTACTGCACTACTCTGCTGCTAGCTCACTACTACTACTACTTCTACTACTCATGCTACTCTACTACTGCACTGCTGCATACTAGCTACTCTACTCACTGCTACTAGCATACTGCTACTACTACTACTACTACAGCAAATTACTACTACACGACTGCATGCTGCTCTGCTCTACTCGCTACTACTACTACTACTACCCTACTACTACTACTATTACTATACACTACTGCTGCACTGCATACTACTGCTACTATCTCTACTATCTCAAAACTACTACTACTGAACTACTGCTGTACTACAACCATATACTACTACTCTACCACTACTACTGATCTCATGCTACATATTTGTTCAGTCTATTCTGAAAAGTCTATTGAAATATGTACTCACTATTGAATGTGAATCTACCATACAGCTCCAGGAATTCACTGATTACCTCAGACAAGACGAAATGTAACCAACTTTTTAACACTTCCAAATGACAGATATGTTTCAAAACTTCACTTCTGTTCGTTTCTATCATTTCTTTCTTTTACTTTTTTTTTTTCTTGTCTTTTACTGAACCGTCGTTTTGCAGACCTGCGAGTTTACGCACTTGCGAAAGACTTACAACCAATGAGAGATGGCATGCCAAGGTTCATGGCTAGCAAACTTTTTTAGTATTAGTTTTTTTTTTGAGGGGTTAGCAGACAAACAAAAGACAAGGGTGACATAAAGGTATTTTCTATTATCATCATCATCATGTGTTATGTCAGCTGGTGTAGGTTATCAGGATTTTTCATAAAAGTCTATCTGAGTCTAAAAAACAGACCTAGTGTGTACTGCCTATGTGCGGCCGGTGTTGCCGTGGCCCGCAAGGAAGCAAAGAATAGTAACACTGCGACCTACAAGGCATGTCGTAAGAGGCTACTGATGAGGACCTAGGTAAACTATCCTAGTAAATAAAAGTATCGCGAAATTGGATGTGCTGGCCTACATGAAGGCGCATAACTGGCCCAACGCACAATCGCTCTTAGACTCAGATCATATACAAATCACACAGAGTGGTCAATATGTAGCGTTCGTAGAAGAAGATACTGAACTTTAGGGTGGTTATAGGACATGGGGTACATGATTCTTCTTCTTCTGCGTTCTCACTAGATTGGGATTTCGGATTCTCTAATAAAAACAGCCGTCTGCCTCAGATTATCAGCCACGCCATATAGTTTGTCTTGAATTCTGGTGTAAGTGAGGTACCTCTTTCTTCTCATGTCTGCATACTGGGGGCAGTTCTGTAGGATATGTTTTATTGTCATACTCGCCAAGCAACAGGGACACATGTCGTTGGTACCTATGTTGAATTTATTGTACAGGTGGTGTCTCATTCTGTTGTGACCCTGTCCGGAAGCGAAGTATGGCTGTCTGGTCCCTTCTGGACAGTTGATAATATCCATCATTCTTGTTGTATTTTGAGTGTTCTTTATCCCATTTTGCTTTGTAGTGCCCTTTGGCGATGGTTTTGCTTCTTCATAGCATGTCTTCTTGGGGCATTCCTGCTCCCTTTTAGCCAGTCTGTCAGCATCATCATTCTCCTTGATCATGCAGTGTGAGGGCATCCACTGTAACCATCTCAGAATCATGGGATAATTGGGCTAAGGTTGACCTGAGATCACTTAGTTATGTGTTCCTTTTAGATTTCAGTGCTGAGATAACAGACAATGCGTCAGTCAAAATCACTATTTTTTCATGTATTTGGTTTATATTTTGTAGCACCATTTTTGCGGCTGTACTGAGGGTCACTACCTCAGCCCTGAAATTGATTGAGAACTTGCCGATGGCTAGTGCTAAGGTTAGTTTTACTCCATTTTTTAGTCTGAGGACAACTCCCCCTGTTCCATTGTGGGTGGCATCTGTAACCGAGCCATCCGTATATGCATGTGTCTATGAGTCCATTGAGTAGTTTTCGTTAATGTGTTTTTCTGTGATGAGCCTTCTCTCCAGGTCTGTCTGTGTTTCTTTCTTGACAATGCCACTTATTTCTTTTGAGAGTTCTGCGAGACTGCATGCCCAGGGAGGGGAGGTGCTGGTTGGTTGTATGGTACATGAATCTGATGAATGTAATCTTCTTCTTCTTTGCGTTCGTTCTTTACGACCAATTTTAATAACTCTTTGTGATATGTTTGATCTTTGCCAAGAACGTGTATACGTTGCACATTGGTTTGGTAGGCCCCTAAACGCATAGACTTCTACACGTTTAGGACACATGCATCCGATTTCAGCTAAACCTCCTTAGTCGCCTCTTACGACATGGTGGCAGGTAACAGTGGTTCTATTCTTTACCCCCAATTTGGGCCCCGGTAACCACTCGGACGATGAATGTAATGGTCGCATAGATCGTTCAGTCACATCAAAATTGTTCAGGTTTGATTTTATCTGGACCCATCGGACAGGAAAAAACTCCTTGACCTTACCGGGGATCGTACATGGGTCTCCCGAGTGGGAGAAAGAACTTTCATCCATTCGGTTAGATGACAGTCAACTCTAGATAACTAGGCCTGACAACTGACTCGGGGTTCCCTAACCTAGATCAGAAAAGGGGCCGAAAATAATGTGTGATAGAACAATGCAAGCTTTTTTTGCAATTTTTATCAATTCTGTGAGTGTATGGTTATTTATTTATTGGTGTAAAATATTCATAATATTGATATTCCTTTTTGTTAAACTTAACTTGTTGCATAATATAACTTCCAGTTAGCATTTTGTGTTGATTTTAAAATGAATTCGTCTATATACACCAATACTGGAATTAGAGGTCACGTCGCCCGAGTGGTTACGGGCCCAAATTTGGGTGTACAGAATAGAACCATTGCTACCTGCCATGCGTGTCGTAAGAGGCGACTGAGAAGGTTTGGTTGAAATCGGATGACATGTCCTAAACTATAGAAATCTATGCGTTTGGGGCCTACAAACAATGTCAACTATACACGTTCTTGGAAAAGATCAAACATATCACAAACAGTGATTAAAATTGGTTGTAAAGAACGAACGCAAAGAAGAAGAAGAAGAGGTCACGTGGTGTAGTTGGGTCTGATTTCCCATAATTCTTACCTGAGTCCGAAGGCCCATAAGTTTATAGTTGGCTTTGGTCAGACCCTTCTCCTATCGTAGTCTAAAAGTCTGAACGTGAGGGGTTTACTTCTTTACACTGGATTTCAGCACATATCTCAGAGCCTGTCGATAGAAATGCTAACCCTGGATTTCAGCACATATCTCAGAGCCTGTCGATAGAAATGCTAACCCTGGATTTCAGCACATATCTGAGAGCCTGCCGATAGAAATGCTAACCCTGGATTTCAGCACATGTCTCAGAGCCTGTCGACAGAAATGCTAACACTGGATTTCAGCACATATCTCAGAGCCTGTCGACAGAAATGCTAGCCCTGGATTTCAGTACATGTCTCAGAGCCTGTCGACAGAAATGCTAGCCCTGGATTTCAGCACATGTCTCAGAGCCTGTCGACAGAAATGCTAGCCCTGGATTTCAGTACATGTCTCAGAGCCTGTCGACAGAAATGCTAACCCTGGATTTCAGCACATATCTCAGAGCCTGTCGACAGAAATGCTAACACTGCTGCACAAACTCCGTAACTCTAGCAGCAATCCTAGTGTTCTCATGAGAAAATTGCACATGTACCTAGGTCGGGATTCGAACCTACAACCTTTAGAACGACAGGTAATCGCCCGAGTGGTTACCGGGGCCCAAATTTGGGGTGTCAAGAATAGAACAACTGTTACTTGCCATGCATGTCGTAAGAGGCGACTAAGGAGGTTTGGATAAAATCGGATGCATGTGTTCTAAGCGTGTAGAAGTCTATGCGTTTAGGGGCCTACCAAACCAAGTGCAACGTATACACGTTCTTGGCAAAGATCAAACATATCACAAAGAGTGATTAAAATTGGTAGCAAAGAACGAACGCAAAGAAGAAGAAGGAGGACGACAGGTAAACTTCTTAACCTCTTCTTCTTCTTACGCTCCACATCGAGCACTTGTTAACTATTCTTTGTTGTGATTTATATGTTATCCGAGCCTAAGAGCGATTGTACGTTGTGCCGGTAAGGCGCATACAAGTAGGCCAGCACATGCGATGTCTGCCACTCTTTTATTTTACTAAGGTAGCTTTCCTAGACCCCTACCTCAGTCGTCCCTTATAAAATGCCTGTACGTAACAGTATTACTATTTTTGCGTAGCTGTGTTACTATACTTTGCGTAGCTGTGTTACTATTCTTTGCGTAGCTGTGTTACTATTCTTTGTGTAGCTGTGTTACTATTCTTTGCGTAGCTGTGTTACTATTCTTTGCGTAGCAGTGTTACTATTCTTTGCGTAGCTGTGTTACTATTCTTTGCGTAGCTGTGTTACTGTTCTTTGTGTAGCTGTGTTACTATTCTTTGCGTAGCTGTGTTTCTATTCTTTGCGTAGCTGTGTTACTATCTTTGCATAGCTGTGTTACTATTCTTTGCGTAGCGTGTTACTTTCTTTGCGTAGCTGTGTTTTATTCTTTGCGTAGCTGTGTTACTATTCTTTGGTAGCAGTGTTACTATTCTGTACGCCGACACCAGTGTTAACTATTTTCTTCTCCTAGTCCTCTTAAACTTAATTCTTTTTCTCATTGTTTCAGTAACTATTCTCAATTGTTCATCGAGTTACTTGCATCTCAAGGTTTAATAACAGAAACAAGACTAGGCTCCAGCATGAATTTTGTACATTGTCATATCCTTCTTCTTGTTCAATTTCTATAACAGACTAGCCTGCTACAAATACTCGAAACAGGATAGCATGAGTATCCGGATTAATTTGAGAATAATTGTTGCATATCAGATTGAACCTCAACATGGGAGGATAAATGTAGCACTATTTTTACATTAGTGAAAAGCGGTACATTATCTCCTTTGAATGTATTACGGATATGTTATCTTCGGCATCTGTTGCGAATGGAATATAACGATAGAAGGCAGCAAGTAATAATTCAAAACAAATGAATGTAGCTTGGGAGACGTAGGTTTTGTGTATGTTTAGATCTTCTTTGAGTAGCTGTGATTATAAAAATCTTCGAGTGATGTAATATTCTTGCAGAGCTGTGTTAATATTCTTTGCGTAGCTGTGTTACTATACTTTGCGTAGCTGTGTTACTATTCTTTGTGTAGCTGTGTTACTATTCTTTGTGTAGCTGTGTTACTCTTCTTTGCGTAGCTGTGTTACTATTCTTTGCGTAGCTGTGTTACTATTCTATGCGTAGCTGTGTTACTATTCTTTGTGTAGCTGTGTTACTATTCTTTGCTAGCTGTTTAATATTCTTTGCGTAGCTGTGTTACTATTCTTTGCGTAGCTGTGTTACTATTCTTTGCGTAGCTGTGTAACTATTCTTTGTGTAGCTGTGTTACTATACCTGACAGCCCGACAACACACGACGGATAACACTCACTTTTCTCTCTTCTATGTCCTCTATAAAACTTAATATTTTTTCTCATTGTTTCAGTAACTATTCTCAATTGTTCATCGACGTTACTTGCATCCCTCAAGGTTTAATAACAAGAAAAACAAGACTACAGGCTCCAGCGAAATTAATCCATCCTCTCAAGTATCCCCATTTTCTTTGTATCAGAGTTGTCTGATAACAGACTCGGCAAACTACGCTACTAATACACACGAGAAACAGGATAACATGAGCTATCCGGATTAATTTGAGAATAATTGTTGCATATCAGATTGAACACTCAACATGGGAGGATAAATGTGAGCACTATTTGGTTAACAACAGTTACGTGAAAAAGCGGTGCATTATCTCCCTTTACGAAATAGTATTAACGGATATTGTTAATAACTTCACGGCATCTGTTGCGGAATGGAATATAACGATAGGAAAGGCAGCAAGCATAAGATAAATTCAAAAACAAAAATGAAATGAGCTTGGGAGACGGAGTAAGGAGTTTTGTTTGTATTGTTTTTATGATCTTTCGAGAATAGATGTCTGTGAAAAATAATGAATATAAAATGGAACAAATTCAGGAGAAGTGATGAAATCAGAGAAATGTCTGGTCAACCACTAGTAGCAACTGTTATAATGAGGAGAAGATGGAGAAATGTTGGACATACTTCGGGGAGAAATGATCAAAGAATATCAAAGTTGGCATTGAAGCGGGATGCAAAAAAAGTTCAATAAAGAGAGGACCTAGGGAGAACTTGAGACGAACTTTGCTGAGAAAGGCAAGAAATATCGGTCTCAGCTTCATGGAGGGATTGAGCGAGTTGCTCAAGATAGAGTGGTATGGGAAAATTGTAACATATGTAACGTATTAAGGTACGAGGGGATTATTATCATTATTATTCCAAGATCCCTTTTTTGTTGATTTCTTAAGCTACTAAATTTCTCTTATTCAACGCTTCATATCGACCACTTGTTAAACCACTCATTGTGATCCCTATGTGATCTGAGCCTAAGAGCGATAGTACGTTTGCCAGTTATGCGCCTATAAATAGGCCAGCACATCCGATTTCTTGCACAGTTCCAAGTCTGCATATCCAAAACATCTTTTCCAGATCTCTCGACTCTCTCCCCAGTTTCTTGCATTCCGTCTCCAACTTCCGTCTCGAAGTGTTCCTGGGTCTTCCCTTACCTACATTGCCCTGTTGGTTCCATCAGAAAGCCTGTCTCGTGTATTCAGAATATATACTCACAAAGAGAACAAACAGAAATAATGCTGCAAAGAAATAAGATGAAAATAACAGACAACAGCCGCCCGAGTGGTTACCGGGGCCCAAATTTGGGGTGTAAAGAATAGAGCCACTGTTACCTGCCATGCATGTCTTAAGAGGCGACTAAGGAGGCTGAAATCAGATGCATATGTCCTATACGTGTAGAAGTCTATACGTTTAGGGGCCTACCAAACCAATGTGCAACGTATACACGTTCTTGGCAAAGATCAAACATATCACAAAGAGTGATTAAAATTGGTCGTAAAGGATGAAGGAGAAGAAGAAGAAGACAGACAATAGCATACTATTAGTGATGCAAATCTTCCATGTGTTGCCGAGGCTTGGAATGTGAGCAAAGAATAGTAACACTGCGATCTACAAGGCATGTCGTAAAAGACGACTGGGTTAGGGGCCTAGGGAAGCTACTCTAGTTAATAAAACGCGTTGCAGAAATCGGATGTGCTGGCCTCCTTGAATTCTATAACTGTCAAAAAGTACAATCGCTGTTAAGTTTAGATCACATACAAATCACAAAGAGTGGGTTCACAAGTGGTCAATACATAGCATTCGAAGAGAAAGTGAAAAAAGCATGAACATTTAAACAACGTCTTATCTTACATTGTTCCTATGATAGGGAATTTTCCAACAACAGATGGGGAGATAATCCTAGAAACTGCCCAGTTTGTTTTGAGATGAAATTAAGAAGTTTGTATTAGAAATCTTATTCCTATATTGAAACCAGCTATGTCTTATCAGGAAATAGTATTGAATGTTGCAACTTCTTTTTCTTCTTCTGCGAACAACTTTTGCTATGCGACTGCTCCGGTATGTGTCTTAAACAGGGTGGTGAGCTTGAGGTCGTCACTAGGACGCCATAGTTTGTTCTGTAGAGTTGTTCCTGTTGGTGACATTTTCATTATCCCGCTGCTCAGGCTGGTGATGTTTTGCAAGTTGTGTTTTAGGGACTGCTTTGGTAAATGTCTCAACAATGGAGACAGAAGACTAGTAAGAATCCCTACGTTTTTGGATTTAGAAACTCATTTTCTTTATTCTAGTTGAGAGTATTAGGGACGCAGTAGCTCCGGCAACGATGTTAAATCGCAGTGCAGAACAAATAGGTACTCATCATTTTTCAAATAGGTAGAGAAGTAAAAATTAAATACTTTGGTCACATTAAGCGTCATGATGGCATAGAGAGAACAATATTAGAGGGCAGGGTCCCTGGAAGCAGAGACAGATCAAGAAGAAGATGGTTACAAGATATTAAAGAAACCATGAATATGACCATCGACGAAGTGGGTGAACTGGCTAGAGTCAAAGTGAATTTCAGATGTGCTGCAAAGAGAACAACGTCATATAAAAGACAAGCACCTTGATGATGATGATGTAGATTGAGAATACAAGGAAGTTAGCTTTTCCTTCATGTTGGTGATTTATTTTTGCACACAAACATTCTGCTTCACCAACCTTTCTACGAGATTTGAACTTATGAACATTAAACATGTGTTTTACATTAACGCCCAAGAACCTTATGAGACCAGACGCAATGGGAAATTATGTCATTTTGAATGATTTAAAACGTAGAGAAATCATATATTTTGGACAAATAACGAGACTTCTTCTTCTTCTTTGCGTTCGCTCTTTACGACCAATTTTAATCACTCTTTGTGATATGTTTGATCTTTGCCAAGAACGTGTATACGTTGCACATTGGTTTGGTAGGCCCCTAAACGCATAAGACTACTACACGCTTAGGACACATGCATCCGATTTCACCAAACCTCCTTAGTCGCCTCTTACGACATGCGTGGCAGGTAACAGTGGTTCTATTCTTTACACCCCAAATTTGGGTCCCAGTAACCACTCGGGTAAATAACGAGACATTGCACAGGGTTTCTAAAACTATATAGGAGGGGTTGGTGGATTTTAGATAGAGCCAACTATAAACGTATGGACCTACGGACTCTCCGTTTTGAAACATTATGGGAAATCAGACCACAACAGGTCACGTGACCTCAGATTCCAGTATTGTTGTATAGTGACGAATTCATCTTTAAATCAACACAAAATGCTAAATCGATGTTATATTATGCAACAAGTTAAGTTTAACAATAAGGAATATCATTATTATGAGTCGCCCGAGTGGTTACCGGGCCCAAATTTGGGTGTAAAGAATAGAACCACTGTTACCTGCCACGCATGTCGTAAGAGGCGACTAAGGAGGTTTGGCTGAAATCGGATGTACGTGTTATTATCGTGTAGAAGTCTATGCGTTTAGGGCCTACCAAACCAATGTGCAACGTATACACGTTCATGGCAAAGATCAAACATATCACAAAGAGTGATTACAATTGGTCGTAAAGAACGAACGCAAAGAAGAAGAAGAAGAATATTACGAATATTTTTCATCAATAAATAACAATAGACTCACAGAATTGAGTAAAAGTGCAAAAAAAATTGCAGTGTTCTATCAAACATATATAGATTCCATCCCCCCTCCGACTGAATCTATGTCAGGAGTTTCTCCGTCAGTTGTCAGGCCTAGTTGTTTAGAGTTAGCTGTAGTTTAGGGCAAACAGGCAAGAGATATACATTGATATAACGACATCTGAAACACAAAGCGGAGGATACAAAAAAGTTTGACACAATCTGTCACTATGGCAATGGGCTTGAAGTGTTGAAGATACACTAAAAATGAACACCGATGCCGAGATCAAGATCTGCAAATTCATTACGCAAATCATAAAGGGCATTTTTGAGAAAAATGTATGTAAAGTACATAATATATTATATGTTTCTTTTCTTCTCGTTCGTCGTTATGAATTCAGGCGTATTCTTGGCGTCTAATATGGAGCATATAACTGATTTTTGCGTGAATGCTTTTTTTTCTTAACCCCAGTATAGGCCTATGTCTCCGTTCAGACGAACCCTACTTTAGAGATACTTGTAATTTAGAGCCACAGGGAAAGGTTCAGGGTTCCCTGTCAGGGCCTGGCCGTGTTATGATACATAGAGACGGCCGCATAAGGCGGGACTGTAAGAAGGGCGGCATAAGCAGCAAAATCAAAATTATAATTGAAGGTTATTTTAAGGAAAAACCGATAAAGGGCGGCATTTCGAAGACGTGATACTGATTATTTTTTTCGATCCAGAAGCACTTGAGCTGAAAACTCTTCGGCTCGGTGTCATGGACATCGTAACCCTTCTGCTCGGTGCCACGAACACCGTAAATCTGGGGAACCTGTAGCTTTTCTGCCAGTCCGCGGAGTTGAACCCGCACTTACAGAGGACTAGTCACCCGTAGTCCAACGCGCTTCGAACACGCTGGGCACGCGGGCATCATACTGATAAAATATACCGCACGGCCCTGTTTCTAGTCATAACATACCGTGGCATCAACATTGGCCCAAACTGGTCTAGAACCACTGAATTTCCACGTCATGTTATCGACTATATCGTCCCTAGCGTTATCGACCGTGCTATTGACGATCGCATTGTTTGTTTATAGTCATTGTTTATTCTTAGCATACTGCTATAGAATAGGGATGTTGGAAACTGACCACATGCATCACTGACCCTTATAGAATAGTGATATTGGAAACTGACCACATGCATCACTGACCCTGGCCTGGTCATGTCCTTTTAGTTTGTTACGCATGCGGAACCCAATGGCAAAACATACAAAAAAACAAATTTCTTCTTCAGCGATCTCTGGTTATGCGCTTAATTTACTGTGGATTGCCCGCCAGCCCAGCGTGTTCGTAGCGCGTTGAACTACGGGTGACTAGCCCTCTGTGAGTGCGGGTTCAATTCCCGGGCTGGCAGAAAAGCCACAGGTTCCCCAGATTTACAGTGTTCGTGGTACCGAACTGAATGGTTACGATGTCCATGGCACCGAGCCGAAGAGCTGAAAGCTCAAGTGTTCTGGATCGGAAAAAAATTATTTGGACCACAATTGGACAGTCCGCTTCAAAAAGCTTAGTATTTAGGTCAACTGAATGTGGCCACATGTTGCTTCTCAGTTCACACAGAAGAGGACAGTCTTGCAGGATACTCTCCGGTTTCTGTTCCACCTGTTCACACAGAATGGATTCCATCTCACTGTGGCAGTGCAGGCAACGAGAGTGCTGATGTCTTGGCTAAGGAAAGTAGTGCCAAAAAGCAAATTTACTAACCCCTGTCTTTCAGTACGTCAAAACCATCATACAGAGAAATCTGCAGTAGACTGGAAGACAAACACTGGATATGATTATGGAAAAGACTTCATTAAAGACCTAAGCAGAACAGACCAGGTCATCATGTTTCGCCTACGTACCGGCCACTGCAGACTTAACAAACACTTACATAGGTTAGGAATAAAAACTAACGAACACAAACATTTGCTTTTGCCATTTGTCTTAACTGCATATTTTTGGTTTCCATAACCAAGCTGTTAATATAGTTTAGAGCTAAAACAAGGGCGTTTGACTCTGCCTAACAATTTTAAGCAAACTAGAACGGAAATGACGTGCCCTTACAACATGGAACGAAATTATGTAGGTAGTGAGTGACAAACGTAGTAATTGAATTCATGGATAGGAAAAACTTAAGAAATCGTAAAAAAACATATTCAGAATCTCGACACTCTCCGTAGGTAAATTTTGAGCTAATGTAACGCAGTTGTTTGTATATCTACACCGTCTTCAAAATTACATCGGTGACCTTTGCCGGTGTTACGGAGCTCGTGCACTGTAGATGAGATCTTCCTGTGTAAGAAAGAGATTGGATCACACATGGTTACGCACCGAAGTACAATGAGGATGGTCATATCAATCCGTTGTTTGTAGGCAGGACTCACACCACTAAACGTACGGGTGTAGTTCGAACCGTAGTACAGGCAAATGGTAATCCAACCTGATAAAAATGGTAACTGACTGTCTGAGCAAAGGAAAATATATGAACAGTCACCTTTTTTATTCACAGATGATTTAACTATAGCATTTTCAGTAAGCTGAATGGCACTCTTGTACTTTGTAAGATGTTACTAATGTTCTTAAGGTTGTTCTTGATGCTGTCACTTCATCGTTTGCATGGTCTTCCTCTTGCTCTGTACTCGTTATACTTTTTCTATGTCTGGTTCTCTGTGGTAGGCGATACCAGCGCATTCTTCTCAAATGTCCAAACCATTTAATATGTTGCTTTTTATGAATTGCATGAATGGCTTCACATCCAGTCTTCTTCTGATTTCTTCATTTCTAATTGTGTCTCTTATTGTCTCTTAGCTCTTCTAAGACACCCCATCTGCGTCATTATTTACATTAAGCTGCTGTTATTTACCACGTTATGGAAATATACTTTCATATTCCTAGTTTCTTTTTCTCTCTCTCGCGATCGTTCTTAAGCCGTTTTTATCATTCTATTGTGATATATAAACAGCCATCAGAACGGGATGTACGTGCACAGCCTTCAGTAACTATTGGTGGGATTCCTAGTTTATATGTCTTTAAAAAGAATAGTATGTTCTGTAACATTTCTATTCAATTATCTAAATACCTTTTGTTGCTGCCTTGAATCTCTTGAAGTGAATGTGCTTGCTTTCCATGTGGATCGACGATCGGGGTATTGTTCCAGAGATCCCCAATCTTAATGTAGGTGAGATCGAGTTTCTAGTTCTATCGCAGACGAACGATTAAACTAAGTCTCGTGTATATGTTGTGTCCGTTAGAGAACTCTTCGCAACTGAGAATAAAGAAGAGTAGCCTGCAAAACTGCTTCTCGAGCAAAATTAATTTAAAAACTTTAAAATCAATTTCGTGCAAAAATTGCTACCACATTCAAAATTACTATGTGAAATTCATCTGTGTCAGGATTTGTGCACTGTCGCTGAGATTTTCATGTATAAGAAAAGAAATTGATACACAAAGGGATTATTAAGAAAATTAATGAAAACTAAGGCCTCTAATCAATACATATTAATGAACATCTACATTTCGGCTAAACTGTATGAATATTATTAAACACGATACATATTGTAAGATGTTAGAAACCAAAAGATAAATCTTTTGAATGACCACATCTGGTGTTATACTGTAATATGGTATCATATTTCTCTCTCTTTCTTGCGATCACCGCCCAGACCGATGTACCATATCTCCCCATAAATTCTATTCATGTGGAAATCTGATTCATGCAGGCTTAGTATTTGTGTATTTTACGTCACATCTTCAGCACCATTTGGAGCTCTAGTGCTTATCCTTCTGCGATGTGTCCAGTTTCAGCGTTTACTCGGTTCGCTCTCCGTTCTGTAGCCATCTAGTGTTGTTTACATTGTGGGGTAGCTAGCCCTACCCACAACCTCCTTAGATGCCTCTTACGACATGCGTGGCAGGTAACAGTGGTTCTATTCTTTACACCTCATTTTGAACCCCGGTAACCACTCGGGCGGTATTATATCTGACTTCTAGGAAGATATCCAGAGTTGACTCATGTCATTTCTACTATTATCTTACATACGCTACATCTTCTTCTTCTGTTTCGGCTATCAATGGTCATTCACTTAATACAATTTGAACCTCAACAGGATGTTAACTTCACGTCTGTTAGTTTCCCCAAAGCTTAGTTTTTATGTTGACTGCCTTGTGAGACCGATAAAACGCTCGATTGGTTATCGGGACCCACATTTGGAGTGTAAAGAATAGAAGCACTGTTACCTGCCACGCATGTCGTAAGAGGCGACTTAGGAGGTTTGGATGAAATCGGATGCGCGTGTGCTAAACATGTAGAAGTCTATGCGCTACTGTGTTCGTGGCACCGAACCGAAGGGTTACGATGTCCATGGCACCGAGCCGAAGAGCTGAAAAGCTCAGTGCTTCTGGATCGGGGAAAAAGAAGGATTACCAAACCAATATGCAACGTACACACGCTCTTAGCAAAGATCAGACATATCACAAAGAGTTATTAAAATTGGTCATAAAGAATGAACGCAAAGAAGAAAGAAAAATAATATCGATAAAAAGGAAAGAATATCTTCACTTAAAAGTCAGTGAGAAGCGTCACAGCGACTACGCCAGAATTCATAAGAAGAAGAAGGTTGACTGGGTGTTGTGAAATTGAGGGATCTCTGAATCGTATTATATATGTTATCAGTTATATCAGGACTATTAACATAGTACTCAGGACATGTTCATAGGTGCTCCGATCTTCGCCTCAACAAATCCAGCAGCATGCAGCGGCCCAACACACCAGTTCGATGTTGATTAATGTATTATATGTGACACGCTCAGGGTTCTTCTAAATCGTGAGACAAGCACAGTACCTCAATGCCAGATAACGATATCTTCTTCTTCTTCTTTGCGTTCGTTCTTTACGACCAATTTTAATCACTCTTTGTGATATGTTTGATCTTTGACAAGAACGTGTATACATTGCACATTGGTTTGGTAGGCCCATAAACGCATAGACTTCTACACGTTTAGGACATGTGCACCCGATTTCAGCCAAACCTCCTTAGTCGCCTCTTACGACATGCGTGGCAGGTAACAGTGGTTCTATTCTTTACATCCCAAATTTGGGCCCCGGTAACCACTCGTGCGAGATAACGGTATGACTTGTGTATTTTAACCATATTAAAAGTTACTACTGCAACACCTCCGAAGTTGGATAAGCCATGGCGTGGGACACTGATAAAAGGGACAACAGACCTTCACGTAAAATCATGAAGAAGTGTCAGACAAGACGCCATGACTACGCTTATATTCATAGAAGGTGACCACAAGAAGAAGAAGAGGAACTGCTGCAATATATATGTTAAAAAACACTGTCGTTACTGCCTGTAGTACCGCTTTTTAGGGCAGTGTAGGACAGGTGGGACGTGAGTCTGAGGAATTTAATGGCCGCGAAGCTGTTCAGGTTAGGATTTTTCATTTATGCCCACAACATAATAAATTTCTTGACCTTACCATGAAGTGAACACGGGTCTCCTGCATGAGAGCCGAGCTCTAATTCATCTTCTTCTTCTTTGCGTTCAGTTTCGTATGCTCGTCTAAATCATGAGATGGGTTGCCTCTATGAAGCTGCATGTCAGTTGGAGTTCTTCGCGAGTTCCCCATAGCTTGGTCTGTAAACTTTGTTCATGAGGCCATGTTTCATTTCGTTGGTGTATGTATGATGGACATGACTGCAGGATGTGCTCTGGAGTCTATGTTTCTGTCTGGCATGCACACTGTGCAGTCTGAGCAGGCTTTATTCCGTGCATGTGGTGGTTGAGCCTGCAGTGACCTGTTCTTAGGCGAAGAGTTGTTGTGTGCCGTTTTCTGTTTAGTCTGCTGATGGGATCTTGTTGGTGTTTGCTGTGGGTTTGTTGCCTCCATACCTCTTTGTACTTTCTTTTGATATGTGTCTTGATTTCTGGTAGTGACACTGGGTGTTTGTGTTATTTAAGTTTTGTTCTCTCCTTAGCCAGCATGTCTGTTCTCTCATTTCCTGGTACACCACAGTGGGCTGGTATCCACTGGAGAATAATTTTGTTCTGTTCTGAGAGCTTGTTTAGCTCTAGTGTCAGCTCTCTTTCCATGTTATCTTGTGGTTCCCTTTGTGTGGCCTGCAGGACTGACAAGCAGTCGGAAAGGAAGACAAGTTTGTTGTTTTGGATGTTTCTTTGCTGCAGTATTTTTGAGGCATCCACAATTGCCTGTTGTTGAGCTCTAATTCATTCGACCAGACTCTCCTCTCCAACATATGTGAAAATGAAAATAGTGGCATATAGTAAAAAGGACGCAGCCATCAACCACAGTAAACTGGTCGTTGATTTTCTAGGCACCACTTATACGTCCAGTAGTTTGCCATTGGTTTCTGAACACCAACATATATACCGAAAGAAATTTTAATTATTCGTCTTCATTTGAGCGAAAACTTATCTTTTCCTTCTATTTTTCGAATGAAGAAGGTGTAATCCTTTCCCAAAGATTTAAGGCTTAATCTTGTCCTTTATTTCAGGCCTGATTAGTCTCATTTTCAGATACTATCATCAACATTACTCCGACTCACGTCAATTCTCGTATACTCCCTCTCTTCTCTTTCACTCTTCAGTTCTTACTTATACCGTCAGGTAAACGGTGAACCTTCTTCAGACAATACGTGTAATCTAAACCGACGGTGCACGGATGCGCGTCCGTTCAGCAGTCATATTGAAGATGACTCGGTCCATATATTTCCTGTACTGAAACGAAATATCTATGTTTTTAGAAAACCTTAAGGGCATATATAAGATGAACATCCTGGTGTAATTGAAAAGATATTGGCTTTTACCGGAGTAAAAAAGTTCAAAGCAAATTCGAGTAATTTTTAAATAAACAACAACTTTTCACTAAAGTATTAGGTCTCATTTAGACAATGACGGTATCTCAATATCACCACTCTCAAGTGACAGCAACTACAGCAAGAAGAGAACGGAAGTCATGTTCGTGTTAAATCAATATGGTAATTTAAGAGAGTCTTGCGTAGATGAGAATCGATAAACTGCGAGGTATAGAGAGAAGAAACTGCTGGAAAAAGACAGAAAACACGACACAGACACAAGTTCAATACTGATCAAGCATGCCTCACCTGTGGTCGGTGATTCATCATCATCATCAAGTAGCTTGACCCTTCCGTAACTTGGCTTCAATGACAGCAGTCCTGAAAAACTCTGTTCTGTGTAAGTTGACCGGCGTCAGCAGCAGTTATTCTCAGATCCTCAGTGACATCTTGCACCCATCGTCTTCTAGGTCTTCCTCTCATTCTTCTTCCAGGTACCATTCCCTCCAAAATTATCTTTTCTAGGCATTCATGTCATTTCATGTGTTTGAAATATTTAATTTATCTTGATTTTATGTTCTTTAATAGCCAGCTTACTTTAATATCAAGCTATTACAGAACAGAAGAATTTATTCTTTCCATGTCCATGATATCCTAATACAGTGACGGCTCATGGTCGTTAGCGCCATAGAAGACAGGCCTTAAAAAATCATATATAATAATATATAACCTTAACACCAAACAATGATTTTCGAAACTTTTTCGATCACCAACAAAATTATCACGACCCCCTGTTCTAATATATGGTAGTATGTGATAGTATAGAAGCTGTAACGACGCAATATTCACTGTTCTAATATATGGTAGTATGTGATAGTATAGAAGCTGTAACGACGCAATATTCACTGTTCTAATATATGGTAGGATGTGATAGTATAGAAGCTGTAACGACGCAATATCCACTGTTCTAATATATGGTAGGATGTGATAGTATAGAAGCTGTAACGACGCAATATCCACTGTTCTAATATATGGTAGGATGTGATAGTATAGAAGCTGTAACGACGCAATATTCACTGTTCTAATATATGGTAGTATGTGATAGTATAGAAGCTGTAACGACGCAATATCCACTGTTCTAATATATGGTAGGATGTGATAGTATAGAAGCTGTAACGACGCAATATTCACCCTCAGGCAGTTAGTGAAAAGGACTGTCGAATTCGATAAACACCTACATTCATGGATCGGGAAAAAGCGTTCGATCGCGTAGATAGAAATAAGTTGTGGAAGTATTCTTCTTCTTCTGCGTTCGCCCGCTGTGAATTCGGGCGTTAGCCATAATGCCTGGTAGGGCACTTCTGACTGATTTTTGCGTGAAAGCTTTACCATTTGACTGGTGTCCCTCGCCATGCAGGCGGGCCTTCGTCGACTTCAGAGGTGAAAATATTGTTAATCTCTGGAGTTGATGACTACATAGTTAATCTATGAAGAACGTCTATATAAACAGCCAGTGTACGGTCTATCTGAAATGTTGCATGTGGAGTAAGGCAAGGATGCGTACTATCACAGGTGTTGGTCATCACATAAGTAGATCAAATCTGTAAAATAGCTAACACCAGTGAAGGGAGCGCCCTTGGGGAACTCTTAAATAATTTCTTTTATTCTTGGCCGCCAGGCAATCATATCAACAATAGAAGAACAGCTACAGCACCGCCAGGCAATCATATCAACAACAGAAGAACAGCTACAGCAACACATTAACAGCCTCCAGTTAACACGCAATGAATACAATATGCGAATAAACATTGACAAAACCAAAGTAATGACATTCGTTAGAGAGGAAAACACTACCAATATCTCCATTGATTAACATCAATCAAAGCAAATCAAACACCACACATACATGGGAGCATTTATTGTCAGCAAATAGAAGTATAACTAACGATATATAACATATATGCAATAAAGCAAATCAAATCATTTGACAAATTGCACCAATTTTAAATTTTAAATTGCACCAATTGTGCCTTGTTCAAAATAATCTTTCTCCAACATTTGCTATCAGTGCAAACATGGACGCTGGCATCAAACGATAGAAGAAAACTAGTCACAACAGAAATGAAGTGTCTACTCATAATGCTAGAAGTATCAGGAAGAGGCCAGTTTAGAAATGAAAAAAAAATGTGGGTATACCATCAGTACTAAACTTCATGAGAAATAACATATTAAATGGTTGGGCCACATAAACAGATTACCAACAGACAGCGTCCCAAAGAGGAATGTTATTCTGATACAATGGATACAAAGCAGAAGGCCGTGCACGAAAAATGTAAACATTGGAAATAACAGAGGCGGTAAAAAAACTCAATTTATGATGGGCACAAAAAAGCCCGTTCTATAAATTTCTTTTTATCCTGACGCTATGAGGCAAAACAGGATAAGAAAAAAAGTAAAAATAAAGTAAAGGAGATGTCAGCAAACTTAGGGATCAAATGCTACAATATGGTCTAGATATTAAAGTTCATAAAACTATGGGCTAATTTTGATCTTAGAAATATCGACACTCCAGACCAGCTTGGCCAAAAATTCTCAGAGTACACTCAACAGGCGGTTGAATTATAGAATACACTGACTTTTACTTAGGGATATAACTAACAAGTACTTCTGAAGGCGGAGTAAGGTTCGCCTAAATGGAAAGAGACTCTAATGGCAAAGAAAAGAAACCGTCACACAAAAATCATTCAGAGGCTTGAATGCGTAGCAATCGGACGAAAATATTCAGTTAATAAAAATTAGTTTTGCAGAAGGAGTCTCTGTGTCGTAGAGGTTAGGTACTCGCCTCTCGTTTCAAAGGTACTCGTTCAGGTACTGTTCGCTTCGTGCAGCCATGGGGATATTTTTTAAATGATCCCTGATCTCAGTGTAGGTGAGATCGGGTTCCTAGTTCTATAGGAGATGACGATAAAGCGCAGGTTCTGAGTTCAAGTTGAGCACATAAATGAACACGGCAATTCAAAATTGAGATCAGGCTGGAAAGCGGCTGCCGAGGTAAAATACGTTGCAAATATTGAAAATAAAAGAGCTTGTCTTCAAAGAACTGTAAAATAAACGTGAAACTAATGAAATTTCTTTTTCTTCTTTACGTTCATTCTTTACGATCAATTTGAATCACTCTTTGTGATATGTTTGATCTCTGCCAAGAACGTGTATACTTTGTACATTGGTTTGGTAGGTCCCTAAATGCATAGACTTCTACACCTTTAGGACGCGTGCATCCGATTTCTTTCAACCTCCTTTGTCGACTCTTACGACATGCGTGGCAGGTAACAGTGGTTCTATTCTATACATCCCAAATTTGGGCCTAGGTAACCATTCGGGCGACTAAAGTAATTAAAAAACTGTATTATGTTTTTGTAAAACTACAGTAATTTGTTATAACGTGTTTCTCCACTGCTACATAATTTTAATGCAGTCTTCTCCTGTATCGATAAAATGTTTTTGTAACAGTCATTGTTGTCTATCCGCCTAGTTTTACCTTTTCTACTTCCCTCCTTTCTGTGGTTTTGCTTTTTAATATTCCTTTCCTCCAGTTACATAACACCAAGAAACCATCGTCAGACCAGACCTGTGTATCAGTCTTATTAGAAGTCACGTAGAACAACCGCACGGGAAGCTCAATCTAGAAAACAGACCTCCCTAATTTTCTGATCTCGTGAGAGTCTGCAATCTGGTGTTATCTTCAGCCCCCAACAGATGTTTGGTCTAATCTTCCCTACATTAAAACTACATGAAACTCAGTCGAATTTAGAAAACGGCCTATAGTTTCAACAGACTGAGTAAACTGATATGCTTCTACGGGGGGTGGTAAAATTAGGTGCTTTCCGTGCTTAGTTAGATGGGATAATGTGCGAATCAGAGAAATGAGGAGCCAGAGGTAATGGACAATAGAGACAGACAAATAGGCGAGCTTGTTTTCTTTTAAAAAAATATTTATTAAAATAATTATTTCCCTTTTTTCTTTTATGATTTACTTCCCTTAATGATCAAGTTCAAAAAGAGACCAAACAGTGTAAAAAGGATTGTATGAAATTGTCTGTGTGTTGTCGGGGCTTTTAAGAGGAGCAAAGAATAGTAACACTGCGACCTACAAGGCATGTCGTAAGAGGCGACTAATGTAGGGTCCAGGAAACTGCCCTAGTAAATAAAGAGCGTCGCAGAAATCGGAAATGCTGGTCTACTAGTAAACGCATAACTGGCAAAACGTACAATCGCTCATAGGCTTGGATCACATACAAATCACAAATAGTGGTTAACAAGTGGTCGATATGGAACCTTTGAAGAAGAAGAAGGAGAAGAAGACATGTGAAATAAGAAGTGGTTAATTAGAACCGTCTGGTCAAAAACAAAAATGTAGAGGGATAAAACATGACGGTTTAAGTGGAGTAATTCATCACTTACTGAGAAACTAATCGATAATGAATATTCCATCAGTGTATTATTGAACAGATGGGAATAAGGTTAACGCGATTGTTTCATGTGTTTATTGATTGCTACCGACTTTTTCGTTTATACTTTTATAATGCATAATATCATCAGATTTTTAAATCAAAAGTTGTATTCTTCTTCTTTGCGTGCTTTCTTTACGATCAATTTTAGTCACTCTTTGTGATATGTTTGATCTTTGCCAAGAACGTGTATACGTTGCACATTGGTTTGTTAGGCCCATAAACGTATATATTTCTACACGTTTAGGACATGTGCATCCAACTTCAGCCAAAGCTAATTAGTCGCCTCTTACGACATGCGTGGCAGGTAACAGTGGTTCTATTCTTTACACCCCACATTTGGGCCTTGGTAACCACTCGGGCGAAGTTGAAGTCGAAAACATATATAACAAAGCAAATCAACATTTTGGACAGATTGTACCAGGCGTAATCACTTTGCGTCTGACCTATTTTTGCGCTAAGACTTGCTTGTTTTCATCCGTGTCCCTCTTCGTTCAGGCTAGCCTTACTCCGACTTCAGAAGTGCTTGTAATTTAGATTTCGTAGTAATCGATCATCATATACCGGGATCCCGATATATTAATATTCAGTAACATTACTTGAATTTTATTTTGCTGTAGTTAAACTCTTCTCTTATCTGTTCCCTTTCACTACTTTTCCGCCCGAGTGGTTACCGGGGCCCAAATTTGGGGTGTAAAGAATAGAGCCACTGTTCCCTGCCATGCATGTCGTAAGAGACGACACAGGAGGTTTGGCTGAAATCGGATGCACATGTCCTAAACGTGTAGAAGTCTATGCGTTAGGGGCCTACCGAACCAATGTGGAACGTATACACGTTCTTGGCAAAGATCAAACATATCACAAAGAGTGATTAAAATTGGTCGTAAAGAACGAACGTAAAGAAGAAGGAGAAGACAACTTTTCCGAAGCTATTTTGTATCGTAAAAAATCAAATGAGCTCTGTTTTTTATAGATATAAATTTTACATTATCTTGTTGCATCTTTCTTTTATTTAAACGAGTGAATTTATGGGATCAAAAAATACTTCAATTACATAGACAATGAACAGGTATTAATGGTTTCCAGAAAATTCGAATTACTAAATACAGGATTCGAAAAACAAATTCCTTATTTCTGTTTTTTTTCTTCCCCGATCTAGAAGCACTTGAGCGTTCAGCTCTTCGGCTCGGTGCCATGGGCATCGTAACCATTCTTTTCGTTGCCACAAACACCGTCAATCTGGAGAATCTGTGGCTCTTTCTGCCAGCCCGTGGAATTGAACCCACACTCACAGAGGGCTTGTCACACCGTCGTTCAACGCGCTACGAACACGCTGCGCAGGCAGGCATCTTTATATTTCTTACGACCCCCTTACCTATCGCTATAGATAGACGTTGTTATGAACGCAATTAGCTAGCTCTCCTGTATGACTAGGCAATGGGCGCCATCAGAAGTAAAACTTCGTGGTTCGAATCATGTATTTAGTAATTTGTGTTTTTTTTTTTAGGAATCCCATAGTTTATTATTTATCTATTGATCATATTCGTTGGTCGCCCGAGTGGTTACCGGGGCCCAAGTTTGGGTGTAAAGAATAGAGCCACTGTTACCTGCCACGCATGTCGTAAGAGGCGACTAAGTCGGTTTGGCTGAAATCGGATGCATGTGTCCTAAACGTGTAGAAGTCTATGCGTTTAGGGTCTACCAAACCAATGTGCAACGTATACACGTTCTTGGCAAAGAACAAACATATCATAAAGAGTGATTAAAGTTGATCGTAAAGAACGAACGCAAAGAAGAAGAATATTCGTTGGTTTCAGTTCTTCCACTGTGATTGGTTAAACTCCTTTTTTTTGTAAACAAATACACCACATGTTCTTGAGTCTTACTCCAGAATGACATCTCTTGTGATTACGTGTCAAGGACAACATCTTTCCTGAAGAACGGTACTCGATAATCATCTCTCTCCCTGTTGCCACACAACAGAAGGTCTTCATTTCTTCTGAGACACGCCCATGTAAAGTAAATAACCTGTTATTAGAGAGTAAAACAGCTGTTTGTGGTTACAATGTAGTTATCACACGACACACAATGCCACAGAACTGTCTAGAGCACAAAGTTGTTCAGCGCTAGAGCATCGATCTTTCGTCATTGACATCTTGAGTTCGTCTTCCAATTCTTCACTCGTTTATACTTTTTTTCTTTATGTTGTCGCAGAGATCCCTGTAGGTGAGATCGAGCCCCTAGTCTTATCGGAGACGGACGATACAACGTAGGACTCGTGTTCAATATGAGCACGCAAAAGAACCATTGACAGTTCAAAAATCGAGAAGAGCAGGCTGAAAACCCGCTGCCCGGGCAAAATTCGTTAGAAAAGTTTAGAAATAAAATTTCAACAAAATTTCTTCACCGTCTTCTAAATTACATTTGGGACCCTCGCCGGTGCTACGGAGTTATGCACTGCAACTGAGACTTTCCTGTGTAAGAAAGAGATCGAAGCAAATATTATAACTCATAGAAGTGCAATGATGATGGTCATATCAATCAATCAAACAATCAAACAATCAATCAATCAAACAATCAATCAATCAAACAATCAATCAATCAAACAATCAATCAAACAATCAATCAATCAAACTAATGCAAACAAACAGCAACACACAAATCATTCACTGGCCTTTAGATACCATTCTCTCCATCAGCAGACTAAATGGAAAACAGCACACAACAATCTTTCGCCTAAGAACAGGCCACTGTAGGCTCAACCACCACATGCACAGAATAAAGTCCGTTCAGACTGCATAGTGTGCATGCCAGACAGAAACACAGATTCAAGAGCACATCCTGCTGTTATGTCCATCATACATTCACCAATGAAACGAAACATGGCCTCATGAATTAAGCACAGAGCAAGCTATGGGGAACTCTCGAGGAACTCCAACTGACATGCAGCTTCATAGAGGCAACCCATCTCATGGTTTAGTCCAGCATTCTCTCTCTCTCTCTCTCTCACTCTCTCTCTCGCGATCGTTCTTAAGGCCGTTGTTATAATTCACATGTGATATATAAACAGCTTTAATACCAAGAACGGTATACGTTCACAACCTTCAGTACCAATTGGAGCTCTGGTGCTTATTCTTCGGTGGTGTGTTCGGTTTCAACCAGCGTTTCCTGGGTTTGCTCTCCGTTAGCCTTTCGCTGTCTCCAGCCAAACCTGCAAGGCAGCAGGTTTGAGACGAGCATTCCAAACCAACGCAAAGATGAGGATACCATTCTAAGGACCATCGATAAGATCGTAGATACCTCTTTAATTTCCATGACAAAATTGAAAACACACTATATAAACTTTGTATTGATCGTGTGGTCTGATGCATGCTAATGTGTAAGTGCTCTTACGCTGAAACCTGTAAACATCGCATAGAATAAATTTGTTTTACCTTCTTTTTACAAATGCTTGTTTTCATGTTTGCTGTATCTATTGTTATGCTATTTTTTTCCAGAAAGCTTATTTATACTTTCTCATACATTTTGTTGAGACTAAACACAAGGTTTTTTCTTTCTTTCTAGTTTGTTATTATTCTTAACGATATCCACGTCTCCAAATGTATCCATTCACTCCATCCTTTATATCAGTCAGTTCACATTTCTGGTACAATCACTTCTATTCTGTCTTCATGCTTTCCAAACACCAACTCATTCAGCCATTTTTATTTCCCAAAAGAATAAATTTGTCTTTATTCTTTGTCCATGATGTTCTTCTCACTGCTTTGATAAAAGAAATATTTCCAGCGGAGATCAAAGCAACTGGGGTTTTATTTTCGGGCCATTTCATCGCACCAACCGCCAACTTTAGAAATTGTAATGCAGGCAAGCAAAACGGGACGGGACTTTGCAGTCACTGGCTATGTAAGCGGGACAATGTCCCACATGAATAGTCAAATGCTGTGGACAAATCATGCAAAGTGGGGTACAGTGTTAAACACCGCGGGATGTCGGTTTCCGGGCCACACTAACGTTCTAAGTTTAAATCATAGCTGGCTAAGAGTATCACCAGGTCCTTTAGGAATTACACTCCAATGTTGGTAATTTGCTGCCCGTTAAGAAAGCTGAAGAGATTGATGAGGCGTTAAGTATTGGTCTTCTATCGAAGGCGGCAGAAATGGTGGTAGGGGCGCTAGTACTGCGACAGACGTGTGCCGATGACATGCTGTGATGATGTTGTTGATGATATGTTTACGTTATGTTGATGTTTTGTGTTGTTGTACTTACTAGTTGTTGTACTAAGTTTAAATCACCAGATACAATGTTTCATGATATTTCATCAATGGTGATTGAGGAAATATATGATACATCTTAACAGTGGCGGCTCGTAATCATTTTTGTTGGTGGGGCCAGAAAAAATATACAGAAAAATCATGGTTTTGAATTATGTTTTAATTTATAAAAATAATAAATACACGTTACACATTCTTTTTGGTGGGCTCCGGTTCCAGTTGTCCTTAATGAGGAGCCACCACTGCATCTTAACGTCGTAGTTTCCTGGTGAAAATATAATAGACCTGACTAATTGTACTCAGGGCCGTGTGGTATATTTTCTCAGTATGATACAAGTCTTCGAAATGCTGCCCTTTAAATGTTTTTACCTTAACATAACCTTCAATTGTAATTTTGATTTTGCTGTTATGCCGCCCCCTTACAGTACCGCCTGATGCAGCCGTCTCTCTGTATTATATCACGGTACGACCATGATTGTACTTCTAATTTCTTGATATAATAGAAGACTGCAATAAAACTATGTAGCAATGGCGGAGCACGTAAAAACAAAGTACTGTAGTTTGACAAAATAAAAAAACAATAACGATACACAGAAACGTTTCGACCATGAGACTAGAAAAAGGAATTTTGGTCGAAATGTTGCTTGGTATCGTTGTTTTTGTATTTTGTAAAACTACAGTACTTATTTTACGTGTTTCTTATTTCTCTGCATTTGCTCAATAACAGTAAAGCAGCAATTAAGAATTTGTAAAATATCTTGAGGTCAACTACCAAATTTAAATTATCAGCAAGTTGTTAATTCTGATTTTTTAAATGTTTTTGGCATGCACGCTATGATATAACCACAATCGTCTCTGCTTCCCATTTGCTTTTCATTTTGTAAAAGATGTTCAAAAGTCATTTTGACAGCGTCACAGTCAAACTCATCAGAGATTTAAATTTTAGCTTGTTGATAAGAATGCTGTAACCTACCAGTTAGCCCCATTGTTAAGGCACCAAAAATTTCACAGGCAGCTAAGCAACAGATTATCAACAGCATTTTTATACCTACTTTGTGTTACCAAAGCCAAACATGGACATTGAACAAAGCGCAGTCACAAAAATAACTACATGTGAAATGCGTTGCCTGCGAAAAGTTACCAACAACACAAGAAAAGACAGAATCACCAACATCAGCATACGAAAAAAAGTTGGAACAAAACCGTGCTTGAATTACATAGATAAACAAAGAATGAAGTGGTTTGGCCACTTAATAAGAATGCATCCAAACTCCACAGTATACAGAGTCTTCTACAACAGAACACCGGGAAAGAAGGCAAGAGGAAGACCACGGAAAAGATGGTTAGATGGCGTAGCAGATTTCTGTGAAAGAGCAAAAATAACAATCACACAAGCCACCAGAACAGCGCAAGACGAAAACAGAAAACCACGACACTGGGCAACAACCCGGTAGCAGTGTGACGACAAAAGAAAGAAGAAGAAGATAAGATAGCTCAGTCTAATTTAATGATTATAAATGTGAAAACAAATGAAGAGCCTATTTTCATTGGATTCTCGGAAGCGATATTAATTCTTATTTTTCATGTTTGTTGGTCTACACGATATGATATAAACAAAACAATATTCGTCCTTATGTTCTTCTCTTCTTCTTCTTCTGCGTTCGTTCTTTACGACCAATTTTAATCACTCTTTGTGATATGTTTGATCTTTGCCAAGAACGTGTATACGTTGCACACTGGTTTGGTAGGTCCCTAAACTCATAGACTTCTACATGTTTAGGACATGTGCATCCGATTTCATCCAAACCTCCTTAGTCGTCTCTTACGACATGCGTGACAGGTAATAGTGGTTATATTATTTACACACCAAATTTGGGCCCCGGTAACACTCGGGCGTGTCCTTAGGTTGAAAGTAGTGTACCTCGGATGTCCCTTCATAAAAAAAACAACAACACAAGAGCCTGGTTCCATAGCATGTGATACAATTAGAATACAGTGTCAAGTCCATATTCTACAAAAAACTAACCACAAACGATAGGTTATGTGATATTTTTCTTCTTCTTCGTTCGCTATATATTAATCATTTGCTAGACCACTATATGTTAGTTAGTTTGTTCCCAGGAGCGTGCGTCATATTTTCTCAGTATGATGCAAGTCTTCGAAATTCCGCCCATTAAATGTTTTTCTTTAAAATAACCTTCAATTATGGTTTTGATTTCTCTGCTTATGCCGCCCCCCCTTAAGGTACCGCCTGATACGACCGCCTCTTTGTAGCATAGTACAGCGCGGCCCTGGTTGTTCCTTTCATACGATGGCGGCACATATGACATAGGTTTTAGAGCTCCATGAGATGCGGTTCGTTGTTAACAGTTGGAGATCTTGTATATTTTTACATCCCAGTAGTCTAACTTCCTGTAGGATTGTTCTTTGTGGAGTGGTCTTAGGTCTTCCGTGTTTTCTTTTCCCAACTGGTGACCACATAAAGACTTGTCGATTTAATCTCTTTTCGTCTGATCTAAGAACATGACCTAAATGTTTCCACCTTCGTTTCCTTATAATATTTGATATGGGTTGTTGCTGTGTTCTATCTCTCACTGTGAAGTTCGAAACGAACTGTACTATATGTAGTCTATATATAATTTGCTCTTAAGAGCGAGCGTTTAGTTAGACTCCTACAGAGTCGCAGGCCAGCACATCTGGTTTCTTAATGCGATTGATTAGGATCGCCTTCCTAAGTGAAACATCTGCAAAACTTGATCTAGGGGAGCTCATCCTCATAAACCAACCAGAGCACTGTTAACCTCGGATCTCGCAATCAAAGATCCCGGTCTACATAACTGATAGGTCGAGTTGACTGGTGTGTTTTGCAGCAGGATACTAATTTTCTCTTTACGCCCTTCCTAAGACAGACTACCCGATTCAACTCTGGTGGATGAAGAGCAAGGCGCAGAACAGATCTTGCAGACCGGTGATGTTATGAACTACAAGTGATTTTCATTATTTCTTTGAAAGAGTTCACCACAGAAACAGCGGGGAAAATAGAGATATGGACGCTTAGAGGTTCAGAAACACATGGACGCTTAGAGATTTAGAGACACATATACGCTTAGAGGTTTAGAGACACATAGACGCTTAGAGGTTTAGAGACACATATACGCTTAGAGGTTTAGAGACACATAGACGTTTAGAGGTTTAGAGACACATAGACGCTTAGAGGTTTAGAGACACATGGACGCTTAGAGGTTTAGAGACACATGGACGTTTAGAGGTTTAGAGACACATAGACGCTTAGAGATTTAGAGACACATAGACGTTTAGAGGTTTAGATACACATAGACGTTTAGAGGTTTAGAGACACATAGACGCTTAGAGGTTTAGAGACACATAGACGCTTAGAGGTTTAGAGACACATAGACGCGAACTTTTGAAGCAGAGCTTAAATCCGTGCATAAGACCAAATTTAGGGTAGACAGAAGAGCAAACGTTCAAATTGAGAAGATAATTTTTGATTGCGCCTTAGGTACCTTTCGGCAAGGCTAGGACTGATAATAGCAATGCTTCTTTAGTACCAAATTGAGGTTTGGTAGAACTAAGAGCCGCTTCGATCTCAACAAATCACATTTCTACTGTGGTGATTGATAATTGGACGAAACTTCTTTAAAGCCGATGCACTAACCACTGCGCCATCGATGCTATCGTCTTATATTAATAAATGACATTTATTGTTTTCCTTCTAGCTATCATCTTAAGCTTCATCCCCCGTGTAGTGCCGGGGCCCGCAAGAGAAGCTAAGAATAGTACCACTGCAACCTAAACTGCATGTCGTAATAGTCGACTGATGTAGGCCCTAGGGAAGCTATCATAGTAAATGAAAAGCAACGCAGAAATCGGATGTGCTGACCTACTAGTAGGTGCATATCTGGCACAACGTACAATCACTCTTAGGCTCAGATCACATACAAATCACACAGAGTGGGTGACAAGTGGTTTTGTTTGTTCTGTTGATGTTCAAATACCTCTTTACGTCGAGGAACGCCCTTTTACCTAAGGACAAGTCTTTTTTTATTTTGTTATATCAATTCGTATAAGCGAAAAAAAATGAAAAACAAGAATTAGCTCCTTGCGTATAATGCAAGTTTCTTCTTCTTCTTCTTCTTCTTCGAACGCTCCATATTCACCACTCTGTGTGATTTGTATGTGATCTGAGCATAAGAGCGATTGTACACTGTGCCAGCTATGCGCCTACAAATAGACCAGCACATACGATTTCTGTGATGCTTTTTAATTACTACGGTAGCGTCCCTAGTCCCCTACCTCAGTAACCTCTTACAAAATGCCTCGTAGGTCGCAGTGGTACTATTCTTTGCTCCCATTGCGAGCCCAGGCAACACACTGGCTGGTCTATTTAGATAATAATTCAAAGAAAATGTTGTGATAATATCATTCTTTTGAAAATAATATTGGTTTTCTTCACACTACGGATGTTGATTAAGTCACAGTTTGAGAAATGACAATTTTAGAAATTCTGTGAACGTTCACTCACAAAAAACGTTATCAAACAAAACATAGTTCGTGCTTTCCTTAAATCTGCCAAAAATTGCCTTGTCTAACCATCTCAAAAGTGAGATAGCCGTCGTTAGGCTTCGATATCTAGGCATCTTCTTTTATTTTACAAGTGCCAAGCCCTTTCAATTAAGATTTTAATAGAAAGATAGCTACTCATTGTTCTTCTGTGATAGAACCCCACGACTCTACACGGCTTTCTAACTGAACGTTAAAACAATGATTAGAACCAGTCTAAGGGAAATAACCAAGACAACAGTCGTAGATTCACGTCACTATGAACTCACGAGGCAGTATAATAAATTTCGCTTCAACCATGGTTATAAATGACATAACAAATTAATCTTTATTGAACATGAAGTTTCAAATTGACGTCTTTTTTTGTGTGTCGTATTTCAATACAGTGCAGTTTATGTAGCAATATAAATTTATATTCTATATTTGTAATAATTTTGAATTCTTCTTCTTCTCGTTCGCTGATGTTCAATGTCTAATAATTAATTCTTGGATTCTCCGAAAGAGTTAATTTATTTTTCATGTTTGATGGCCTACACGCTCTGATATAACCAATAAAGGTTGCCTTAGGTTGAAAGGCGTGCCTCGCTTAAGAGGCTTTAATCCCCTACTAAACAAACAATTCAATGTCTAAACAATGAGTCCGGTTCTCTGAATGTATGTTGTTGTATTTGTTAGTTCATCAAAGCTTCCAAACAACTTTGTGGTGATGTCTGTCTCTGTTGACCAGTGTTCTTTCGCAGTTAATTCATCAGGTGACAATCTTGCAGGATGTGTTCAGTTGTATGTGCGGTCTGTCCACAAGCACATGTGGGTGATGGAACTAGTATTTCTTTCTTCTGCGTTCTCACTAGATTGGGATTTCGGACTCCAAAATAAAGGCCGCCGTCTGCCTCAGATTATCAGCCACGCCATACAGTTTGTCTTGGACGATGGTGTAAGTGGGCCACATTTTCTTCTCAGGTCTGCATACTGGGGGCAGTTCTGTAGGATATGTTTCCCTTGCCTTTGCTCCCGTGTGATCTCCCGCAGTTAGCTTTGGCCACCCTCATGATGGTAGGTCCGACATTCTTACTGCGTGGCTAAATCTCAAGAGGCAGATCAGCGACCGTAGAATCCGTTATCCCATTCCTCATTGTGAGGGTCGTTGCACCAAGTTATGCGCCTTACGGCCTGGTGCATCCGTTTTCTGCAAACATTTGTTTCGGGTTAGCATAGGAACTAGTATTAGTCTGATGATAAGTTTGAATTCTTCTTCTTCTTCTTCAAACGTTCCATATCGAACACTTGTTAAACCACTCTTTGTGAATTGTATGTGATCTGAATATAAGTGTTACAGAAGAGTCCTCCGTATATCTTGAACAGAGAAGAGAACAAAAATATCTATACAGCAAAACTTAAAATCAAAGAAAACTGGCTGATGATACAAATAAGAATGACAAAAATTGAGATATTTAGGGCATATAAAGAGATACGAAGGGCTGGATAATACCATCATGGAAGGAGGCATCCCGGTAAAGAGGAGAAGAGGAAGACCACTGAGAAGATGGATTCAGGATGTAACTGATGGGTTGAACATGACGCTTGCAAAGTTGGGATATCTGGTCTACGAGAGAGAGAGAATTCCGAGGACATTAAGGTGGTACTGTTTAGGACAAGCTATTTGATGAGTAATTGTACATTGTGTCAAGAGTACATTGTACATTGTGTCAGCTAGTGACTTGTCACGAGTAGGCCAGACATCCAATTTTGCGATGCCGTTTTTTTTCTATGGTAGCTTTTCAAGACCCCTACCTACGTCGCCTCTTGCGACATGTTACATCTTGTAGGTCGCAGTGTTGCTATTCTTTGTTCCCCATGAGAGCCCTAGCAACACACAGGCGGCGACAAGGAATGATGCTGAGTACAAAATCTCTGGATACGGGTATTCATTGATGAATAAACATGATATATCATCATTATCAAATAGCTTGACCTGAGCAGAACTTTACCACCCAAACAGTCCTCCGGAATTTCTCTCTCATAGGCCAGATGTCCTGCCTCTGTTGCCGTCATGTTCAAACCATCAGTTACATCATGAATCCATATTCTCCGTGACAGAATATATAACAATAATTAATAACAGTCAACATAGAATACGTAAATTAATGTTAGAGATACCATCAGTGTACTAACAGTGACATTTATATAACTGTGATGCGAACAAGTCCCTTGTCAATCACGATCAGAATGAAAGTTATTCAGTGATACATAGAACCAATACTGACATACGGATGCGAGTCACCGACAATGAACATACAGATCGAAAAATCTCTGAAGGCAACAGAACTGTGGTTTTACAGAAGAATGATGAGAATTCCATGGACTGCTAAAATGACTAATGTTGAGGTATTGAATGAGATCAAGACACAGAGAAGGTTTATCATCAATATAAGAAAGAGGCAGTCATCATTTTTCGGGCATGTGATGAGGAGGGAGGTTTAGAACACATTGTAGCTACTGGTAAAATCGAGGATAGACGATACAGAGGAAGACAGAGAGAGAAAATATTGGATATCCTAACTTCATGGCACGGTAGAGTCAACATCTGAGTTGATAGCAAACAATAAAGATAGAGATTTGTGGAGATCCACGATCGCCTACGCCAGCCGACACGGCACCTGATGATGCGAACATACAGACATTCAACATTCAAGGTGACAATTGAGAAAATGCTAAACATCAAATTCAGTTCACAACCATTTGTATCCGTGATAAATACAAGTTCAACACTCTTGGCACTTCAGTCCATAAAACTGTCAGTTCTACAGTGGCCTCTGAAAAGCATACGGCCGGCGGGATCAGGTAAAAATTATAGGAAATAAGAAAGCCCCCTGTGAGTCGGTTCAATTCCGTGGGCTGGAGAAAAGCCACAGGTTCACCCGATTTACAATGTTCGTGTCTTAGAGCACACCTCCACAGAATGGGTCTCATGGACTCGGCAACCTGTCCCTGAGGAGCACCTAAGCAGTCCCCAGAGCACATCCTGCAAGACTGCCCCAGTCTGAGTAGTGAGAGAATGAAGATCTGGCCATTAGAAACAACCTACAAGACAAACTATGGAGGACCGGTGAAGACCTCAAGCTCACCGCCCTGTTTATGACATATACCGGAGTAGTCGCATAGCAGAAGTTATTCGCAGAAGAAGAAGACAATATTCGTGGCACCGAACCGACGGGTTACGATGTCCATGGCACCGAGCCGAAGAGCTGAACGCTCAAGTGCTTCTAGATCGGGAAAAAAAATAATAGAAAATAAGACCACAACAACTATCCTCGAATTCCAGTATTGTTGTATATAGAGTAATTGATTTTAAAAACAACACACCATGCTAAATCTAGGTAATATTATGCTACAAATATAGTTTAAAGCTAAGGAATATCAGTATTAGTAACATATTTCATTAATAAAATACCCATGAACGCAGAGAATTGTGTAAAATAAGCAAAAAACGTATAGTGTTCTATCAAACATATGCAACAATCAGCCGCCATTAAACGGAAGTTTTCAATGTCTCGTCTGAGCTAGTCGGCCTTATGTTGCCGGGGTCAAGGTTCTACATACCATATTGTCTGAAGCATGCAACCAGCTCAAGGTTGTCATGTACTGTATATCGTCTCAGTGTGAAATATCAGGAGCTGAGATAGCAGACCGAGTGGTCAAGTAAGATGAACATCAGAAAAAAATAGTTATTTAATCAATCAGAAAAAACACTAACACATGATAACTATAAAAATATTTGCAGATTTTGAGAAGTTGTCATTCTGTGACTAAGAGCAGGATACACTCGACTCCGCAGTCACATGAATACAATTGAAGATTGGCAAATCTGCGATGTGTATATATGTGGACATGCCCAGTAGACTGCATAGCACATACTTTAAGGCAGCACCAAATGTGATATACTGAGACATTCCTGTTGGCCAAGGGAAAAAGTACTGTTACCAAAACTACACTGACCTCTGTGTGAACCACAACAGGACGAGAAATCCTTACAAGAGTCAACAATGAATATACGAGGGCAAGTCAATAAGTAAGTCACACAGTTCTGTGGGATGGCAGGTAAATGTAGTTGGTGTTTTCTAAAGGTGTCATTAGGTGACAGCAGCATCGAACTTTATATTCCCGTTCATCAGAAGACGCTGGTGTCTCATGCACATAAACAAAATGGAGACTGTACTTACGGAGTGTACAATCAAAAATGAACGTGCTGTTGTGCGTTTTTTGTGGGCTTTTGACTGCCTGCAAAATACATTAATATGGAAATGATTCCTGTTTATGCTGACAAATGGTATATATATATACATATATATATATATATATATATATATATATATATATATATACTAACTATGAAACTACCGAAAGTAAGTAAGAAAAATTCAATGTAGACATGTTATTTGAGCATGCATTTAGACATGCCATTGCACTGACTGAATAGAAAATATGTTAATTCATCTGTGCATCTGTGTTTTGAAAATGTCTGAATGTGCAAGCGATAAAGCACTCACGAAGTTGATAGATCGAGGATTCGCATATACTCCCACAGACATTAAAGATAGCTCGAGCATCTACCGTCAAAAAATTAAAATCGTGCCATATCCTAAATGACGTAGTCATCAACCACACTAAACTAGTCGTTGATTTTCTAGGCACCACTTATACATTCAGTAGTTTGCCATTGCTTTCTGAACGGTGTGGTCTATTTTTACCTTTTTATAAAAAATCCCACGGAAACCAATTTTCTTCTAAACTTTCCCATCATGGGGTTTTGAACCAGGTACGCTTGGGTTCGTGATCGAGCTCACTACCGCTTGAGCTACAGGAACTGAACGCCTTCCACTGATACATAGATTCAACTGAATTCGGACAGTGTCATTCTGCTCACTAGTGCATTTTTTCCAGAGATGCATAAGATTGTTGTAGGAGCTACAGAGTTCGTTTTTTTGTGCAATACTTTCAGCAGGTAGTCGCTTGACATTTCTGCGAAAACGGACTGAGAACTAAAGTGTGAGTTCAGATGCAATGAAGTAATGCCTTTGTATTTTGACTTTTTTAGTATTAGAGATTCGTTATTTACTACAGCAATCTACATGCTAGCCCTCACTGTTAAGGCACTAGAACATCTCACTGTAAGTTAAACAACAAATAATCAAATACATTTTAATACCTACGCTGTGTTACCAGAACTAAACATGGACAATCAGCAAAGCAAAGTGAAAAAAAATGATTACATCATAAATGCGATGTCTACAAAAAGCTACCAACATCAGCATAAGAAAATTGGACAGAACTTTGCTTGACTTATATTGAGAAAGAAAGAATGAAATGATTGAACACTTGTTAAGAATGCAACTAAACTCCATTGTATACATAGTCTTCTACAACAGAACATCAGAAAAGAAGACGAGAGAAAGAACACTAAAAAGAAAGATAGATGGCATAGCAGAATCCTGTCAAAAAGCAAAAACTATCACACAAGCCACTAGAGCCGCGCAAGACAATAACAGAAAACCACGACACTGTGCAACAACGCGGTAACAGTGTGACGACTAAAGAAGAAGAAGAACCGACATGCTACAAGAGCGAAACAAAAAATTGTTGGTTATGAAATGAAAACTGAGAACCATTTTCCCAAAGAGATGCTTTCTTGGGCTGCCAGGAGTGATTTGGGAACAAATGTTGTGCCCACCAAGCCGTATCCCAAACGGGAGATTTATGTCCGTCAGTGTTACGTGAAGAAAATAAAGTTTATTGCCTGGGCTGGACTCGAAGATTTAAATCGAAGGACAGGCCGGGAAAGACAATTACAAGGTTAAAAAATAATACCATTTTTGAACTAGCATTTGAATAACGCGAAAAATAGAAGCTACAAGGAAAAATGGGAGCAAATAACATTGAGTAATAAAGAATAATTTTCGTTTTCTATAAATCTTTCTTATTTCTTATTTGTTTGTCGTTTTTATACTGAACACAATAGCGATTTGCAGATAACAAAAAACCATCATTAGAGTTTGTATATATGTAAAGTGGACTTTTGTTCAGTGATTGATATGACCATCATCATTGCACTTTGGTGAGTAACAATGCGTGCTCCGATCTCTTTCTTATACAGGAAGATCTCAGCAGCAGTGCACGAACTCCATGCACCGGTGAGGGTCCCCGATGTTATTTTTGAAGATATTTTGTAGGAATTAAATTTTAAAATCTTTTCTAATGAGTTTTTCGTAGCGGTTTTCACATCATATGTCTGTATACATATATTATCAAGGTTTTCACATCATATGTCTGTATACATATATTATGCAAGGTTTTTCACATCATATGTCTGTATACATATATTATGCAAGGTTTTTCACATCATATGTCTGTATACATATATTATGCAAGGTTTTTCACATCATATGTCTGTATACATATATTATGCAAGGTTTTTCACATCATATGTCTGTATACATATATTATGCAAGGTTTTTCACATCATATGTCTGTATACATATATTATACAAGGTTTTTCACATCATATGTCTGTATACATATATTATGAAGGTTTTCACATCATATGTCTGTATACATATATTATGCAAGGTTTTCACATCATAGTCTTTCGTATATTTCTATATTCTTTATTATGCAAGGTTTTTCACATCATATTGTTGTAGGAGGGGTGTGTGTGGTTGGTAGTGTTGTACTAATTCGTTCCTATCATCATTTAATAATAACGATTATATGATGAAGGTTGTCTACGCCCCTCCTCCTACATTACCACTACTCTTGAATGGCTAATATTTATATTGTGATCCTCTTGGATCGATGTTGTCCATTTCTCCATCAACTTGATATCCATGTGATGATGATGTTAGATTTTATAGAATGAAGAGAAAGGAATCCATTCTACATACGCAGCCATCATGCATTGCCTAGTACATCTTCCACTGACAACAACATAAGCACATAATGAGACGTCTTTGTATATTTCATACGTTCTTTATTGATGGTAAATACAGTCTGATCAAACACGTCCATCTTTCCCAAAGTATTCCTGTCGATTGTCTCTTTGTTTGTTAACTAGCAACAGTTACTAAATCGTCACTATTTGAATACACAAAAACGTCATGTCTCGTAGTTATGTGTTGCATTCTTCTTAGAGAGTGCAACACATAGTCTCAACTATTCAATATCTAACTATACTAAACTACACTAGCTATCTGGCTAACTGTCCGTTCCTGAGCTCGCCCGGGGGAACTACAATATGTCTGTATACATATATTATGCAAGGTTTTTCACATCATATGTCTGTATACATATATTATGCAAGGTTTTTCACATCATATGTCTGTATACATATATTATGCAAGGTTTTTCACATCATATTTCTGTATACATATATTATACAAGGTTTTTCACATCATATGTCTGTATACATATATTATGCAAGGTTTTTCACATCATATGTCTGTATTCATTTATTATGCAAGGTTTTTCACATCATATGTCTGTATACATATATTATACAAGGTTTTTCACATCATATGTCTGTATACATATATTATACAAGGTTTTTCACATCATATGTCTGTATACATATATTATACAACGTTTTTCACATCATATGTCTGTATACATACATTATGCAAGGTTTTTCACATCATATGTCTGTATTCATTTATTATGCAAGGTTTTTCACATCATATGTCTGTATACATATATTATACAAGGTTTTTCACATCATATGTCTGTATACATATATTATGCAAGGTTTTTCACATCATATGTCTGTATACATATATTATGCAAGGTTTTTCACATCATATGTCTGTATACATATATTATACAAGGTTTTTCACATCATATGTCTGTATACATATATTATGCATGGTTTTTCACATCATATGTCTGTATACATATATTATTCAAGGTTTTTCACATCATATGTCTGTATACATATATTATACAAGGTTTTTCACATCATATGTCTGTATACATATATTATGCAAGGTTTTTCACATCATATGTCTGTATACATATATTATGCAAGGTTTTTCCCATCATATGTCTGTATACATATATTATACAAGGTTTTTCACATCATATGTCTGTATACATATATTATGCAAGGTTTTTCACATCATATGTCTGTATACATATATTATACAAGGTTTTTCACATCATATGTCTGTATACATATGTTATGCAAGGTTTTTCTTCTTCTTTGTACACTACATATCGACCACTTGTTAACCCTTTGTGTATTCGCATGTGATCTGAGCGTAAGAGCGATTTTACGTTGTGCCAGTTATGTGTCTACAAGTAGGTCTGCACATCAGATTTCTGCGCTGCTGATTATTTACTAGAGTATCTTCTAGGCCCCTACCTCAGTCGCCTCTTACGACATGCCGTGTAGGTCGCAGTGTTTCTATTCTTTGCTCCCCACTGGCGCAATGTACTTTGTAGATTAGTATTCATTGATCTAAAGTTGCTATTGATGCCTTTATTCCATCTTTTGCATGTATTCCATCTTATAATAATTCCTCTCGTACCGTTATACGTTACATAGGGCATGCAAGTAATTTCTCCATACCGCTCTATCCTGGGCACCTCGCTCAATCTCCTCCATGGAACTGAGACCGATATTTCCTGCCTCTCTCAGCAAAGTTCGCTTCAGGGTCTCCTTAGGTCGACCTCTCTTCTTGAACCCCTTGCATCCCACTTCAATGCCTGCTTTGATATTCTTTGATCATTTCTCCTCAAGGTGTGCCCAACATATCTCCATCTTCTCTTTCTTATAACAGTTGTCACTAGTGGTTGACCAGACATGTCTCTGATTTCATCACTTCTCCTGAATTCGTTCCATTTTATATTCATTATTTTTCGCAGACATCTATTTTCAAATGCATTCAACTTGCTTTCTATATCTTTAGTCATTTTCCAACTCTCGCTGTCATATGTTAGGATTGATACAACATTTGAATTGAAAATTCGTAATTTAGTTTTAATACTATATAACTTGCAGTTCCATATTTTATTTAGACTTTTAAAAGCTGATGTTGCTTTGCCAATTCGTATCATAATTTCTTTTTAACATTTCCTGTGCAATTCTTGGTAGAGTTAGTCAGTTAGTCTTTCCTCTTGGGCCTGTGGGCGGCGCATAGGGCAGAGGTCATAGTTCTCCATGTCTCGCGGTTCGTTGCTATCTGTTTTAGGTCTTTAATGTTTACTAGGCCCATCGTTGAGCCTTCTCTGGTGATGGTTCTACGCAGAGTCTCTCTTGGTCTTCCTCGTTTTCTTTTCCCTCTGGTGTCCATATGAGGGATTGGTAAGGAGTCTTCTCTCATCCATTCTAAGTGTGTGGCCGATGTAGTTCCAGCGGCGCTTTCTTATAAAATTTGATACATTTTCTTGCTTGGTCTCTTGTCTTATTTGTGTATTGGGTCTGAAATCTGACCATTTGAGGTTCAATATTCTTCTAAGACATTTATTCTCAAAGTTATCTAATTTTCTTTCTAGAGCTTTTGTTGCTTTCCAACTCTCGCATCCATAAGTTAATACTGGAATCACAATTCTTGGTATGCTGTGTATAAATTCTTTTTCCCTAAAAAAACCCATTCAATCTGTTTTTCTTTTACGAATTGAATAACTGTTTTCATTCGTAGTTTTCTCCTCTTTTGGTAGCAGGGCCCGTAAGGTAAGTAAAGAATAGCACCATTGCAACCTCCAAAGCATGCCGTAAGACACGACTTATGTAGGACCTATAGAAGCTACCCTAGTAAATAAAAAGCATCGTAGAAATTGGAAGTGCTGGCCTACTTGTAGGCGTATAACTGGCACAACGTACAAACAATCTTATACTTAGATCGCCTGCCTGCCCAGCATGTTCGTAGCGCGTTGGACGACGGGTAATAAACCCTCTGTAAGTGTGGGTTCAATTCCGCGGGCTGGCAGAAAAACCACAGTTTCTCCAGATTTACGGTGTTCGTGTCACCGAACCGAAGGGTAACGATGTCCATGGCACCGAGCCGAAGATCTGAAAGCTCAAGTACTTCTGGATCGGAAAAAAAATACTCAGATCACATACAAATCACATAGAGGGATTAACAAGTAGTCAATATGGAATGTTGGAAGAAGAAGAAGATTAGTAGTTTTCTAATTTTATTATTTTAAATTTTTTTCTCATTTTGATTCCTGCAGCGTTTTCGAGATTGTGTTGTTTAATGTTTCCCTCATTGTCTTCTATGAGCGACAATTTATAACATTTTGTAGCATAATGTTAGTCAAAAGATTAGTCCTTTTTAAATTTCCTTCAGTAGTCAAGTGAATTTTTTAAACTGTATAATACATAAGAATGAGCCAGTCTCAGATACTGGAACGAGTGCAAGAGTTATGAGTTAAGTTTGGACATGCCAGACAGTGTCGTCTTCGTGGTAGAGAGAGAAGATATGCTAATCAACTTCTCATGGGTACGGTGAGCAAATGGGCTTTAGTGTGCTGCTGTAGCAGAGGACAGAGAACGCATGGGAATGTCCAATGTGCCATGACGTCAATCGCTTAACATAAAACAAGAAATTGGTACCATGACGTCAATCGCATAACATAAAACAAGAAATTGGTACCATGACGTCAATCGCTTAACATAAAACAAGAAATTGGTACCATGACGTCAATCGCATAACATAAAACAAGAAATTGGTACCATGACGTCAATCGCATAACATAAAACAAGAAATTGGTACCATGACGTCAATCGCATAACATAAACAAGAAATTGGACCATGACGTCAATCGCATAACATAAACAGAAATTGGTGCCATGACGTCAATCGCATAACATAACAAAAAATTGTCCATGACGTCAATCCTTAACATAACATAAGAAATTGGTACATGACGTCAATCGCATAACATAAACAAAAATTGGTGCCATGACGTCAATCCATAAAAACATAACACAAAAAAATTGGTGCTATGACGTCAATCGCATAACATAACATAACAAATTAGTGCCATGACGTCAATCCCATAACACAACATAAGAAATTGGTGCTATGACGTCAATTGCATAACATAACATAACATAACATAAGAAATTGCATTGAAAATAAGATAAACCAACTACATATAAAATATGAGCTTTCTGTTCAAGCCAGTCATTTTTGCAACAGCCAGACCTAAGAGTTACACAACAATACCAGCCCTTCCATATGGCAACAGCACGTTATCGCACAATCCATATGTGGCCCTCATATGTTAATACAACAAGGTTATATGATAGGGCAATTAAAACGACTGTACCTTCTGATAAACTGTCCCCTGTTATCACTATATCTGATATTTAATTCGGCGATGGATATTATCATTGATTTTTGTTTTGCATAGGTTAATCATATTAATTAGTATTCATACAAGATTTGACGTGTGTATTTATCAACATGTACTACTGTTGAGTAGTTCGGTACACTTATGTTGTCGGGGCTCGAAAGGGGAGCAAAGAATTGTAATACTGCTGGCTGAAATAGGACACATCGCCGAAGGAAAAGGACCAGAGTTCCAAAAGGTGCTGAGGATGTGACGTAAAAACCGTTCTTGACAAAGGCTGTTTATATGACAACAAGAATGATCAAGATGGCCAAAAAGAACGATCGACGAAGAAGAAGAAGAAGAATAGTAACGCTGCGACCTATAAGGCATGTCGTAAGATGCAACTGTGGTAGGAGCCTAGGAAAGCAACTCTCGTAAATAAAAAACGTCGCCGAAATTGAATGTGGCGGTCCGCCCGAGTGGTTACCGGGGCCCACATTTGGGGTGTAAAGAATACAACCACTGTTACCTGCCACGCATGTCGTAAGAGGCGACTAAGGAGGTTTGGCTGAAATCGGATGCACATGTCCTAAATGTATAGAAGTCTATGCGTTGAGGGGCCTACCAAACCAATGTGCAACGTATACACGTTCTTGGCAAAGATCAAACATATCACAAAGAGTGATTAAAATTGGTCGTAAAGAATGAACGCAAAGAAGAAGAAGAATGTGGTGGCCTACTTGTATGCGCACAACTGACACAACGTACTATCACTCAGGCTCAGATCACATACAAATCACAACGAGTGGTTAACAAGTGCTCGATATAGAGCGTTCCAAGTAGAATAAGAAGACTACAGTAACAGCAATAGTCGTATGTACAGTTTGGGAGTCATTGTATAAATGTATCGATTTCATTTATATAAGGGTTCTTTGTAAGTCATTTGAGATCCAATAAATGATGCAATTGCCAGTGCCCGCATGGAGTCCTGGTAGAAGTGTCATCTGTAGCTTGTGTATTATTTATTCATGCCAACAACACGAGATTCTATCTGTTGACAAGAATATGTTTGCATGCTGGATCAGTTATGTACTGCACGGGATTGAGTACACGATCGCAACTAACAGCTAAATAGTTGGCTTTGTTTACTCTCGACAGAGTCTGTGTCTTGGAATTGTTGCCAAGTTATGGGAACTCTTGAGGAACTTAAACTGACATGCAGCTTCATAGAGGCAACCCATCTCATAGTTTAGACTAGCATACGAAACCGAACGCAAAGAAGATTACAAAGGAATTGTTAAGATAAAAAAAGGGAGGCAGCAGAATCTACATCACTCACCCTCAAGGAAACACAGAAACACACTCTCTGGCAGCAGGAGAAACATGCACCAACTTTAGAGCAGAGGCAACAGCCCTTCTTGCAGCCATACAGATTCTCAACCACCAGCAAGTGTCAGCAAAACATATTGCAATCTTTAGTGATTCAAGATCCGTTCTCCAGGCTATCTCATGTCCCAGACAAGACAAGCTCATTCAGAACATATGGCAAAATATCAGCTTGTTGTCAAAAATCCGAACTGGTCTTACAGTGGATACCAGCTCACTGTGGCATACCAGGAAACGAAAAGGCTGACAAACTCGCAAGGGCTGGGGGAGCCTAACACAACACCACCCAACACAAATTTTACAGAAGCAAAGACTCTCCAGAAACAATCCAGGAAAATGATCTGGATAAAAACAAATGGAGGATACAACCCAGAGCACGACAGTATAAATACACTAAACAGACAAGCACAGACCACAGTCTTCAGACTTAGAACGGACACTGCAGTCTCAGAGCACACCTCCACAGAATGTGTCCCAGGGACTCGGCAGCCTGCACCTGTGGAGCACCAAAGTAGTCCCCAGAGCACATCCTGCAAGACTGCCCTAGTCTGAGTAGTGAGAGAATGGAGATCTGGCCAACAGAAACAACACTACAAGACAAACTATGGGGAACCAGTGAAGACCTCAAGCGCACCGCCCTGTTTATGACACATACCGGAGTAGTCGCATAGCAAAAGTTGACCCAGAAGAAGAAGAAGAGTTAAGATCAAAGTTATGATTGTTTTAGTGATGGTGTTGACAGAGCTATAGAGTCCATGGATTATGCAACACATTCCGCGGGTAGCTTTCAATTTCTGAGAAGAAGGATCAAGCAATATGTGGAAACTCTGCAATTTTTTTAGTTCACTTGCTGTGAACTCCTGCGTAGTCAAGGCGCTTAATATAGCGCGTCTGGCTGATTTTTTGTGAAATTATTTTTATTATCACCATTTTTCTAAGCCATTAAGACGAGCCTTATCCTGAGGTACTTGTAATTTAGAATTTCAAGTGGGGTCAAAGGCGCATGGGGACTACGCCGCGCCAGGATTAGTGAGCTGTAACTAATCTAGATCCTACCCTATCTCCTCGTGGTGACCATGGTAACGGACATTGGCTCCGGTCTGGCTAAGCGGGTAGGGATCGAGGTAGAGCTACAGGTAGTGGTAGTAGTTATTCTTTGATAATTTCTTCTCAAGATGTGCCTATCATATCTCCATATTTTCCTTATAGCAGGATGCAGTTCGGAAAATGGAAGGCTTTGCTTCGCAGTTTTCATCGTGATCTGTGGTATCTGCAACTTTCAGTATGGCGCATCCGACTTCAGCGTAGTCTTTATTTGGTATCATGGTAGCTTCTCCCTCTTTGATCTCCACAAACGTAGCCAGGCTTCATAGTAGTTGTCTGTTTCCGGGGCGCTACAAGGAGGCGGAATGGACCTTGACACTAGCAGTCAGCTATGATAAGATGATTGCTACAAGCCCACCCATCTCGTGTGTTTGATTGATTTATTGATATGACCGGCATCATTGAACTTCGATGAGTAACTGTGCTCCAATCTCTATCTTACACAGGAAGATCTCAACTACAGTGCACGAACTCCATAGCAACGGCGAGGGACTACGTTGTAATTTTGAAGATGTGAAGACATTTTGTAAAATTTTACTTTTTATCTTGTAATGAGTTTTGCCTGGACAGTGACTTTCTCGATTTTAAAATGTCAAGGGTTCTTTACGTGCTGAAATTGAACACTGGACCTGCGTTATATCGTCCGTCTCCGATAGGACTAGGAACTCGATCTCACCTACACCGAGATCAAGGATATCTGGGAAAATATCCAGATGCTTTCACGAGGGAGCGAACATTGTACCGTTGGCACGAGAGACGAGCCACTAACCTCTACGTCACAGAGAGCCCTTGTGGGCAGTCCTCAGAAGGGGAACATAGCATATGACCTCCACTAACGGATTTTTGAGCATTTAAAAACACTTCAAAGGCTCCATGAAGCACCCTGTTAACTTCCTACTGAAATCATATGCAAGGGGAAATGTGCCGTACCAAAGCTTACAACAACACAAATCATCCTCAATACAGAGATATATCTTTCCAGATGAACAAACTACTTCAAAGAACACGACATATATTGTTTTGTAAAATGTAGGCATTAATTAGCTAATGTGAACTTTGTGATTGTCATAAAATTACGTATGATCAAAATATTCATAGCAAAATGATTATCAAATTAATAGGGGCGGTTTAGCACATACTAAAATTATGTTAAGTTTCAGGCTAATATTATGTAGAATTTATAGCAGACAATAATTAAAAAAATATACCTTTATGAATATTCAGAGTTTCCACAAAATAATATATACTTTTATCTTTTTGATTTTACTTCATGTAAGAAGTTTGCTGTAGAATATAGTTTTTAAAAACTACTCTCTGAGGAGTTGAGATTACGGTGATCACTTCTAGCACAACAATGTAGTCAATTAATTTCGTGTGTGAGCGATCCACTGTTTTTCAAGTGATCATTGATTTCAATGTAGGTGATATCCAGATCACAAGGAAAACAAACACAAAGCTGAGAATATTTCAATGAAGTGTGAAGTCACTGCTGTTCTATGGCTCGGAAACACGGATGAACACAAAAGAAACTACTAGAAAACTACAGACCTTCATAAATGGATGTTTACGTAGAATAGAGGGACTGAGGTTACGAACGAGACTGAGATAAGATTACGAACGAGCAACTCAGAGAAAGAACTAAACGGATACCAGTGAAGAAAGAGGTAAGGAAGAGACACTGGTGAGGTATTGAGGAGATATATTGAGAATAGCGACTGGATGCATTGCAAGACAGGCACTGTTTTGAAACCCGCAGCGAAAGAGGAGTAAGGGAAGACCTAACCTGGAGAAGAGAGCTGGCGACTGATATTAAAAGGATAGGTAAAACATGGAAATAAATGGAAGGGATGGCAAGAGAGAGGAGGAGCTGGAAGAAATTTGTTGAAAATCTGTGCTCCGTTGAAGGTTGAAAAGTGAAGAGGAAGAAGATATCGAGATCCTAGGCAAATCGTGAACGGTCGGGTCGATAAAAATGTAGGCAAAGTGATCACGTTGAGCACCTAAAACGCCCGAGTGGTTACCGGGGCCCAAATTTGGGATGTAAAGAATAGAACCACTGGTACCTACCACGCATGTCGTAAGAGGCGATTAAGGAGGTTTGGCTGAAATCGGATGCATGTGTCCTAAACGTGTAGACGTCTTATGCGTTTAGGGGCCTACCAAACCAATGTGCAACGTATACACGTTCTTGGCAAAGATCAAACATATACAAAGAGTGATTTTTTTTTTTTCGTCCGCTTTCAACTCAGACGAAGTTTCATCTCTGAAACTGATTTTTGCGTGAAAATCCGTTTTTCCAATTTCTTACAATGGCAGCAGCGTGCACATTGTAAATTACTTTACACTTGCAGCCGTGTGCTCAATGTACTCGTAATTAGTATTCCCTCGCCATACAGGCAGATTTTCTCCGACTTCAGAGGTACTCACGTTATCGTCCTGAGTAAGACCAGGGACTCGAACAAATGCCGGACAGTAGGCTCGAACCCGAGCTATGAGGCGTCTCACAGCTAGCAGGCCGAGCTACTATCAACTACTCTAGGCAGTCCCCCTAAAAGAGTGATTAAAATTGGTCGTAAAGAACGAACGCAAAGAAGAAGAAGAAGAAGAGCACATTAAACACTTGGCAGTATACAATGGAAAGGAGTAGACAGGACTACCACTGTATGGGCAACACATAATTAACAACATCTATACTTATAAAAATGAGTGTATGTATGTATGTATGTTTGTTACCTATAGACTCGGAAACTACTGAACAGATGTAGCTGAAATTTACAGGATATGTTTGTTTTAATGTCGGGATGCTACCTGTCACAGTTTGAAATAGGTAGCGCTGAAGCTTTCGAAACAATCTAAAAATAATAACACGCTCATTTCATCGAGAGTTTCTAACGAAATCTCCATTAACGTTTCCGACGAAAAACGCAAATTTCATCGAGAGTTTCTTCCGGAAGTTTACAGTATGTGCATCTACACGATTCGATGACGTATGATTCAAGTCAATATTTCAAACAAGCCGTTAAAGTCAATATTTCAAACAAGCCGTTACAAGCTGAAGGTTTGTTTCTAATCATGATCATAGATACTGCAAATCATATTTTAAGTTCCATCTATTCCATCAATGTTTGTTAGCTATGTTGGCAAAAATTGCTCTATATTCAATTAAACCAAACAAAACTACGATCCGAGGAATACGTTCATTTGATGGAAGCTATTGGCCGGCATTTCTATAAATGGCAAGATGGTTATTTTGCCATCAACGTTTACCTGATGTACAATGTACACGTTATATGTATGAATATTACCCAATATTAGATTACACGACAGAAACGGGGTTGCCATTTATTATTTTGTAAATCAATCCATACCATTGACCGCTATAGCGGCGTGCAATTCTAAATTAGTACAACCATTTCGCAATAGGTGGCGCGTGAGTAGTTTCGACAAATGATTCATACAGTTTTCCTGATTTTTCAAAACATTTTACTCGCAGTTTCTATGCATTTCCTAATAGAATTTAATCAAAATGCTAATTTTTTTATTTATTCCAGCGAAACATCAACAGTGATATTTGATTCCGTGTGTGAAGACAAACAAGCTGCAGTTATTTCCACACGCTCTTCACGAATTTTCCACACATTTGCAATTATTATGCCTGAATATTACCCAATATTAGATTACATGACAGAAACGGGGTGACCATTTAATATTTTGTAAATCAATCCATACCATTGACCGCTATAGCGGCGTGCAATTCTAAATTAGTACAACCATTTCGCAATAGGTTGCGTGAGTAGTTTCGACAAATGATTCATACAGTTTTCCTGATTTTTCAAAACATTTTACTCGCAGTTTCTATGCATTTCCTAATAGAATTTAATCAAATGCTAATTTTTTTATTTTTTCCCAGCGAAACATCAACAGTGATATTTAATTCCATGTGTGAAGACGAACAAGATGCAGTTATTTCCACACGCTCTTCACAAATTTTCCACACATTTGCAATTATGCCTCCCGAACGAAAAGCTATTGGCCCATCTACACCTAGAGCACAAAGAGAAAGGCATTACTAGCTTCAGAAACAGATGAGCAACAGAAAGCAAGACTGCAAACTGTTCGAGTACGCACTGCTGAAGCCCGTTCGTCCTGAAACAGACGAGCAACGTGAAGCAAGACTAGGAACCAATCTAGTACGCACTGCTCAAGTCCGTTCAGCTGAAACAATCGAGCAACGGGAAGCAAGTCTGCAAACCGTTCGGATACGCACTACTCTATCCAGACTAACACTGCACGCTGATTTAAATCTAGGTGCATTCCATTACAATACTAATTATGATTACAGTCTTCATCCAAATGTGGTTATTGGAAAAATGGATAGATTATGCATGTATTGCTACAGTTTTAATCAAAATCCTGACATTCGTTGTTCATCATCTGTTTGTGCAATTCGGTGAAATCGATCAAGTACATTTGCAAATATGTCAACAAAGGAAGCAATATGGCAGTTTTTGGAGTGGCAAATATAACTGCATCCATCGATGAAATCGAGCATTATCAACTGGGACGTTACATTAGTAGCAATGAAGCAGTATGGCGCATTTTATCATTTCCAATTCATGAACGACATCCAACAGTTGTTCATTTGGCAGTGCACCTTGAAAATGGACAGCGCGTGTACTTCTCAACAGATAATGCACATGCACGAGCATTGTCACCATCGCCAACAACGTTAACTGCATTTTTCTCATTGTGTAGAGATGATATATTTGCAAAGACGCTACTTTACTCTGAACTGCCAACATACTACACATGGAATGCAGCAGCGAAAAAGTTTCAACGTCGCAAACAAGGTAAAGTAGTTGAAGGACATTCCAATTTATATTCGACCAATGCGTTAGGTCGTTTGTACACTGTTCATCCAAACAATGCAGAATGCTTTTACTTGCGATTACTGTTAATCAATAAACGTGGACCAACATCCTTCCAAGAATTGAGAACAGTTAACGGTCACGTATGTGCTACTTATCGTGAAGCTTGCCAAGAATTAAATCTTCTTGAAAACGATGCACATTGGGACACTTCACTCGCTGATGCATCCAATACTGCACGACCACAGCAAATACGCACACTATTTGCAGTAATATTAACAACGTGCTTCCCATCCAATCCAAAGAACTTTGGGAAAAATACAAAGACTACATGAGTGAAGACATCCTACATCGCTTGCGTGCGACGAATCAAAATCCTGACATTCAATTCACACCAAACGTATATAATGAGGCATTGGTTTCAATTGAGGACATATGTTTGGCAATCACTAATAAAGCACTGGTGCAATTGGGAATGGATGCGCTAGAACGATCTGCAAACAACCTTTTCGATTGTGAGTTGGAACGAGAAACACACTTTGATATCAACGAATTGAGTACATTTGTTCAAACGAATCTTCCAAAATTGATTCCGGAACAACGCATAGCATATGACAGAATTATGCATGCAATTACAAGTCAAAACGGTGGATTGTATTTCATAGATGCGCACGGAGGCACAGGCAAAACTTTTCTCATTTCACTTATTTTGGCAACCATACGATCACGAAATAATATTGCACTGGCAATCGCATCTTCTGGAATTGCAGCAACTCTTTTAGATGGTGGCCGAACAGCGCATTCAGCGCTGAAATTGCCATTGAATATGCAAATCACTGAGACACCAACATGCAATATCAACAAAAATTCTGCAATGGGTAAAGTACTCCAATTATGTCAACTCATTATATGGATGAATGTACTATGACCATAAAAAGCATTAGAAGCGCTTCATCGTACACTGAAATATTTGAGAGGAAATGACCAGCTCTTCGGTGGCGCACTCATTTTATTGTCTGGCGATTTCCGGCAAACTCTACCAGTTATACCAAGATCAACACCCGCTGATGAACTTAATGCATGCCTGAAATCATCAGTTTTATGGCGACACATACAGAAATTGACTTTGAAGACCAATATGCGTATACAACTACAACATGATGAAACCTCTGAACGTTTCGCAAAACAATTGTTGGATATTGGGAATGGGAAAATGCCAATCGATGATTCCACACGATGTATCACATTGCCAACAAACTTCTGTAACATCATAGCGACCACAGACGAATTGATTCATAAAGTTTTCCCAAATATTGCACATAATTACAAAAATCATCAGTGGCTCAGTGCACGTGCAATATTAGCAGCAAAAAAACAAGGATGTATATGACATGAATTTGAGAATTCAAAACAAAATACCAGGCGAAGTGACAACGTATAAGTCCATCGATACTGTAATGAATCAAGACGAAGTTGTCAATTATCCAACTGAATTCTTGAATTCACTTGATTTGCCAGGCATGCCACCACATATTTTAACATTGAAAATTGGCGTGCCTATCATTCTTCTCAGAAACATTAATCCACCACGACTTTGCAACGGTACTAGACTTTTAGTGAAAAATATGATGAACAATATCATCGAAGGTACAATTTTAAATGGAAAATTTAAAGGAGAAGATATACTATTGCCACGCATCCCAATGATTTCAACAGACATGCCATTCGAATTCAAACGCTTGCAGTTTCCGGTGCGACTCGCCTTTGCAATGACCATCAACAAATCACAAGGACAATCACTACAAGTGTGTGGACTACATTTGGAAAATCCCTGCTTTTCACATGGACAGCTATATGTGGCCTGTTCACAAGTCGGAAAACATTCTGATTTATTCGTGTATGCACCAGATGGAAAAACAAAAAATATTGTATATCCAAAAGCACTTCAATAAACAGACTTGAAATGAAACGTTAAATTGTAAGTTTTTTCTCTCCAAGAAAATGAACAAAGGACAATGATAAAACAAATAATTACTACATATTGTTATAGCAAGTTTCCTTTAAATTCATTTTCTTTTGAAGGCGTAGCAACGCGCGCAGGGTACAGCTAGTTTAAAATATAATTTTCGACACATTTTTATTATTCTACTACTACACTGGAAAGGTAGAAAGGACTATCGAATCCGACAAACAGTTACACGTTGCATTTGTAGATCAGGAAAAAGCGTTCGACCGCGTAGATAGGCACAAGTTGTGGAAAATACTAACAACCTATGGGGTTAATGAACACCTAATCAACCTTTGCAAGAACATTTATACTGACAGCCAATGTACGATTAGAACAAATACAGGATTATCAGAAAAGTTTCACGTAGGGTCAGGAGTAAGACAAGGTTGCGTACTATCACCGCTGCTATTCATCACGTACATTGACCACATTTGTAAAATAGCTAACACCAGCGAAGGAAACAACCTAGGAGAACTCTTAAATGAATTTCTTTTTGCAGACGATCAGGCAATCATATCAACAACAGAAGAACAGCTACAACAACACATCAACAGACTCCAGTTAGCATGTAACGAATACAACATGAGAATTAACATCGACAAAACAGAAGTAATGACATTCGCCAGAGAGGAAAACACTACCAACATCTCCATCGATAATCACCTACTAAATCAAGTAAAAGATTTCACATACCTAGGGAGCATTTTTCAGCAAATGGAAGAATAACTAATGAAATTCAACACAGATGCAACAAAGCAAATCAAATGATAGGGCAAATGGCGCCAATTTTAAGATGCAAACACGTTACCATGAACACAAAAAGACAATGTTCAACACAATCTTTCTCCCCACACTATGTTACCAGTGCCAAACCTGGACGCTGTCAACAAACGATAGAAGAAAACTAGTCACAACAGAGATGAAGTGTCTACGCAGAATGCTGGGTGTAACAAGAAGAGACTGGTTGAGAAATGAAGACATCAGGAAAAAGTGGGTACAACATCAGTACTAGACTTCATCAGAAACAACAAATTAAATGGTTCGGTCACGTAAGCAGATTACCATCAGACAGTGCACCCCAAAGAGCAATGCTGCTACGATACAATGGGTACAAAGCAAAAGGCCGGCCACGCAAAGATGGACCTCAGAGATAACAGAGGCGACGAAAGAGACTATCTACGAAGCGCATACTAGGGCCCGTTTTAGAAATCTCTTCCTGACCTGACGCTGTGAGGCATACAGGATTCGAGAAAGAAAGAAAGACACTGGAGTCTTTTGCCTGACTACGTAGTTCGATCATAACGTTATGATATTTCTGCATTTTTAAATTTATTTCGATCCCGAAGCACTAGAGCTGAAAGCTCTTCGGCTCAGTGTCATGGACATCGTAACCCTTCGGCTCGGTGCCACGAACACCGTAAATCTGGGAACCTGTAGCTTTTCTGCCAGTCGGAGTTGAACCCGCACTTACAGAGGACTAGTCACCCGTAGTCCAACGCGCTACGAACACGCTGGGCACGCGGATATTTCTGCATAAGAAGGAGATCAGAGAGCAATTGTAATTAAAGGAGGTACAATGTATTCCCCTTGTAAAAGATATTGTTCTAGTTACACAAGTCAGTCACTAGACTCGGTACTTAACAATTTTCTGGACAGAAGTTCTTAGAGTATTTAGACCGCAATGAATTCAAGAGTAATCGTTGCACATAATATGTCACTTCTAACTGATGTTTGCGTGAAGACTTGCATTGATGTCCTTCACATAAATTCTGTCAGCAGCGAATACCAGGTTACGTCTAATTTCATAGCGGGATAACGCATAAAGAAGGTGTTAGTTTTATGTATCTTCTTCTTCTTCTTTGCGTTCATTCTTTACGACCAATTTTAATCACTCTTTGTGATAAGTTTGATCTTTGCCAAGAATGTGTATACGTTGCACATTGGTTTGGTAGGCCCCTAAACGCATAAGACGTCTACACGTTTAGGACATGTGCATCCGATTTCAGCCAAACCTCCTTAGCCGCCTTTTACGACATGCGTTGCAGGTAACAGTGATTATATTCTTTACACCCCAAATTTGGGCCCCGGTAATCACTCGGGCGAGCATTATATATAAAAGCAATTCAATAAGTAAATCAGAACGATGTGCTTGAGGATCTAAATGACAAATACCACTGAAATCAGAGAACACACGCCTGAATGACGGGGGACACTGATAATAATTAAAGCAAGCAGTAACGCAAAAATCAGTCAAAAGCGTCATAACAGGTGCCTTTCTCCTTTTCGTTCGCTGAAATATTGTATATAAATATATATATATATATTTAACGTTGTTTTATATATATATATATATATATATATATATATATATATATATTCAACGCACTGTGTTTTGTAGCTAACACTTAGGTCCTTGAAGTTTTCTATACAGTGTTGTTTGATTAGACCAGTGAGTTTGCCTCAGTATATCATATTCTGGGCAGTATTGACGAATGCGTTTTGCAGTCTGATGTACATGTCCACATGGTTTAATTTGCCAATCCTGAATTTTGTAAACATGTTGCTGCGGAGTCGATTATGTTCTGTTATGAGACGTAGAATGACAACTTGTTCTAATCTGCTCATAATATAGTAACACACTAAGCGTCAGTTTACTACAAATGACACTGCGAAAATGATACTCCACAGATATATTGAACCAATACTTATGTATGGCAGAGAATCATTGACAACGAACACAGAATCCATAAGATCATTAGAAGCCACATAGATTGGTTTTACAGAATGCTGAAAGTTCCATGGACAGCGAAGAAAACAAATGAGGATGTTTTAATCAGGCCTGCACACAGAGAAACCTTATCAAAAGAATAACGCCCGAATGGTTACCGGGGCCCTAATTGGGGGTAAGGAATAGAACCACTGTTACCTCCACGCATGTTGTAAGAGGCGACTAAGGAGTTGAACGTGGGGCTAGCTACCCCCACCGTAAAAACAAAACAATAGATGGCAAAAGAACGGAGAGCGAACCGAGTAAACGCTGGCTGAAACCGGACACATCGCCGAAGGATAAGCACCAGAGCTCCAAATGGTGCTGAAGATGTGACGTGAAACACACAAATGCTAAGGCTTCATGAATCAGATTTCCACATGAATAGAAATTATGGTATGGGGAGATCTGGTACATCGGTCTGGGCAGTGATCACGAGAGATAAGAATAAGACAGTCAAATTTCTTCGGGCATATAATGCAAAGATGAGGTTTACAACATTCGGTGACTATAGGTAAAATGTAGGGAAGGAGAGATCGTGAAAGACAGAGGGAGAAGATGTTGGATGGCTTGACATCATGGTTCGACAAAAGATCGACGTCAGAACTGATTACATGCACCAATTGGTTATTGGTTATTGGTTATTGGTTACTAAACTGACGTCATTGCACTCCGGGCAGACCCATAGGTGCTCAGTCTCCCCCAACAGATATCGAAGAGTATGCATACTGATGGTTCCTGTGGCTCGCTGATTAAACACACCTCTCACTCTGCCTCTCAGGCATCCAGTTCGACTTGAACAACGGGTAACTCCAAACTGCTTAAATCGCTTGATCGATTCAACATGCACCAAGAAGAGAGAGTTGTGAAGAGATGTAATATCATACGCCGGCAGGCATGCCACCTAGTTGATTGAATGGATGTAGTAACAATGACTACTACTGAAATCGTAGTGGGCGAATGTAAGAAGAAAAATTTAGTAAATAATTGTTATATGTATATTTTTGGGCACATCGTAGAGTATTGGATTTAACAGTACTGATGCCCTGTGATACTGATGTTACCACTGATTGAGATAACCAACTGTGTGATCTTTTAATACGGTAAGGGCTGACAACAGGTTCTACCCGTACGTTATCATGTTTACGCGGTAGACCTACTTTCATCAGTAAAAACAGTCATATTTGATTATATATAACAGACAATAAAATCTGTGTAAATATAATAAAAACATATTTGATTAGTATCTATCGACGTCAATATGTTGGTGAGTACATTCAACAATAAATGGTGTCCTCTCGTAAAACACACAACAATTGACTGTGTCAGCTCGTAAAACATACAACAATAGACGGTGCCATCGCGTGAATATATACTACAATAGATAATTTCCTCTACTGAATACGGACAACAATAGATGGTGTCCACTGGTGAATACAAACAACAATAAACGGTATCACGTCATAAATACACACAGCAATAACTGGGCCCTATCGTAAATACGCACAACAATAGACTGTGTCCTGTCATGAAAACATGCAACAATAGACTGTACCTCCTCGTAAATACATACAACAATAGACGGTGTTTTTCGTAAAAACATACAACAATAAATAGTGTCCCCTTGTAAATGCTCACACCAAAAGTCGATAGTGTCTCGTAAATGCGCATAGCAATAGACGATATCATCTCGTCAATACATACAACAATATACGGTATTCTTTCGTAAATACATATATTTTCCCCATGTTCTTTGTTTGCTATTTACTAATTAGGCAAAGTCTCTGATTATGGTGCATATCTGACTCAGTGGCGGCTCATCATGAAGGGTCAGAGGGGCCTGGCCCCACCAAAAATAATGTGTAGCGTGCTTTTATTATTCAATAAATTAAAATGTAGCCTAACCCAAAACAAGGATTTTCTCGAAAATCTGTGTCTGGCCTCACAAACAAAAAGGATCACGAGCCGACACTGATCTGACCGCTTGTTAGACAAATATAAAGCATCGGTTATTGGCTAAAAAACTGGCGTCACAGCCCTTCGGGTAGACCCATTGGTATTCAGTCTCAACTAACGGATGTCGAAGTGTACGCGTACTGATGGTTCCTGTGGCTCGCTCGTAAAACAATCTTCACTCTGCCCATCAAGCAAACATCTCTACTTGTACAACGTGTAATTTCAAACTCCTTACATCGCTGGATTGATTCAATGTTAATTTAAATGTCCTCATCTAACAGTAGGTTGCTAAAGACTGAAGAACATCCCATTTATTCATCATAAACTCCCCAACATTCGATGCTTTCGATTCGTCCTAGTGGTTACCGGGCCCAAATTTGGGGTGTAAAGAATAGAACCACTGTTACCTGCCATGCATGTCGTAAGAGGCGTATAAGGAGGTTTGGCTGAAATCGGATGCATGTGTCCTAAGCGTGTTGAAGTCTAGGGGCCTACCAAACCAATGTGCAACGTATACACGTTCTTGGCAAAGATCAAACAAATCACAAAGATTGATTAAAATTGGTCGTAAAGAACGAACGCAAAGAAGAAGAAGATGCTTTCGATGCAAGCATGCCCGCTATATCGATGCGACAAACACCCGCATACCCAGTACAGTAGACCAACGTGAGTCTCTGAAGACTGGAAACCGCTCTGGATGACATCAACTCATACCGCAATTTGTCATTCTACATTTTCCGAAGCAACGACTGAGAATCAGTAACAATAACGGCACCAGCAAATACAGTCCCAGAAAGCTAATCGAGGGCAGCAGTAACGGCCTCAACCTCTATCCTCATACTGGAAATAGTTTTCTTGTATGCTCCATTTCGCTCTGTTTTCATGTACGCTCCATATTCCTGTACTCTCTGTAACAATCCTATAATGCGTTCTAGCAAAGAAAACCCAGTCTGACTTCTCACAACGATACACATACCCATTGGTAAAAACAACATCATCATCACTTGCGTTATCGTCTATCTTCTTCTTAGAACGCTCCATATCGACCCCCTGTCAACCACTCTGTTTGATTTGTATGTGATCTTATCCTAAGAGCGATTGTACGTTGTGACAGTTATGCGCCTACAAGTAGGCCAGCACATCCAATTTCTGCGCTGCTTTTTTATTTACTAGAGTAGCATCCCTAGTGCCTACATTACTCGCCTCTTACGACATGCATTGTAGGTCGCAGTGGTACTATTCTTTGCTTCCATTTTAAGCCCCGTCACCACACGGGCTATCTTCTATCAAATTGCTTAGTTACAAGTTCATCCTTAATGTTGCCACAATCTCTGCATTCTCTTCTAAGAGTAATATAAAAACGTGGATGTAATTGCTGCGAAAATTTACCTGATAAATTGTACGGCACCATGACGACAACAAACAGCCAACTGTACTCATGAAACTTCAACCTGTTACTTATTTTCGTTTTTCGCATTTCTTTAAAGATACTTGCCTACCAAACTCTTCTCAAAGCAAAGCCAGGTCAGACCACACTTTGTAGACCAATCAATATTTTCAAATATCTTACAAGGAATGCTGCAGGCAGGTAAATCATCACTTGGTTCTTGGAGACATGCCATTTCTCTGTTTGAGCATGAGCTTGAGACACTGCTCACTGACGAAGTATCCAGCGCACTGTCACTGTACTAAGCCGAATCTCTCAACTGAAACTCCATGATTGTGACAGCCGTCACCCGGTGTTGACTCAATGTGATTTCAGCTCAGAGCTCTAAATGTCAAAGTGAAGCAATTGAACCAAGCGTAGGTCAACGGTAGGAGTGATTATCCCTCTCTTAAAGTAGTTGTTAGTTTAAACAGGATGTTTCTCAGTACTTCTTCTGACGTACATTACACATAGGTCACAGGGAGTGGTCAACAAGTGGTTTTTCTACAGCGAAATTTCCTAAGACCGCATTACATAAACACGGATACAACACAACAAGGGCGACTCATCTGGCCATAGAACGCAAATCAAAGCTCCCATCCCTACGCTTAACGGTAAAAGTAGACAGCCAACTACAGTTTTCACCTGGGAATAGACAATAGAAGTTTCCCAAACGGGTTCCGCGGACTTCCGTTGGTCCTCGATGTTCTCACAGTGAGTCCTCAAGCGCTTGAAGAAATATTATAATCTTTGACATTTCAAACAGAAAAATACATTTTAAAAATATCTATAAAAACAGTTGTAAACTAGTTCCGCTGCGAAATCAAAGGACCTGGGCCAGACCGGACGGAATCTAATCCCGTGCAGTACATAACTGACAAAACGATCATAACTTTGATTATAACAATTTCAAGACACAGACTCTGTCGAGAGTAAACAAAGCCAACTATTAGCTGTTAGTTGCGATGGTGTACTCAATCCCGTACAGTACATAACTGACAAAACGATCATAACTTTGATTATAACAATTCCAAGACACAGACTCTGTCGAGAGTAAACAAAGCCAACTATTTAGCTGTTAGTTGCGATCGTGTACTCAATCCCGTACAGTACATAACTGATCCAGCATGCAAACATATTCTTGTCAACAGATAGAATCTCGTGTTGTTGGCATGAATAAGTAATACACAAGCTACAGATGACACTTCTACCAGGACTCCATACGGGCACTGGCAACTGCATCATTTATTGGATCTCAAATGACTTACAAAGAACCCTTATATAAATGAAATCGATACATTTATACAATGACTCCCAAACTGGACATACGACTTTGCTGTTACTGTTGTCTTCTTTTCTTCTTTGCGTTCGTTCTTTACAACCAATTTTAATCACTCTTTGTAATATGTTTGATCTTTGCCAAGAACGTGTATATGTTGCACATTGGTTTGGTACATCAAGAAAGTTAGGGAAGCAGAATGTTCGCATGCAAGAATGATTCCCCAGCCGCCCGAGTGGTTACCGCGGCCCAAATTTGGGTGTAAAAATAGAACCACTGTTACCTGCCACGCATGTCGTAAGAGGCGACTAAGGAGGTTGAACGTGGGGCTAGCTACCCCACACCGTAAAAAACACTAGTTGGCTACAGAACGGAGAGCGAACCGAGTAAACGCTGGCTGAAACCGGACACATCGCCGAAGGATAAGCACCAGAGCTCCAAATGGTACTGAAGATGTGGCGTAAAACACACCAATGCTAAGGTTACATGAATCAGATTTCCACATGAATATAATTCATTGGTAGATCTGGTAATCGGTCTGGACGGTGATCGCGAGAGAGACCCCTATTTTAGTTGCCTCTTACGACATGCTTAGTAGGTAGTAGTGTTACTATTCTTTGCTCCTCTTGCAATCCCTAGCAACACACAGTCGTGTGACGACAATGAAAACTGCAGTGGACAGCAGAAGTTAAATAAAAAAGTGAAATACCCTAAACCACCTTGAGGATTGAGAAGAGTAGAACAGAAACTAAAAGAAATGTGATGTTGGTTAACAATAAGATTGACGTTCAGGATCAGAGAAGAATCACATGCATTTCCTGCCGCTCTAAGCGCCAAGGGCACCTGAGACTTATGATAAAGAGAAAGAGAGAAATAATTTTGATTGTGAAACTTTCCGCACCATTAAGGGAACGCCAGTCACCTGACCACTAATAGAGTCAGTGGCGGCTCGTCATTAAGGACCAGGGGGGTCGGGCCAAACCAAAAATAATGTATAACGTGTATTTATTATTTTATAAATTAAAATATATCAACAAAAAAACATGATTTATCCGGAAAAAAATGTCTGGCCCCACCAACAAAAATGATCAAAAGCTTCCACTGAATAGAGTCTACCTAAGTAGGAGATACAATATCTCTAGGCATAAGACGACACTCCGGCAAATGTTGGAAAAGTCTGGATCTGCTAGAAATCAAGCTGCTCTTAATAGGAAAATGTGTATATTGTCTATTGTCTTTCCCCGTGGGGATGATGGAATTGATTGTCCACTCTTGCCGAAAGCATAAGGGTGGAAGCTTTAATTTGGGTTCCAGTGCCAGATGAGTCGACATTGTTGGTGTTATATACGTGTTTATTTCATGTTTTCTTGATATTTTCTATCTTTATCTTGGTCTTCTCTTAGCTCTAGTACCTGATCTCTTTTAATTGTATGCTGTTATTGGTGGTTGGTTGTATTCCATTCTCATTAAATGTCCAAACCACTGCATTTGTTGTCTTTGATGTATTCGGTGCATGAAGTTATGCCCACTCTGCTTCTGATGTCCTCATTTCGTAGTCTGTCTTTCCTGCTGACCCCCACTGCCTTCCTTCTTCTTCTTCTTCTTTGCGTTCGTTCTTTACCACCAATTTTAATCTCTTTGTGATATGTTTGATCTTTGCCAAGAACGTGTATACGTTGCACATTGGTTTGGTAGGCCCCTAAACGCATAGACTTCCACACGTTTATGACATGTGCATCCGATTTCAGCCAAACCTCCTTAGTCGCCTCTTACGACATGCATGGCAGGTAACAGTGGTTGTATTCTTTACACCCAAATTTGGGCCCCGGTAACCACTCGGGCGCCTCAACATTCCATTTGACATGTTGTGAGTTTTCTGTAGTATTGCTGTCAGAGAGCAAGTTTGGCACTGATAACAAAGTATTGGTAGAAAAACAACTTTTTTTTATCTGTATCTTCACATCCATTTTGATCTTTTGGAGTTGTAGTAATTATGTCAGCTAGTAGTTCCCTGCATTTGCTTTTTTGGCATGTTGTCTTTATTTCTCTATCGAGTTTTCCGTCCTGTGTGAAAATGCTGATAAAATATTTGAATTCACAAAGCTGCTTTACTCTGGTGCGATGTGCGGAAACCTACAAATGGGATCTGGTCAGAACGGAACAGATCAGATCTGGAGAAAACCAAAGAAGGCTGCGATGATACGTAATGCGTTTCAGGACAAAGATACATATGTATGGTATCACATAAGGAAGCAAATATGAATAATAAAACAATAAAACTAACAAATATCCAACGTATCGACTATAGGTCTTCTTAAGGGAACAAACAAACACTTACAATGAATTCTAAATGAACTAAATCATGAATCTAAATGGGATGGATGACTACAGATGTAAACAATTTACTCTGGTGTCTATTTGTATGTTTGCTTGGCTTGGTGTTCTGCTGATTTTCATGGTCTCAGTCTTTAAAAAGAGTTAAAACTCATAACTCTTTGGTTTCAGAAAAAAAAAATGAAATAAACTACATGAAACTTTCTTTATCAACGACACATCCAACAGCAAAATGCTGCTGAAAATGGATGAACGATATTGGGATCTCTCTGATAACAGTGATTGCTGTTCTATATAAACTTTATGTGAGTTCTGACGCGATGGGTGTGCGACATCTAATCTTAGTATGACGTGCCATTTAATACTTGATTCCCTTTTCAAATATAACAGCCCCACCAAAAAATTAGATTAATAAGATACAGTCTACATATATAACATATTGCGTGACAAACATTACCCAGGTATCATATATCGCTCAATCTGCTCACATATACTACTACCAGCAATAAAGCAAATGCAATGTTGTATTTAATGCCAGGTAGAGCAGCTAGGTAGAGCAGCCTAGTTTGGTGGGTGGGGGAGGAGGGGGCTGGAGATGGTGGGATGGGGGCATCATCATCATCATGTACCATTCCTGTTATCGCAGGCTTATTCTTCTTCCAACGCTCCGTATCGATCACTTGTAAACAACTCTTTGTGATTTATATGCGATCTGAGCTTAAGAGCGATTGTACGATGTGCCAGTTATTCTCTCACAAGTAGGCCAGCGCATCCGATTTTTGCGATTCTTTTTATTTACTAGGTTAGCTTTCCTAGGCCCCTACCTTAGCGCCTATTACGACATGCTATGTAGGTCGCAGAGTTACTATTTTTTGATCCCATTGCGAGCCCGAATAACACACAGGCTGAGACGGCAGCGAAAACTGCAATGAGAAGGACACCAGATATTAAATGAAAAACTTCAATACTCTAGGATCGAGAAGAGTTGAATAGAAACTGAAAAAAATGTGATGTTGGTAAATAATTCTTTCTTCCTTTCGTCCGCTTGTAATATTGTCTATATATTGAATGGTATCTCTTGTATCCTTCCTTCCTTTCGTTCGCTTGCAATATTGTCTATATATTGTCTATATATTCAATGTTGTCTCTTTAAAATAATTCACTATGTTTTGTATATACCACAGAGGTCAAAGGGAGAAAGAGAGAAACTAATTTTGATTTTGAAATTTTCGGCACAATGAAGTGAAACTAATTCATGTGTTGTTAATTAATGAAGTACATCGCGTTATGTTGGAAGATGTTAGAGTACATCGCGTTATGTTGGAAGATGTTAGAGTACATCGCGTTATGTTGGAAGATGTTAGAGTACATCACGTTATGTTAGAAGACATTAAAGTACATCGCGTTATGTTAGAAGACATTAGAGTACATCACGTTATGTTGGAAGACAATAGAGTACATCGCATTATGTTGGAGATGTTAGAGTACATTGCGTTACGTCTGAGGATGTTAGAGTACATCTCGTTATGTCAGAGGATGTTAGAGTACATCGCGTTATGTCGGAGAATGTTAGAGTACATCACGTTATGTTGGAAGATGTTAGAGTACATCGCGTTATGTTGGAAGATGTTAGAGTACATCGCGTTATGTTAGAAGACATTAGAGTACATCGCGTTACGTTGGAAGATGTTAGAGTACATCGCGTTACATTGGAAGACAATAGAGTACATCGCGTTACGTTGGAAGATTTTAGAGTACATCGCGTTACGTTGGAGGACAATAGAGTACATCGCGATACGTTGGAAGATGTTAGAGTACATCGCGTTATGTCGGAGCATGTTAGAGTACATCGCGTTACGTCGGAAGATGTTAGAGTGCATTGTGTTACATCGGAAGATGTTAGAGTGCATTGTGTTACGTCGGAGGATGTTAGAGTGCATTGTGTTAGGTCGGAGCATTTTAGAGTGCACTGTGTAACGTCGGAGGATGTTAGAGTACATTGTGTTACAACGGAGGATGTTAGGGTATATCGCGTTACGTTTGAGGATGTTACAACAGTTTACGAGAGCATAAGAAAATGAACATGCCACATAGCAGTTGCAGGTTATAGAATATGAGTTGCCAGTCTTCACATTTCTATACCCACGTATGCATGAAGTAGGATAGTCAATTTCTTTTCTCCTAAGGTGGGGGTGTTGAATGCTACAAATTAATCAACAAATCATTTCTTTTAAAATCGAAAAGGGAGAACGCAGAAGAAAAAAAAAAGAACGATTCGAAAAGCGAACTAAGCGCTATCCCGACCCGCTGGAGCAAAGTAATAGTTAAATACGCTTGTGAATAAAAGTAGGAGTAACTACATCAGCCACAAAAGCTAAAGAATGTACAGCCTATATCTTCTCAACCTAACACAAATATCAACATTTTACACTGCATTTATGACCGAACCTCACTAGGCGACCGCGCAATTTTGTGCACCATTATTACCATAGTGATCAGTAGGGACAATAAAACGCAGTGTGCATCCGGTAACGCTAGAAATTTGCTCCCCAATTATCGATAGTCTGGGAGGATTTCCCTGACTTTAGGGCGAGAAAATTTTCAATAATATCGCTGGAATCAAACATTTCAAGCGTGCACTGGGCTGACAGCAATAAAATTCTACGCTCTCCTACACAATCTTTGATTTGATGGAGTAGATTGCAGCTTTGTTGAGTCTGGAAGCACTTTCTGTGTTTCTAAAACCCCAACCGTTTACAGATAAAACAGTGATAAATCTGCGGGTTTGGAAAAACGTCAGGGACCGGGGAAAAGATTTGATACTTCGATTTGAAATCTCGATTGTTTGTTACCTGCGTATTAATTTCACTGTGGTAGGATTTTCGAAGTTAAGAGAACATGAGAGAGAGATATATGGAGAGAGAGAAAAGAGAGAGAGGAGAGAAGTTTTAGTCGAACTCGATGTAGAATTGAGCTGGTTTCTTCTTCTTCTTCTTTGCGTTCGTTCTTTAATACCAATTTTAATCACTCTTTGTGATTTGTTTGATCTTTGCCAAGAACGTGTATACGTTGCACATTGGTTTGGTAGGCTCCCAAACGCATAGACTTCTACACGCTTAGGACACATGCATCCGATTTCAGCCAAACCTCCTTAGTCGCCTCTTACGGCATGCATGGCACGTAACAGTGGTTCTATTCTTTACACCCAAAATTTGGGCCCCGGTAACCAATCGGACGGAGCTGGTTTAAAAAAGGGTTTAAAAGCCCGGGTTGACTTCATTGCACCGGGTTTTACCCCATACGGCTCGGTTCCTCTCCGCAGAAATGGCACGCCACCTGCCGAGAGTATTGCACAAAGCACGAACTCCGTAGCCCCAGCAACAATTCTAGGGGTCTCTGGAAAAAACTGCACTCGTGAACAGAATGCCGCGGTCCGGACTCGAACCCACGACCTTCGACTCACAAGGCAAAGGGCTTAACCACTTAGCCTTAGATAACCCTAGAATTGAGCTGGTGAATATATGCAGTTAAACGTTTCAACTATAATGAATCAGAAAAAATGAGTAGAATTAAAAGTGTAACATAAAAATAAAATAGAATTGAGAACATAAAACGTTCTTGCAAAATTTGTGATTGGAAACATACAGTTTTCTCCATAATAGACTTCATCTCACTGACCAATAGACTTCATCTCACTGACCAATAGACTTCATCTCACTGACCAACAGACTTCATCTCACTGACCAAAAGACTTCATCTCACTGACCAATAGACTTCATCTCACTGACCAACAGACTTCATCTCACTGACCAAAAGACTTCATCTCACTGACCAATAGACTTTATATCACTGGCCAATAGACTTTATATCACTTACCAATAGACTTTATCTCACTTGCGAATAGACTTCATCTCACTGATCAATAGACTTTATATAACTGAACAATAGACATCATCTCACTGACCAAAAGATTTCATTTCACTGACCAATAGACTTCATCTCACTGTCCAATATACTTCATCTCACTGTCCAATAGACTTCATCTCACTAATCAATAGACTTCATCTCACTGATCAATAGACTTCATCTCACTGATCAATAGACTTCATCTCACTGACCAATAGACTTCATCTCACTGATCAATAGACTTCATCTCACTAATCAATAGACTTCATCTCACTGTCCAATAGACTTCATCTCACTGATCAATAGACTTCATCTCACTGATCAAAAGACTTCATCTCACTGATCAATAGACTTCATCTCACTGACCAATAGACTTCATCTCACTGTCCAATAGACTTCATCTCACTGATCAATAGACTTCATCTCACTGACCAATAGACTTCATCTCACTGATCAATAGACTTCATCTCACTGTCCAATAGACTTCAGCTCACTGACCAATATACTTCATCTCACTGATCAATAGACTTCATCTCACTGATCAATAGACTTCATCTCACTGACCAATAGACTTCATCTCACTGATCAATAGACTTCATCTCACTGATCAATAGACTTCATCTCACTGACCAATAGACTTCATCTCACTGACCAATATACTTCATCTCACTGACCAATATACTTCATCTCACTGATCAATATACTTCATCTCACTGACCAATATACTTCATCTCACTGATCAATATACTTCATCTCACTGATCAATATACTTCATCTCACTGATCAATATGCTTCATCTCACTGATCAATATACTTCATCTCACTGATCAATATACTTCATCTCACTGATCAATATACTTCATCTCACTGATCAATATACTTCATCTCACTGATCAATATACTTCATCTCACTGATCAATATACTTCATCTCACTGATCAATATACTTCATCTCACTGACCAATATACTTCATCTCACTGATCAATAGACTTCATCTCACTGATCAATATACTTCATCTCACTGACCAATAGACTTCATCTCACTGATCAATAGACTTCATCTCACTGACCAATAGACTTCATCTCACTGACCAATATACTTCATCTCACTGACCAATATACTTCATCTCACTGATCAATAGACTTCATCTCACTGACCAATAGACTTCATCTCACTGATCACTAGACTTCTTCTTCTCTTCTTATTTGCGTTCGTTCTTTACGACCAATTTTATTCACTCTTTGTGATATGTTTGTGGTATACACGATCTTTGCCAAAAACGTGTATACGTTGCACATTGTTTTGGTAGGCCCCTAAACGCATTGACTTTTACACGTTTAGGACATCCGCATCTTATTTCAGCCAAACCTCCTTAGTTACCTCTTACGACATGCGTGACAGGTAACAGTGGTTCTATTCTTTACCCCCCAAATTTGAGCCCCGGTAACCACTCAGGCGATTACTAGACTTAATATGACTGATTACTAGACTTAATATGACTGATCAATAGACTTAATATGACTGATCACTAGACTTAATATGACTGATCACTAGACTTAATATGACTGATCACTAGACTTAATATGACTGATTACTAAACTTAATATTGATCAGTGAGATGAAGTCTATTGGACAGTGAGATGAAGTCTATTAATTAGTGAGATGAAGTCTATTGATTAGTGAGATGAAGTCTATTGATCAGTGAGATGAAGTCTATTGGTCAGTGAGATGAAGTCTATTGATCAGTGAGATGACTGATTACTAGACTTAATATGACTGATTACTAGACTTAATATGACTGATTACTAGACTTAATATGACTGATTACTAGACTTAATATGACTTATCAATTGACTTAATATGACTGATCAATAGACTTTATAAAACTGATCGATCTATTTCATATTACTGACCAAGTTTGATCTTTCATAGACTGCAATTCTTTATTTTTCAAATGGTGATTACCTCTGTAGTCGGAGAAGGTCCACCTTTTTGATTGGGGACACAGATAATAAGGAAAGGAAATCTTTATCCAAAAATCAGTCGAAGAATCATACAGCTACACCTGCATTCATAACTGGCAAACACGGAAGAAGAAGAAGCAATGTTGATCTTGCATGAACTTTACAACTCTGTTTTTTTTAAATTTTAATCTTGTATGTGCTGTAAACTTCTTTATTTTATAAATGTTTTCATTGAAACTAAATTGTTATTGGTTTCATAATCGCGAAGTGCTGCTTTTTTAAATAGATATTTTTTTTTCTTCTTCTTCTTCTTTGCGTTCGTTCTTTACGACCAATTGTAATCATTCTTTGTGATATGTTTGATCTTTGCCAAGAACGTATACGTTGCACATTGGTTTGGTAGGCCCCTAAACACATAGACTTCTATATGTTTAGAACATGCACCGATTTCAGTCAAACCTCCTTAGTCGCCTCTTACGACATGCGTCGCAGGTAACAGTGGTTCCATTCTTTACACCCCAAATTTGGGCCCGGTAACCACTCGGGAGTTTTTTCTTTCTATTTTTGAAATGCTAGCCTCACTTGGGGTATGTAAACTTTTACATTTTTTAAAATATGGGACTGATCAATTCTTTATATCTTAAATGTGGCTTTTAAATGGTCTATTTCGCCCGAGTGGTTACCGGGGCCCAAATTTGGGATTTAAAGAATAGAACCACTGTTACCAACCACGTATGTCGTAAGATGCGACTAAAAAGATTTGGCTGAAATCGGATGCATGTGTCCTAAGCGTGTAGAAGTCTATGCGTTTAGGGCCTACCAAATCAATGTGCAACGTACACACGTTCTTGGCAAAGGTCAAACATATTACAAAGAGTGATTAAAATTGGTTGTAAAGTACGAACGCAAAGAAAAAGACGAAATGGACTATTTTACTCACTTTTTTTTCCAAATAAATACATCTCCAACTCTGTGATACCAGTTATCTCTAATATTTGAATCGATGAATTCGCACACAAAAAAGGTCAATTAAATAAGATATTGAACTATTGAGACCAGGCCTTCAGAGTGTGATTACAGGATGGTCAAATTCATGAAAGTCAAACTTCAAACAAAAACCACCAGAGAATGCCTGCTGTTATTATAGTCTTTCCAAATATTTAATTGAAGGTTCTAACATAGCGTTTCTCTTGGTCTCTAATCCTCTGTTAACAGTCAGGACTAAACGTAGCCATGCCATCGGTTGATTAGCCCTGGTATGCTCTTCTATCATGGTTTCCTTCATCTGCACGTCTATTTTATTCTATTCGTTTTTTATTCTCTCTTTTTGTTTCTATCTAATACACGTTGTGATATTTGTAAAAGAGGAGGCAAGTTTTAAGTGATATTTAACCACAGAGCACATTACATGTCTCCACGGTTGATCATTTTCAATATAACCAAACGTGAGTTGCTTTTCTTTATGTACCATCATTTTATCTTCTTCTTCTTCTTCTTTGCGTTCGTTCTTTAAGATCAATTTTAATCACTCTTTGTGATATGTTTGATTTTTGTCAAGAACGTTTATACGTTGCACATTGGTTTGGTAGGCTCCTAAACGCATCGAGTTCTACACGTTTAGGACACATGCATCCGATTTCAGCCAAACCTCCTTAGACGCCTCTTTCGACATGTGTGACAGATAACAGTGGTTGTATTCTTTGCACCCCAAATTTGTGCCCTGGTAACCACTCGGGCGAATCACTCTTTGTGATATGTTTGAATTTTGTCAAGAACGTGTATACGTTTCACATTGGTTTGTTAGGCCCCTAAACGCATAGAGTTCTACACGTTTAGGACACATGCATCCGATTTCAGCCAAACCTCAACCGACGTACCGAACCGAAGGAGGGCACTTTGTATGCATATATTCATTTTCGCAAGGTTATTCTTGATGCCGTCGGTCCATCTTTCACGGGGTCTTCCTCTTGCTTTGCACTCGATATACTTTTTTCTGTTTTTTTTAAAACTAAATACATTTTTACACGTGAGACACTGTGCTTTACATGAATCACGCCCGAGTGGTTATCGGGGCCCAAATTTGGGGTGTAAAGAATCGAACCACTGTTACCTGCCACGCATGTCGTAAGAGGCGACTAAGGAGGTTTGGCTGAAATCGGATGCATGTATCCTAAATGTGTAGAAGTCTATGCGTTTAGGGGCCTACCAAACCAATGTGCAACGTATACACGTTCTTGGCAAAGATCAAACATATCACAAAGAGTGATTAAAATTGATCATAAAGAACGAACGCAAAGAAGAAGAAGTACATGAATCATTGTTTCTGTCTTCAGTAATCATCCCATAGGCGCATAACTGGTACAACGCCCAATCGCTCTTAAGCTCAGATCACATATAAACCACAATGAGTGGTTTAATAAGTGGTCGATATGGAGTGTTTGAAGAAGAAGAAGTCGACATGAATCATTGTTAGCATCGTCATTTTCTTACATATTGATTTAAATTACAAGTCCCTCTCAATTCTGAGAAGACTCGCCTGAATGACTCATAAATTAAATCATCCAAATTTGGGGTGTAAAGAATAGAACCACTGTTACCTGCCACGCATGTCTTATTAGGCGACTAAGGAGGTTTGGCTGAAATCGGATGTACGTGTCCTAAACATATAGAAGTCTATACGTTTAGGGGCCTACCAAACAATGTGCAACGTATACACGTTCTTGGCAAAGATCAAACATACAAAGAGTGATTAAAATTGGTCGTAAAGAACGAACGCAAAGAAGAAGAAGAAGAATCGATGGTAGACGAGACAGAGGAAGACAGAGAAAGAAAATTGTGGATAGCCTGACTTCATTGCACGTTAGAGCGTCAACATCTGGGATGATAGAAAATACGTGGAACACGTAAGAACAAAGTACTATAGTTTTACAAAATACAAAAACAGTGACGATACATAGCAACGTTTCGACCAAAAGGCCTTTATCAAGCAAACGATACAACAGGACTGACGATTTTCAAAGAACACTACTTATGGACTACTACATACGGAGAAATTCAACATTCCTGAAAGTCAAACGTAGCAAATACACCAGAAACAGAGATTTGTGGAAATCCATGATCGCCTACGCTAGCCCTCACGGAACCTGATGATGTTAATCACAAAGAAACACAAAACTAGAGAATACTGGCTGATGTTACAGAAAAGAACGCTGCTAGACTGTGTTAGAGCCATATATATATAAAGTGAAAGTGCCATACGAACAAGCGCCGGACTCACAAATTGGTTTCCAGTAACATCAGGAGTACGGCAAGGATGTGTTTTATCACCTCTCCTCTTTATTATATACATGGATAGTATCACCAAAATAGATGAAACATCACTCAACGCAGACCAACAAAATGAACTGCTCTTTGCTGACGACCAGTGTTTATTCCATAATAATATTGAACAGCTTCAAGAACACATAAACTTACTCAACAATAGCTGCCTCAAATACAACATGAAGATCAACATTCAAAAGACAAAAGTCATAACTATAAGCAGAGAACATAAAGATATCAACATACAAATAAATTACCAAACGCTAAAGCAGGTGAGAGAATTAACAGAAAAGAAGTGGAAAGTCGAAGTATTTTGGATACTAAAAAGATCATGGTAGTCTGGAGAGGACAGTCATGGAGGATGGCATCCAGGCAAAGCCTGCGAAGAGGAAGACTGCGATAAAGATGTAATCAGGCACTTCTTCTTCTTCTTCTTCTTTGTGATATATTTGATCTTTACCAAGAACGTGTATACGTTGCACATTGGTTTGGTAGGCCCCTAAACTCATAGACTTCTACGCGTTTAGGATATGTGCATCCGATTTCAGCCAAACCTCCTTACTCGCTTCTTACGACATGCGTGGCAGGTAACAGTGGTTCTATTCTTTACATCCCAAATTTGGGCCCCGGTAACCACTCAGGTGTGTTAGTCCCCTAAACGCATAGACACATTTAGAACATGTGCATCCGATTTCAGCCAAAAGAGGAGCAATGATTTTTGACATATTGAAAAAGAACTGAAAATTGTTAGGTTATGTTATGCGATCGACGTCGTGGTACACTGAACAATTCCCATTCTTGCTCTGCCCTCCGCTGCATCTGCCATCCCAAAGTCCATTTGCTCACCGTACCCATGAGAAGTTGATTAGTATACATTCTCTCTCTACCACGAAGACCACACACTGTCTGGCATGTCCACACTAAACTCCGAATTCTTGCACTCGTTCCAGTGTCTCAGACTCTGTCAAATCACATAAATGAGAGTGTACCGCATTGATTACATCGGCTCTGTCCATACTTCTGCCGGCTTGAGTCGGGGCACTATTTGCAAGAAGGTCAGCACGCTTATTACTCTGAACGCCATCATGTCCAGGTGTGTAGAGCCAAGTCATTTTCTTGAGATGTGATCTCCGAATGCTGTCCATCAATTCCACGCAAATGAAAACTGTGTCGTGTCCTTTACAGTACGCCCCATCAACTACAGAAAACGAGTAATTAATTTTCAATTCACCACTTATACATTCAGTAGTTTACCACTGCTTTATGAACGGTGAGGTCTATTTATACCTCTCGTAAAAATCGACGAGAACAAATTTGCTTCCAAACTGTCGTCCGCGATGTTTGAAACATGCACTGCCCGTGTGTTGTCGGGGCCTGCAAGGGAAGCAAAGAATAGTACCACTGCAACCTACAATGCATGTCGTTCGGTGCGACTGATGTAGGCCCTAGGGCTGCTACCCTAGTAAATAAATAGCAGCGCAGAAATCGGATGTGCTGGCCTACTTGTAGGTGCACAACTGGCACAACGTACAATCACTCTTAGACTTTAAGAGTGTCTTTAAAGTATACTCTGTCGGACTTATGCCTTTCCACCTCCTGATGTTTTCTTCCCAATTGTGTTTCTGTTTTTTCCTTGATCTCCTGCTTCCCATCTTTCTTTCCAGATGGTTTTCAACAGAATGTGAATTCTCGTAATATGGCACATTTCATTTGTCTAATTTCTTGTACACTCAACTTTTATTTTTACTCCTAGCTGTTGATCAGCTGGTGACCAACATTTATCTTCGAATACACAAAAAACCCCAAAAATAATGTAATCTGACAAAGCAAAAGGTTCACTTTAAAAATAGTGAATTGCATATCCTTTACAGGACTTTGCGAATCAACTCAAGCTTTGTAACGCTGTTTGTGATTTTTTTCTAGACATTATTACGTTCAGTAGTTTGCCATTGCTTTCTGAACGGGTGGTGCCATCGTCCTTTTGTTAAAATCCACACGAAACAATTTACAACCAAACTGTCCACAGCGTGATTCGAACTCAGAACGTCGAGGTTAATAGACTGAGTCACTAACCCCTAGGCCACAGACGCCACCAAAAGGCTCACTTAGCATCCAAATAAACAATGAAGAACTCTAATGTGTAGAGAACTACGAATACCTGGGCTCAATAATTAACAATAACGATGACTGCTCCAAACAGACCTCAAGAAGATTGCCAAAATCAATCAAGAAGTTAAACACAATGAAGAACATGTGGCAAAGCACCAGCAAAATATTAAAATAACAAATATTTAGAACATGCATTTTTCCAGTGGCTGCTTATGGTTGTGAATCATGGACTATTACACAAAAAAAAAGAAAGAAAATGCAGTGCTTCGAAACTAAATGCTACAGAAAGATCCTATGCATACCAAGGACAGAAAAGAGAAAGAACACTGATGTCCTGAAAGAACTAAATGTTAAAGAAAATTGGCTGATAAACAACATAATATACAGAAAAATTAGATACTTTGGTCACATCTTCTTCTTCTTCTTCGAACGCTCAATATCGACCACTTGTCAACCACTCTGTGTGATCTGAGCCCAAGAGCGATTGTACGGTGTGCCAGTTATGCGCCTACAAGTAGGCCAGTACATCCGATTTCTGCGCTACTTTTATTTACTAGGCAGCATCCCTAGGGCCTCTATCATGCGCCTCTTACGACATGTATTGAAGATTGCAGTGGTACTATTCTTTGCTTCCCATGCGGCCCCCGGCACCACACTGACAGTTATAAAGTATTCTTCTTCTTCTTCTTTGCGTTCGTTCTTTACGACCAATTGTAATCACTCTTTGTGATATGTTTGATCTTGCCAAGAACGTGTATACGTTGCACATTGGTTTGGTAGGCCCTAAACGCATAGACTTCTACACGTTTAGGACACATACATCCGATTTCAGCCAAACCTCCTTAGTCGCCTCTTACGACATGCGTGGCAGGTAGCAGTGGTTCTATTATTTACACCCCAAATTTGGGCCCTGGTAACCACTCGGGCAACCATCGATTCTACAGGTTGTCACTATGTGTTCTAAACCTCCCTTCCTCATTACATGTCCGAAAAATGATGACTGCCCCTTTCTTCTATTGATGATAAGCTTTCTCTGTGTCTTGACCTCATTCAACACCTCAACATTCTTCTTGATACAACATATATGTACCACAAACACGCACAACATTAGTTTTCATACGATCAAAAATGAATCAATAGTTGGAAATAAATTATATACTAGAAAATCACATTTTATTCTGTATGCGACAGCTGTGAATTATTCCTTGAGACCTGCCGTTATTTGTTATACTGTTAGATTTAGAGTATTGGCTTAATCAAGTGGTTAGGACTTTTAAAATCAATTGACCTGGCTGGTTCTGATCAATAAGTCTACTTCTTCTTTGCGTTCGTTCTTTACCACCAATTTTAATCACTCTTTGTGATATGTTTGATCTTTGCCAAGAACGTGTATACGTTGCACATTGATTTGGTAGGTCCCTAAACGCATAGACGTTTAGGACACGTGCATCCGATTTCAGCCAAACTTGCTTAGACGCCTCTTTCGACATGCGTGGCAGGTAACTGGTTCTATTCTTTACACCCCAAATTTGGGCCCCGGTAACCACTCGGGTGGATCAGTAAGTAAGTCATTCCCGATTTTTAGTAGCAGATTTAAAGATGAAAGTTATTTGAAATCAAATGTACTGTACCGAATTTAACATATATCCTCGCCCGTGTGATACCGGGGCTAGCAAGGGGAACAAAGAATAGTCAAACTGGAACCTACAAGATATGTCGTAAGAGGTGACTGGTGTAGGGGCCTAGAATCAGGGCCGTGTGGTGCTATGATACAGAGAGGCAGCCGCATCAGGCGGCACCGTAAGAGGAGCGACGTAAGTAGCGAAATTAAAATCACAATTGAAGGTTTTTTTAAAGAAAAAGAACTTTTAAGGAGCGGCATTTCAAAGACTTGCATCATACTGTTAAAAATATAAGGCACGACCCTGCTAGGAAAGCTACCCTGGTAAATAAAAAGCGTCGCAGAAATCGAATTAGCTGGCCTACTTGTAGGCGCATAACTGACAGAACATACAATCGTTCTTAGGCTGAAATCACATGCAAATTACACAGTGGTTATTTTTATTTTTTTGCCGATCCAGAAGCACTTGAGCTGGAAAGCTCTTCGGCTCGGTGTCATGGACATCGTAACCCTTCGGCTCGGTGCCACAAACACCGTAAATCTGGGAACCTGTAGCTTTTCTGCCAGTCCGCGGAGTTGAACCCGCACTTACAGAGGACTAGCCACCCGTAGTCCAACGCGCTACGAACACGCTGGGCACGCGGGCGCACAGTGGTTAATAAGTGGTCGATATGGAGCTTCGAGAAAGAAGTCATTGAGGGCTACTCCTTTTCAATCCTGGCTAGATAAATGGAACACACTATATGGAGCAAAGTACATCTGATGTCGGCCTAGTACTGGAATGAATGACGAGGGACGCCGGTGTTAAGTTTTCTCACAAAAATCAGTCACAGGCACAATGTTAGACCCAATCACTGCGCCTGAATTCATAAGGGATAAACGAAACAAATTAACAATATGGAACAAAGCAACAACTTACAAACAAATGCAAATGCCGCTAATTGACATTGTGCTGAACAGTAATAACACATGAGAAGTTGAGCCGCTGAAAATGAATAATTAAAAGAAATCAATTACAGACGATCTTTGATGCGGAGACGAGATATGATCTGGTGAAATGTGTTTCACGTTGTACGCATAATGTATTCGGGTGGACAGAAAGTTAGACCACCCAGTCATTCTATGTCGTTACATGAATGTTGAAATACACCTATTTGTCCTTAAATACGGATCGCGAGGAGAGAGAGAGATTTGTCCCTAAATATATATTATATATTATGAACGATATATCGTATTTCTCTCGCTACCCTCTCTTCTCTCTTTCTCTCTCTCGCCCTTTTACCTGCTCCCCTTCTCACTAGATTGTATAGATTGTGTTCTCACTTCTTTAGTATATCCGTAGTTTGCTTCCCTGCACAGCGTGATTCGCTTGATCTTCCAGCTGTGTGGGACTCCTACCTAGATCCAAGACTTCCAGGGTCATTGCTTCAGTCCGATTGGCTAACCTCCCGGTCTCGGCATTATGATCAAAGTTCGACACTCTTTTCAGCGCGTTCTACGTAGCTTTTGTAGTGTGCCGCTAATAGAGGGCGCAAAAGTCAATGCATTTGTACAGGCCGGTGATTCTTTTCACTCCAGATCCAGGGAACTTGTTCTAGTAAAAGGAACATCGCAGTCTCTCGAGCTATTAAAAGAAGGGGGGAAAAAGTCTGTATAAGCTCGCTCGCCACTCTGAATTTTCACGTATCCCTTTGCTAACTACGCTCTCACGTATTCTATTGCCTGATTTTTCTCACCTTGTACAACAGCATAGCGTTTAACGTTTTAACTTCTACACCGCTTGTGTCAAGCCTGTTTCCTGACTACTTTAGCTCTTTCAGAACAATTTAAATAGAATTCTGTATTCTTTAGCAATCTCTCTTTCTCCTTCAACTTGTTCACCTTTTGATGTTTGCAAGAACATTGTTCGACCATATGAGTTCCATTTCATCCAAATTCAACGCCATTGCTAAACAGCATACGATTTCTTAGGCAACTGTCAACAACTCATACGATCTTTACTCTGCAAATATTGTTCATTAATTTCCCAACGTTAAAATCATAATTTGTGTTGCTGTTATGTTTTGTTCTTTTGTCTAGTTTCTATTTAGTTCATTATATAACTGATACAAAGATATTTTCACATCTGGAAACTTGTGATTCGAATTCTGTGTTTGATGGTAAGTTTGGAAAGCTGTACTTTAAACTGTCTCAAGAAACAGCCACCTCAGTCCATTCAGAACGGACCACAACGTAGGGAAGAAAGCTACAAGAAAGTTTAAAGAGAGACTGTTTGCGGTCCGTGAGGTGCATTCTTTATTCTCAACTGCTGTAGGCAGTCACCACAAGTTGATTTAAGAGTACGACTGCACAAAACAGGAACCATTTTTCGTTCTTCAGTCTTTTGTACTTGGCTCTCCAGACCACGCCTGATTTCAAAACAATAAGTGCTCCATGTTCGGAAGTTCTTTTGAAGCGGCCACACTTTGAACTTTCAGGTGTAAATTCACAAATTTTATGACGGCTCAAAATTGGATCGAAGAGAACAGTGGGAATACATGACTTCTCGGCTAAGCTTTTCAGTAGCGATTCATGTTCTTCCTCTTCTCACATTCTAAATAGAAGAGAAATGTAGAAAGAATTTTATTACCATTTTTTAAAAATTTTTCACTGGTCGGAGGAGGTTGAAGTGGCCCGTGAACAAATATGATAATATACGAGAAAGCGCTGGTTACAATTAGTGGGAGAACGAAGAGGCTTTTCATTGAACTTCGATTCCGATTTAGTCTGGAAATAAATCAGTCCTAGTTTTCTCTCGTCCGCGTTATTTATGGCCGTGTCCCTGGACTGAGTACGGGTCTAGAAGATGTCGTCGCTTGTGATGTGTTTTATGTCCTCAGAGGTTGGCCCTGCACCGTGGTCTGGTTCTGTTGTTAGGAACGAATGATTAAGTTTGGACTAAAAAAAAAGGGACTCTTGCACAAATCAATGAAGAACGAATTTGTTTCTAGTTTTTATGCTGGCTTCTGTTATTATATTGCTTAGATGTTTCCACTAGGATTCACAGATTTTGCCAAGTCATTATTTGAAATAAAATGAAGTCAAAAACAAAAGCCAGCAACCTTTCACACAATCATTTAAATGCAACATGTGGAATCACATACATGATCTAATGAAAAATGTCTCATAGGATTTTGTTTATCACTGTTTTTCTTGATTTGCATCTGTTTTTAATGACATTTTCTGTCAAATTTTAACTATATTTTTATTGCTCTGTGATTTTCTATTTACTATGGTTACATTCTTATACATTTTTGCTATATCTACTTTCTATTATTGAATGGTTATCAAGTGAACAATATCCAACGACAAAGTACATCAATAAAATAATTCGATGTTTCAGCAAAAAGCTCTTCATCATGTAAAGAATACAGATCATACTTGAGGATCTAAACGTCAAGTACCTCTGAAGTCGGATAAGGCCAGCCTGTATGACGAGGTGACACTGTTAAAACGGTAAGTAGACTATCACGCAAAAATCAGAAAGGCCAACCTTACTAGTCCCCATTACTATGCCTGCATTCATAGCGGGCAATCACAGAAGAAAAGGAAGTGAGCAGCTATGTGTCTCTGGTCTCTTTCTTACACGGAAGGTCACAGCGGCAGTGCACGAACTCCGTAGCACCGTCGAGAGTCCCCAATGTAATGTTGAAGTTTGTGAAAATATGTTTAGCAATTTCATTTTTTAATCTTGCTACTGAACTTGGTACAGGCAGCAACATTCCAGCCTGCTCTTAACTAAATTATAAAACAATGTACTGTGATGTCAAGATTATGTAATCTTCTTCTTTCTTCCATCTTCTTCTTTATTTGTCGTTTTTTGGGTTAATTATCAGATCACAGCACCAGTAGTTACAGTTAGTTGTGTCTTTTACAACTTACTAATACTTCAATTCATTCAATAAATAACTCTGGTTCGGTAAAAGAGTTGTCTCGATTGTTGATATTTTTCTTTAAAGATGACATTCATAAATGAATTAGAGATCGCTGATAACGAACCTGATGTCATTGTTAACATAAACATTGACTAATAGATATAATGTTATTGTTAACATAAACATTGACTAATAGATATAATGTCATTGTTAACATAAACATTGACTAATAGATATAATGTCATTATTAACAAAAACATTGACTAATAGATATAATGCCATTGTTAACATAAACATTGACTAATAGATATAATGTCATTGTTAACATAAACATTGACTAATAGATATAATGCCATTGTTAACATAAACATTGACTAATAGATATAATGTCATTTTTAACATAAACATTCTTCTTCCTCTTCTTTGCGTTCTTTCTTTACGACCAGTTTTAATCACTCTTTGGGATATATTGGTGGCGTCTGTGGCCTAGGAGATAATGACTCGGTCTATTAACCCCGACGTTGTGAGTTAGAATCACGCTGCGGACAGTTTGGTTCCAAATTGTTTCGTGTGGATTTTTACAAAAGGGCGATGGTACCACCAGTTCAGAAAGCAATGGCAAACGTAATAATGCCTAGAAAAATCACAAACAGTGTTTTAAAGATGGGGATTGATTCGCAAAGTCCTGTAAAGGATACGCAATTAAGTTTAGATGTGATATGTTTGATCTTTGCCAAATTTGGGCACCGGTAACCACTCGGGCGAGTGGGAAGATGTTAAATCTTCTCTCGTGCCTTCAGTATTATGAAAGAAATGTCCTCGAACCCAGGTCTGGAGTATAAGCCCTGATTGACATAATGTTTAGTGACAATTGTTACTTCATTTAACAAACAAACATTAACTTTGTCACATTTCTTAGACACCAACTAGATCTCAGTTCTGAGACACCAACTTGATCTCCATCCTTGGACACAAAGATGAGCAGACACCATAAACAAGACTTCAATTGTCCAAGTTTTAAACATTGTTCCTTGTTTGTGTTAGTTGACATTCAGTTCTATTCCCCAAAAAGACTAGAGCTCCATGTTCTGAAAATAAATTGGGACTGATTTATGTTAAATGCTATAAATCTCAACGCTCAACGACGGCGAGAACTGAATTTAAATGTGAGTTACAACTGTTATAAATTTGAACTTCTTTCGTTTTGCTGTTCAAAAGACAATATCTTATTTCCTGGTACAATTTAGTGTCTTGTACACAGGTCACTGTTGTTTAACTCACTGATGAACTATTTTGTTATTGCGAGAAATAATTTCAATGTTCACTGAAGATCTTCTTTAGTGTCTTTGCTTCCAGATTGGTCAGGCTGCAATAAATCTAGTTGATTTTGCTATATGACGAGAGCCGCTAGAGTGTAGAGGTTAGTGCGCTTGTTTAGCAGCCGCGTGGATCAGCAACAATTCAGTTAAGTTGGAAGAAAACGATTGCGAGAGAGAGAGAGAGAGAGTAAGTTGAAAGTTCTTTTTTTAACCGTAACAACTCTCTAGTGAATCAGCCTCAACTAGATCCCAGAGAAGCATCGTGTTGATTGATTCTTCTTCTTCATACTCTCCATATCGAACACCTGTCAACCAGTCTGTGTGATTTGTATGTGATCTGAGCCTAAGAGCGATTGTACCGTGTACAAGTAGGCCTGCACATTCGATTTCTGAGCTCCTTTTTATTTACTATGGTAGTATTCCTAGTGCCTACATTAGTCGCCCCTTAAAACAACATGATAGGTGGCAGTGGTACTATTCTTTGCTCCCCTTGCGAGCCCCGGCACCACCTAGGCGAGGGTTGATTCATTGATAAGGCCATCACCATTGCGCTTTGGTAAGTAACCATGTGTGCTTAGATCTCTATCGTACACAGCAAGATCTCAGCGGCAGTGCACGAACTCTGTAGCAACAACGAGGGTTGCAGATGTAATTTTGAAGATGATGAAGATATTTTTGTAGGAATTTTATATCTTTTGTAGTGAATTTTGCCTGGGCTGCGGCTTTTCAGCCTGCTCTTCTCCATTTTGAACGGTCACGGGTTCATTTACGTGCTCAAATTGAACACGAGATCTACGTTTTATCGTCCGTCGCGGATAGGACTAGGAACTCGATCTCACCTACACTGAGATCAGGGATCTCTTGAAAAATATCCAGCTGTCTCCACGAGGGAGTGATCCGGTTTCCTTGGCACGAGAAACGAGCACTTAGCCCTGGAGATCCCTGTATCTCTAGGAGATCACTGGACAGTAAGAGCGATCGGCGTGATACTCACTCCAACACTTATCGTGTGCTGTTTGTCAAATAGAGATAAGGACATAGCAGCGTATCCCCTCCCCCATACACCTAGTATTCTTCTTCTTCTACGTTTACCCGTTATGAATTCAGGCTTAGTCAGGGCGCCTGTTGTGGCGTTAATGATTGATTCTTGCGTGAAAGTTTGCTTTCCGTATTACCAGTGTCCTCTGTCTGATATGAAAACGCATGTCGTAATAAACGAGTAAGGTAGGGGCCTAGGTAAGCTAACATAGTTTTTAAAAAAAACGTCGCAGTAATCGTATAGTATATGCTGGCTACTTGTAGGCCCATAACTGTCGCTACGTGCAACCTCTTAGGCTCAGATCACATAAAAAGCACAAAGAGTGGTTTAACAAGTGGTCGAAATGGAGCGTTTGAAGAAGAAGAAGATAGGAATATAATACGTACACGGAGTCATATCTTGAATGTACGCGTCACTGACTCAATCACACCCATATGTGAATCATAGGGAGGTCCTTTAACAAATGCATAACATACTGGATTCTTGGAGACAGCTTGAATCTGTTTCCCAGTAAGCGAAGAAGCTATAATCTACCTGTGCACATAACACGCCAAAGTGTGGTGACCACTATCACTGATCGATACGTTTCTGAAACTATATTAAACCGTCTACGAGGGGTGTTTCTTTGATACGAGTGTAGATCAAAGAGATCAGTAGCGTGCGTTTCATGGAAGTATGGGTGGTCATTCAATTATACGATAACCGTGACTATCTTTTAAATATGCTGATAATTTAATATATTTCAAAGATACTGAAGTAAGCGATACTAGGTTAAAAGGTGTATTAGAAACCATTACATCACGCTGCTTATATATGATGATTATCATCATCATCAGGTGCTGTCTCAGCCGGCGTAGGCGATTATGGATCTCCACAAATCTCTATCTTTGGTGATTGTTATCAATTCAGATGTTGACGCTCTACAGTGCAATGAAGTCAGCCTATTCGAAATTTTCTCTCTCTGTCTTCATCTGTCTCGTCTACTCTCGATTTTACCAGTTGTTATAATGTGTGATGATTATAATAATAATATTTCCCTCGTACCGTTATACGTTACATAGGGCCTGCAAGTAATTTCTCCATACCGCTCTATCCTGGGCAACTCGCTCAATCTCCTCCATGGAACTGAGACCGATATTTCCTGCCTCTCTCAGCAAAGTTCGCTTCAGGGTCTCCTTAGATTGACCTCTCTTTCTTGAACCATTTGCATCCCACTTCAATGCCTGCTTTGATATTCGTTGATCATTTCTCCTCAAGGTGTGTCCAACATATCTCCATCTTCTCTTTCTTATAACAGTTGTCACTAGTGGTTGACCAGACATGTCTCTGATTTCATCACTTCTCCTGAATTCGTTCCATTTTATATTCATTATTTTTCGCAGACATCTATTTTCAAATGCATTCAACTTGCTTTCTATATCTTTAGTTATTTTCCAACTCTCGCTGGCATATGTTAGGATTGATACAACATGTGAATTGAAAATTCGTAATTTAGTTTTAATACTATATAACTTGCAGTTCCATACCTTCAGATGATTAGACCATCTGATAAATATTATGATGTTGGTCGACCTAACAAGGCGTGGATAGTTATGTTGCTTCATTCAACATTGCACGGTATCAGAAATGAGCTCCAGACAACAGCTGACTTCATCATAAGAACCCATCTGACGGTATACTCATCTAAATAGCTAATGTAAAAAAAAACCGAGGAATATATTTAGAGTGATTTAACATCTTTCAGTCGATGCTCATGACGATCGAGAATGACATGTTGTGGTGTGAGGGGATGACAACTATAGAGGCTTATCGACTCCAGAGACCCACATGTCCTTGACATGCGTGTGTTCGCCGCAGTTATAGAGGCTTGCATCGACAGCGTCTATTGTCATTATTTAAAATGGACAAGTGTGCTGTTTTTTGGCTTCTTGTCTACGTCCTGTTGGATGAGAACACTAAAATTTACGTTGAATCTATCCAGCGATTTAAGTAATTTGGAGTTAAACGTAAATGTAGAGCTAGATGCTTTTTTATTTTATTTTTATAATTCAATCCAGAAGTACTTCAGTTTTCAGCTCTTCGGCTCGGTGCCGTGGACATCGTAACCCTTCTGTTCGGTGCCACAAACACCGTGAATTTGGTGAACCTGTGGCTTTTCTGCCAGCCCTCAGAACTAGATGTTAGGTGGGACAGAGAGAGGAGTGTATTTAAGCAGCACTCCACAGGAACTATCAGTATGCATACTCTTCAATATCTTTTAGATGAGACTTGAGCACCTATGGATCTGACCAAACTACTGTAACATCGGTTCAGTAAACAATAACCAAAAACGATTGCAGGTGTAATCTTGTTTTTCTTTCAAGAAATTGTTCATAATCCGGTTCATGGTACCGGGGCCCGCAAAGGAAGCAAAGAATAGTACCACTGCAACCTACAATGTATGTCGTAAAAAAGGCAATAATGTAGACCCTTGGGATGCTACCCTAGAAAATAAAAAGCAGCGCAGGAATCGGATGTGCTGGCCTACTTATAGTCGCATAACTGGCACAATGTACAATTGTTCTTATCTCAGATCACATACAAATCACACAGAGTGGTTGACAACAGGAATCGGATGTGCTGGCCTACTTATAGTCGCATAACTGGCACAATGTACAATTGTTCTTATCTCAGATCACATACAAATCACACAGAGTGGTTGACAACAGGAATCGGATGTGCTGGCCTACTTATAGTCGCATAACTGGCACAATGTACAATCGTTCTTATCTCAGATCACATACAAATCACACAGAGTGGTTGACAACAGGAATCGGATGGCTGGCCTACTATAGTCGCATAACTGGCACAATGTACAATTGTTCTTATCTCAGATCACATACAAATCACACAGAGTGGTTGACAACAGGAATCGGATGTGCTGGCCTACTTATAGTCGCATAACTGGCACAATGTACAATCGTTCTTATCTCAGATCACATACAAATCACATAGAGTGGTTGACAACAGGAATCGGATGTGCTGGCCTACTTATAGTCGCATAACTGGCACAATGTACAATTGTTCTTATCTCAGATCACATACAAATCACACAGAGTGGTTGACAACAGGAATCGGATGTGCTGGCCTACTTATAGTCGCATAACTGGCACAATGTACAATTGTTCTTATCTCAGATCACATACAAATCACACAGAGTGGTTGACAACAGGAATCGGATGTGCTGGCCTACTTATAGTCGCATAACTGGCACAATGTACAATCGTTCTTATCTCAGATCACATACAAATCACACAGAGTGGTTGACAACAGGAATCGGATGTGCTGGCCTACTTATAGTCGCATAACTGGCACAATGTACAATCGTTCTTATCTCAGATCACATACAAATCACACAGAGTGGTTGACAACAGGAATCGGATGTGCTGGCCTACTTATAGTCGCATAACTGGCACAATGTACAATCGTTCTTATCTCAGATCACATACAAATCACACAGAGTGGTTGACAACAGGAATCGGATGTGCTGGCCTACTTATAGTCGCATAACTGGCACAATGTACAATCGTTCTTATCTCAGATCACATACAAATACAGAGTGGTTGACAACAGGAATCGGATGCGCTACTTATAGTCGCATAACTGGCACAATGTACAATCGTTCTTATCTCAGATCACATACAAATCACACAGAGTGGTTGACAACAGGAATCGGATGTGCTGGCCTACGTATAGTCGCATAACTGGCACAATGTACAATCGTTCTTATCTCAGACTACAAATCACAGAGGGTTGACAACAGGAATCGGATTGCTCTCTATAGTCCATAACTGCACAATGTACAATCGTTCTTATCTCAGATCACTACAAATCACACAGGTGGTTGACAACAGAATCGGATGTGCTGGCCTACTTATAGTCGATAACTGCAAATGTACAATTGTTCTTATCTCAGATCACATACAATCACAAGATGGTTGACAAGTGGTCGATAGGGAGCGTTCGAAGAAGAAGTCCAGAACAGCGCTCAGAGTATTTGTAAAACATGAAGCTTGTACAAAAGTAAAGTATCAAACAAATCAATGATCCAAACAATACAAATCAGTGATTGTTCTTAATTCGTTATTGATAATTTGTCACCTATTATTTATTGAATAATTAATATTTAATCAAATGGTGTTTTTTAATTTAAAAAATTATTGTTCCTTTTTTTTAATTTTTGCCGTTTCCTTCTTCTACCTATTGAGTTTTTCTCTTTAACTTCTTAATTTTCTTCTTATCTCTCACTTCTAAGAAATAAGAAGAGAAACATGCACAATAAAATATAGAAGAAATGCTGTATTATGGTCAGTGCGCTGAGACCAATCAAGATGCTGATCTACCTCCGCGAGGTGACATGGAAATAGATTGATGATGCTTGTCCTTTAAAGCTGATGATGACCTCAATGTTTCATCCCTTGCATTGTAGTTGCATTATGTTGGTACTATTCTTTGCTTTCCTTGCATGCCCGGTACCAAACGAGCGTTTCTTCTTTTAATTTCCTTCATGCAATTTTCATCGGTACTAATATACTCAGAACAATTGCAATATAAGTGAAACCGAGGGTTTCTTTATCTCTCGCGATCACCGCACAGACCGATGTACCAGATCTCCCCATCAATTATATTCATGTGGAAATATGATTCATGCAGCCTTAGCATTGGTGTGTTTTACGTCACATCTTCAGCACCATTTAGAGCTCTGGTGCTTATCCTTCGGCGATGTGTCCGGTTTCAGCCAGCGTTTACTCTTTTCGCTCTCCGTTCTGTAGCCAGCTAGTGTTTTTTACAGTGTGGGGTAGCTAGCCCCACGCCCAATCTTCTTATTCGCCTCTTACGAAATGCATAGCAGGTAACAGTGGTTCTATTCTTTACACCCCAATTTGGGTCCCGTAAACCTCGGGCGTGGCCGAGGGTTTCAGAAATTACGTAGTGAAAGCGTTACTTTATTTTTCAATTATTTTATCAATGTCTCACAGACATTACAAAAAATACATGTTCTTGTAAATGTAAGGTTCGTCTAATAAATGCACAAACACCAACCAACTTGTTCACAATGTGTGAATTTCATATTCTAGTCAGGTGAAATCTAGGACCACACAAAACCAGCCTTCCCGGATACACTAATCCACTCCTAGTTCAATTTCTTCCTAGTGTCTGTGTTTGACATCTAATCAAGTCGCCATTAAATCATCTAGCGCCCAGTGATACCACATCGGTAGCAACCACCACTGAAGTCAGGAAAGAGTTGTCCTGATAACAGATTTTCATCTAATCTTCTATTCACTTCGGTGGATTTAATAAGAGAGGAGCGGTGCAAGAACACGGCATTTCTTGTCTTTGATATCCTGACCAGACATGCCGGTGACTTCCCTCTGCTCGACTGGTGGTTAACGATCCAGTTCCACCCTTTTTCCACATTCAAACACCTCCCCCACGCTCGGTGCCTAAATAGTGAAAGCTAGGTCCCTTTAACTCTTAAATCACTTTTATGGCTAAAAGGATCAACTTCAGACCGGACGAGATAGTTTTAAAATTAGCAGGTGCGATTTGAAAAAAATAATACTCAAATTGTAAACACTCGCGATTTGGGCGTGGTTTGGACGACTTTTGACGACCTATTTTAGAACCAGTCCACCACTTGCCCATTGAGCGTCTTCGGAATAGATTACAAGTTCTAGTGTGTCTTCTTTTTATAATGTTTGGCAGATCACATGATAATATCCGCCCTGCTTCCAGTGTTATCCCTGTGTCCCTTGGAATATTGGATAGTCTCACCCGAACCTCAGAAGATGGCACATATAATATCTGCTTCTTTGAAAACTCTAGATAGTGAAGATACAAGATACGGAAGACTGATTCAATGGAAGCTTGACATGGCCCAGCATCGAAATCGATGACACTGAGATATAAGAATACGCCTGCGTGGTGAACCTGGCTGCGTGGTGAACTCGCCTGACTCTGGTGAACCAGGCAGCGTAGGGAACCCAGCTGCCCAGAGAAAACGGCTGCATAGGGAGTCCGGATGCCCAGTAAACCAGATTGTGTAGTGAACCCGGCTGCATGGTGAGCTCGACTGTGTGGTGAACCCGGCTGCATGGTGAACTCGACTGTGTGGGGAATCTGACTGTGTAGTGAAACCGACTACGTGGTGAACCCGGCCGGCTGCATATCATCTCAGAAAGTAGAGGCATGTCTTATGATAACTTGGATTCTCCATACGTGGTTAGTTCTTATTGCTCATGTCTGTTTACCCACACGCTCTGATATAATCAAAGCAATGTTCGTCATCAGATTGACAATGAGTGCAATACGTGTTGCAATACGTTTGCCTATGTGTTACAGACCCTTAATGTATCTTTTCCTAAAGCCACATTTGTTATTGAAGATGGTTTCGCATGCGAGTCCCGAAATATAATATACGCTTAATCTACGAAATATAATCACTTGCAAGCGTTGTGCTAAAGCATATATCGGCGAAACAGGCAAAATGTTCAGTGACGGTTTTGGCCAACACTAAAACGATATACGCCAATCCTCCGTGACCCCTGTAGCCACTCATTTCAATGAAACTGGCCATTTGGAAGCTTGTGACCTCCAAGTCACGGCTATCCAATCATGCTCCTCTGATGATCTTAGTCAATTTGCTCTGGAGAATCGTTTTATTTCGGTATATGGTACCTTGCTAAATCATGTACTCAACGCTCTACATTCCTATGCTTCTTAGTACTTTCTCTTCTTATTTTATATGTGTATATATTAAATGTATATAAGCCAAACATTTACTTGATTTTTTATTGTTTTTCTTCTTTTTCCACTTCTAGTTTTTCGCCTTTTTTCGTTATTCTCCTTTTTAGTCACATATTTTCATTAATTTTTGATCGTTGTAATATCTTTGTCAAATTCTATATGTAGTGTGCTGTGAAATTCGTCACTCGTGTTGTATCATTTGCTTGATACCTTTTGGTCGAAATTTTGCTGTGTATTGTCATTGTTTTTTGTATTTTGTAAAACTACGGTACTTTGTTATTACGTGTTTCACCATTCTACGCAGTTTTACTGTAGTCTCCACCCATATTGAAAAGGAGCGACTCGGTTTAAAAAGACACACTCTTTACATACCTAAAAACACACAATCCCAGTAGACGCGATAGCGTGGGTGTTAGCACTGTAGTTAAGTTCTAGAATGGACTAGGTTCCGCAACGTCACCAACAACACAAGAGTCGACAGAGTTACGAATACCAGCATCAGAGAAAAGGTTAGAACAAGAACGTGCTTGAATTATTTTGCGAAACAGAGAATGAAGTGGTTTGGCCACTTAGTAAGAGTGCAACAGACTAAACTGCCTATGGAGGTTTCCACAACAGAATATCAGGAAGGAAGGCGAGAGGAAGACCAAGGAAAAGGTGGATAGATGACGTAGTTGATTTCTTCCAGGGGACTAAGAAAACCATCTCACAAGTCATCAGAGAAGTGCAAGACAAATACATAAAACCACGACACTGGGTTAGCAACCCGGTAACAGTGTGCTGACAAAACAAGAAGGAGCAAGTTTGTCGACCATGTCTCTCAGATCAATTCCGCCACAACTGGGTGCAAGAAAAGCACTGGGAACTTAAAGCAACAGCCGTGATGGTGACCACATCATCCATCCTGGGCCGATGGTCAATAAAAAATACGAGATTAACACCGTATTCTCCAACATACCCCATGGTATGAACAAGTTTGCTGTGACTTACTATGGTTATTACTTCTTCTTTGCTTTCGGTTTCGTATGCTCGTCTAAAGCATGAGATGGGTTGCCTCTTTTCAGCTTGCACCATCTAGACACTTCATCTCTGTCGTGACTAGTTTTCTTGATACTCCCAGCATTCTGTGTAGACAATTCATCTCTGTCGTGACTAGTTTCTTGATACTCCAGCATTCTGGTAGAATACCGTCCAGCATCCATCTGCGTAGAAACGTCATCTCTGGCACCACCTATACGTTCAGTAGTTTGTCATTGCTTGTCATGTCTTGGAAGCTGCATGTCAGTTGGAGTTCTTCTAGAATTGTAGTTATTACATCTTCTTTTTATCGAGCACTCCACAACGCCCACCTGATTATCACTCTGTGTAACTTGCATGTGATCTGAGCCCAAGAGCGACTGTACGATGTGTCAGTATTCTAGTATCCTACAAGTATTCCAGCACATCCGATTTTTGCGACGCTTTTTATTAGCTAGGTAGCTTCCTAGGTCCTGCATCAGTCGCCTTTGACGACATGCCTTGTAGGTCGCAGTGATGCTCTTCTCCCTTCTTTGCGTTCGTTCTTTACGACCAATTTAAATCACCCTTTCGGGAACGCAAAAAAATTTAAAAATCACCCTTTGTGATATGTTTGATCTTTGCCAAGAACGTGTATACGTTGCACATTGGTTTGGTAGGCCTCTAAAAGCATAGACTTCTACACGTTTAGGATATGTGCATCCGATTTCATCCAAACCTCCTTAGTCGCCTCTTACGACATGCGTGGCAGGTAACAGTGGTTAAATTATTTACACCCTAAATTTGGGCCCCGGTAACCACTCGAGCGAGCAGTGGTGCTATTCTTTGCTTCCCTTGCAGGCCCCGGTACCACAGATGGGGGGTTATGACATAAATATGGTATAAAGAACTCAAGTTTGTTTTTTACAGCGAGTTCTTCCACGACTAAAATAATAGAAAATTATATTCACAATAACTACAATAACTTATCCGGAGTTTGAAAATCGTGGCATATCCCAAAGGACGTAGCCATCAACCACAGTAAACAAGTCGTTGATTTTCTAGGCACCACTTATACGTTCAGTAGTTTGCCATTGCTTTCTGAACGGGTGGCGCCATCGTCCTTTGTTAAAATCAACGGAAACAATTTGCAAGCAAACTGTCCGCAGCGTGATTCGAACTCAGAACGTCGGGGTTAATAGACAGAGTCACTAACCCCTAGGCCACAGACGCCTCCCAATAATACGCTACCCAAATTAAGTTATCCCCCAAAAATGTATTCCAAATTTGGTGACTCACAGAAAAGACACAAAAGAATTCGTGATAAGTCTTAGCATTATTCGTTTCCTTCCTCCCAATATGGCGCTTCTGTCTGATTTTTGTGGGAATGTTTGTTCTATTAGTTCTTCTTGCGTTTGCCTTCTTTGAACGCTCCATACCGACCACTTGTTAAACACTCTTTGTGTTTTTTATGTGATCTAAGCCTAAGAACAATTGTACGTTGTGCCAGTTATGCGCCTACAAGTAGGCCAGCGCATCCGATTTCTGAGATGCTTTTAATTTACTATCGTAGCTTCCCTAGGTCCTACATCAGTCGCCTTTTACGACATGCTCTGTAGGTCGCAGTGGCACTATTCCTTGCTTCCCTCGCAGGCACTGGCAATACACGGCCGATTCGTCCGCGATAAATTTAGACTTAGTCAGGTCGTTTGGTATGGCGCTTCTGACTGATTTTTGCCTGAACTCCTGCTTCAACGAGTGCCTAGCCATTTAAAGGTACATTATTCCGAATTCAAAAATTGTATTATTGCTGTTTGTTTTGTGAATTTCAATTAGTCATCTTAAGAGACATTAGAGATATTTTTTTTTTTTTATTTCTGAACATTTTTTTTCAGACCTGGGGTGGAAAGTGCTGACGTGCAATGCTACAGACAACAAGAAGTGTCAACATGCGATACTACAGTGAACACAAAGTACTAACATGCAATGTTACCGTCTAGAAAAAGGGCCAACACGCAATGATCTAATCAACAAAAAGTGTTATCATGAAATGTAAGCGGCAACAAAAAGTGCTAACTTGTTATGTTAACCGTCAACAACACTTAATACGAATGCAACCAATCTCCACAGTATACATAGTCTTCTACAACAGAACCTAAGAAAAAACAAGCGAGAGGAAAACCACGAAAAAGATAACAGTTGTTACAGCACAATCTCGTCAAAATGCAAAAATAACTAATCACCCAATCCACTAGTACATCGAAAGACGAACAAAAGAAAATCATTACACTGGATTAACCCAACCAGTGTTAGAACGAACATACCATTCTTTGTATTCAGTGTAGAGACATTCTTTTTAACTCTTAACCATTGGCAGGTTTTTAAGGTTTTTTCTATATTTTTTATGCCCTGCTCTATATTTAGCAACCATACAAGTTCTTTGCATTGAAAATAGGAATGTTATATATGGTTGGAAAGCTAATTGGATGGGCTATCAGGATATGTGGTTTTAACATAAGTGTGATATAATTTATGATATCCGTGACCTACTTATGAAAAGTCTAAAAATAGATTATTCTACAAATGACAAATTTTTTTACAGTCTCAAAGAAGTATGACGAATATAATGGAATCTTTTATTACAATCTTTTAAAGTCTTCATATTTGCAAAACATATATGAATTTAAACATGCTTGGAAAATATGAAAGGCTGTAATCACGAAATTTATAATATTCAATATTTTTATATTGTAAAGAAAAAAGTCAATAAATATGGCCTTCAAGAGAAAATGATGCCGAATTGGTCTAGTAAGCAGTCCATAAAGAACTAACACTTATAGTAGCATACATAAACATTAAATAGGTATATAATTCCTAAACCTTGCAAGTAAAAGATATTATTGAACAAAAATATGATTACGCAATGATATTTGATAGACAAAATAATCAGGTAAAAAGTTATCGGGCATCTTGCAAACAGACTCAAAGTGACACAGGCATAGAATGTTCATCTGACCCAAGCATAGATATTTCAAGAATCACTGGTGTCTTCATCAGGACAGTAATCTGAGTTATTAGAATCCATTTTAACATATATTTGGGGCTTTTTGGCTGGAGCAATTTGGACCTTTCTACAAAATGGCAAGTGGGAAATGTGGTGTGCTCCAGTCAACGAGATTAGACATCTAAAAATATATAATTAATTTTTTAATAATTTTTATTAGATTATCATATGTTCTGCATTAGATGACATAAATTTTACCAACTTAAATGCAAAATAGATACAAAATTATGGCCACTTAAATAGGCATGTTGCATCGATCATAAATGATCGAAATCCCATTATCCCAATGGTTAAGGGTTAACGGACACGCAAAGTAATCACCTTCTAGGTTCAAGTCCCACAAATCATATAGTCGTTGCTAGCAAAGATATTAGCAAAAACGCAACAAATGTTAACATTTTCTCTCCTTGTTTCTTCATGAAATACCACATGAATCTTATTGACGTATAATTCAGATAACATATTCGAAAACCAACATTGTCACTCTAAATATCAATGCAATTTATAACTGCAATTAAACCGAAGTGCGTTAGTCTGGACAACGCTGACCGTAGGTCATTCAAAGACACCAAAAACACTGTCCTGATTTACTGTCTGGGTAAAGGTACAAATCGATATTTCTATTTTTCAAAATATCATTTACAAGATTTGATTTTCATGTTTGTTAGTATTATCGATACATGAGAAGACTGCAGTAAAAATATGTAACAAGTGAGAAATACGTAAAAACAAAATACTGCAGTTTTACAAAAATACAAAAAAAATACAACATCAGTACTAGACTTCATCAAGAAACAACAAATTAAATGGTTCGGCCACGTAAGCAGATTACCATCAGACAGTGCATCTCAAAGAGCAATGCTGCTCCGATACAATGAGTACAAAGCAAAAGGCCGGCCACGCAAAAGATGGACCTCAGAGTTAACAGAGGCGGCGAAAGAGACTATTTACAAAGCGCATACTAGGGCCAGTTTTAGAAATCTCTTCCTGACCTGACGCTGTGAGGCAAACAGGATTCGAGAAAGAAAGAAAGAAAGACAAAAACAATACACAGCAACATTTCGAACAAAAGGCCTTTATCAAGCAAATGATACAACAGTAGTGACGAATTTCAATTCTTTCACGGTACTATACAAATAGACTACTATAAAAACATTCAAACGATCCTGACGGTCAAACGGTCCATTCATACGATGCTAAAATCCTCGAGGTCTGTTAGTAACACATTAGTTTAAAAAAACTTCTTCTTCTTTGCGTTCGTTCTTTACGACCAATTGTAATCACTCTTGTGATATGTTTGATCTTTGCCAAGAATGTGTATACGTTGCACATTGGTTTGGTAGGCCCCTAAATGCATAGACTTCTACACGTTTAGGACATGTGCATCCGATTTCAGCCAAACCTCCTTAGTCGCCTCTTACGACATGCGTGGCAGGTAACAGTGGTTCTATTCTTTACACCCCAAATTTGGGCCCCGGTAACCACTCGGGCGTTAAAAAAACTAAGGCTTAAAGTGTTTTTTGTTATTAGAATCCCACCGATATTAGCAACAGAAAACCACGACAAAGCTAGTTAATCATTAAATCAAGATGTTCAATACATTTCTTAACCACATATCTTTTCTGAGCTGGTTTGAAACATGTGTTCATCTTTGAACGCTTCAATATCGACTATTTGTTAAATCACTCTTTGTCATCTGTATGTGATCCGAACCAAAGAGCGAGTGTACGTTGTGTCAGTTATTCGTCAACAAGTAGGTCAACACATATGATTTCTGTGACGCTTTTTTATTATTTACTAGGGTAGCTTCTCTAGGCTTATACCTCACTCGCCTCTTACGATATGCACTGTAGTAGCAGTGCTACTATTCTTTGCTCCCTTTGTGAGTCCCTGCAACATATGGGCGAATTAATAATTCAAAAAGTTCAAAACAACTGAAATGGTTTGTTTGTTTGTTTAGTAGGGATTAAAGCCTCTTTAAGCCGAGGCACGCTCCTTTCAACCTATGGCGAACCTTTTATTGGTTATATCAGAGCGTGTAGGCCAACAAACATGAAAATAAGAATTAACTCCTTTCAGAGAATCTAGAGATTAGATATATCATTCTATCTTTGTTTGCACAAACCGAATTCCGATTACCATATCGTTTGTTTCTAAATATTTAAATGAAATATTCTGTATTTCTTGCAGACTATATGGTTTGAAGTACCTGGTACTTTACATTTTTAGACATGAGCATACATAATATATCAATCTATATCATCTTTGTATCCGCCCGAGTGGTTACCAGGGCCCAAATTTGGGGGTAAAGAATAGAACCACTGTTACCTGCCATGCATGTCGTAAGAGGCGACTAAGGAAGTTTGGCTGAAATCGGATGCACATGTCCTAAACGTGTACAAGTCTGTGCGTTTAGGGGCCTACCAAACCAATGTGCAACGTATACACGTTCTTGGCAAAGATCAAACATATCACAGAGTGATTAAGATTGGTCGTAAAGAACGAACGCAAAGAAGAAGAAGATTTTGTATCCGGGTTAACACATAAGGCTTCCAAAAATAATTCCATTACTGTCGTTCTGTCCCCTTTCTGTCAGTTGTTTCCCTTGTCAGGCCACACTATTTCAACTCTCTTTCCACAGTTCTCCACACATCCACCCATACCTCCACATATCCATCGACACATCCATCAACCCATCCATCCACATACATTCATCCATACATTCGTTCTCACATCTCTCCATACTTCCACATATCCATCTACACATCCATCAACCCTTCCATCCACAAACATTCATCCATACATTTGCTCCCACATCAACCCATTCATTCACATTTTCGTCTATAGATTTGTTCTCACATCTCTCCATACCTCCCACATATCCATCGACACATCCATCAACCCATCCATCCACATACATTCATCAACACATTTGTCCCCACATCCACCCATCCTTCCACATATCCATCCACACACGTATTCATCCACATACATTCATCCATATATTCGTCCCCACATCCACCCACACACCCATCAATCAGTCCAGACATTCGTTCACGAATCCAACCCAAATCATTCTGCTTCCAATCAACTGTACATGCATCCATCCATCACACGAAACATAAAAACACATGGACCATAAAATAGAACATAATAAGACAACAATGAGCAATCCATGAGAGATTACGGGCAACAATCTACATCGACACATCAGATGTTATCGTTTACGTCTGGGCTAGCAAATGTTAAGGAGTTTACCTACGCATCAATGATTCCGTTTTATCTGCTGTCCGAATAATATAATATATATGTTTTATTTGCAGTCGGATAATTTCGTGTTACTAAAACACAATCCTATGCTATTTGTTTTTTGAAATAAATTTTCAACATTACGGCTGTATTGCGCGGATAGGACTTTGTGACATAGTATTGTGTCTGTGACATTGACAAATTGACATCTTAAATCTTCACCTAAGGTGTCCAATGTATGAGAAGCAGGAAAGGATAATACATCGTTTCGTCAATGAATTTAGAGGACCACCAGTTTGCAGAGCCGCTGTAGCGTAGTTGTTAGTGAACTCGCTTCGCAAGGCTGGTGGTCTGGGTTCAGCTCCGCAATGTGCGTGGAATTTTTCCCGACCGCGACGGCTTCAGGTCGACCCAGCCTCAACTGGGTACCAGACATGCTCTGGGAAAGTAAAGGCGGCCGGCGTGATGTTGACCACATCACCCATCGTGTGCCGACGGTCAATGAAAATACAGGCCTAACACTGTATTGACCTATATACCACGAGGTATGAAAGGGTTTCTTTACTTTTTTTTTACTTTTACCAGTTTGCAGATTTTGAAAGCGTTAGGCTTGATACTGTTTTCTGGAAACATTCCTTGTTGCATTTTTGTGTGTGTTCCTTCTTTTGTTGGCTATTAATTCGACCAGTATTGTGCTGGAGCCCGCAAGGGAAGCAAAGAATAGTACCACTGCGACCTAGAAGGCATGCTGTAAGAGGCGACTGAAGTAGGAGCCTAGGGAAACTACCCTAGTAAATAAAAAGCGTCGCAGAAATCGCATATGTTGGCCTACATGTAGACGCGTAACTTGCACAACGTACACTCGCTCTCAGACTCGGATCACATACAAATCATAACGAGTGGTTAAAAAGAGGCCGATATGGAGCGGAAGAAGAAGAAGAAGATTACGCTGTTTTTTTGTTGTGGATTTTATTTGTTCTCAATTTTGTATTACAACCTCAATACATAATTAATTTTACACGCGGAACGCTCCACATATTTGATTAACGAAACAAGGGCATCTAAATCCTCTCTGACTGTCCATCCAATCTTTTGGAATGACCGGCAATTTAATTTATTCACCACACGGAACGTTGACCACTGGATGAAATCTGGTCTGCACGCGTCAAACGTTGCCAGCTGTCTCCGCCATAATGGTGGTTTATGTCCCAAACTAATGCAAGCAATTTGATGAAATAAAACGTACATTGGATTTCAGATATGGCTATTTTTTTCATCTTTTATTTAGAATTAATTATAGGCGGACACAATGCTCAGAAACATTTGAAGATTACAGTAAATCACCGAATTTGTGAAGACCTATTTAACAAATTTGTGTTTTAAATAAATTGTGAGGAGCGTCTGGCTGAATGGGTTAGAGCGCGGCTCCCATACGTTAGACCCGTGTTCACTTCACGGTAAGAAGAATGATTTTTATGGTGTGGGCATAAATGAAAAATTCTAACCTGAACAGCTCCGTGGCGACTGCACTAACCGTGCGGCCATTAAAGTCACGTCCCACCTGTCCCACACCGCCCTAAAAGCGGTACTACAGACATGAACGATAATTTTTATAAAAACTTGTCCAAATACGTACATTATTTCTTCTTTCTTTCTTTTGTCGTCACACTGCTACCGGGTTGTTGCCCAGTGTCGTGGTTTTCTGTTTTGTCTTGCGCTGTTCTGGTGGCTTGTGCGATTGTTATCTTTGCTCTTTCACAGGATTCTGCTACGCTATCTAACCATCTTTTCCGTGGTCTTCCTCTTGCCTTCTTTCACGATGTTCTGTTGTAGAAAACTCTGTATACTGTGGAGTTTGGATGCATTCTTATTAAGTGGCCAAACCACTTCATTCTTTGTTTCTCTATGTAATTCAAGCAAGGTTCTGTGCCAACTTTCTTCTTATGCTGATGTTGGTTCTTATACATTATTTAATAAGTATTATTTCTTCTTCTTCTCGTCTACCATTTACTTCTTTATAGAAGTGTATGTGTGTGTGTGTGTGTGTGGGGTTGGGGGAGAGATGTAGTGACCTTGTGTGTGCTTGTTCATGATGCCGTCGCTGTATCTTTAGTGTGGTTTTCTCTTACCATGTACTCGTTATTTTCAGTATGGCTCTCTGTGGTAGACGATCATCATCATTCAGGTGCCGTGCCGGCTGGCGTAGGCGATCATGGATCTCTACAAATCTCTGTCGTTGGTGTTTACTATCAACTCAGATGTTGACGCTCTACCATGCCATGAAGTCAGTCTATCCAAAATTTTATCTCTGTGTCTTCCTCTGTCCCGTCTACCCTCGATTTTACTGGTTGTCGAAATGCGTTCTAAACCTCCCCTCCGCATCACATGCCCTAAAAATGATAACTGCCTCTTTCTTATATTGATAAGCTTTCACGTGGTAGACAATACCAGGACATATTTGTTAGGTGCTTAAACCATTTAATCTATAACAAGTATTTATGTTATACAAATATGATTCAGATACTTGTTAAAAATAGGAAAGAAACATGACATATGCATTGATATTCTCTCTCTCTCTAGTGATCACCTTTTTTTGGATCCAGAAGCACTTGAGCTTTCAGCTCTTCGGCTCGGTGCCATGGACATCGTAACCCTTCGGTTCGGTGCCCCAAACACCGTGAATCTGGGGAACCTGTGGCTTTTCTGCCAGTCCGTAGAATTGAACCCGCACAGGCAGAGGACTAGTCACCCGTAGTCCAACGCGCTACGAACACGCTGGGCATGCGGGAATTCGTGATCACCTAAAAGACCGATGTACCAGATTTTCTCATAAACTCTTATTCATGTGGAAATATGATTCATGCAGCCTTAGCATTGGTGGATTACGTCACATCTTCAGCGCCATTTGGAGCTCTGGTGCTATTTTTTCCTGATCCAGAAACACTTGAGCTTTCCGCTTTTCGGCTCGGTGTCATGGACATCGTAACCCTTCGGTTCGGTGCCACGAACACCGTAAATCTTTAGAACCTGTGGCTTTTCTGCCAGCCCGCGGAATTGAATCCGCACTCACAGGGAGCTCGAGCTCTGGTGCTTATCCATCGGCAATGTGTCTGGTTTTAGCCAGCGTTTACTGGGTTCGCTCTCCGTCAGCCTTGGCTATCCCACGTCGACCTGCAAGGCAGCAGGTATGTAGTGATATAACGTCTCTGGCAGTCTTCCTTTGATGAATGAGATCTTATACAAAGCTATAGTATAACATCAGTTGTTTTACTTCAAAGTATGATATTTCTGCTTGTAAAATAGTAACTATCTATCTATCTGTATAGATATCGCTCGTGTGGTGCCGGGGCCCGCAAGGGAAGCAAAGAATAGTACCACTGCGGCCTGCAATGCATGTCGTAAGAGACGAATGATGTAGGCCCTAGGAATGCTACCCTAGTAAATAAAAAGCAGCTCTGAAATCGGATGTGCTGGCCTACTTGTAGGCGAGTAACTGGCACAACGTAAATCCCATTTAGGCTCAGATCACATACAAATCACACAGAGTGGTTGACAAGTGGTCGATATGAAGCGTTCAAAGAAGAAGAAGAAGAAGAAGAAGTAGAAGAAGTAGAAGAAGAAGTATAGATGTATGTTCTGTTTGATAACAAATGCAAATCGTGGCATATCCTTTACATGACTTCACCATTAACAACAGTGAACGAGTCGTTGATTTTCTAGCCACCAGTTAGACTTTCAGTAGTTTGCCATTTTTTTCTGAACGGTAACGCCTTTTTTTAACTTTAGTAAAAATCCACGAAAACAAATTTGCTCCCACATTTCCCGCCGCGGTGTTTGAAACAGGTATCCTCGAGTTGTGATCGAGCTCACTGCTGCTTCAACTGCAGACGTCCACGTCCAAGGATATTTGTAATATGGACATACTTTATGTAATTTGTACGTGCCTGTAATACGTGTATTAGAAACGTAATGGGTCGCAACTTACTCATATTCTCAGTGCAAACCACACGAATAACAGAAAGTTGTAAAGTTGGTTGAAAAAAACGAACCAAAAATCTAACTATAACGTTATAATATTATATTATATTTTAATATTATATTATAGACAGCATGGGCTTCATTGACACCTGTAAGGGTGGTCTAACTTCATGCAACATAGACAAAGAACATTGGGAGCGGCTGGTCAAAGACAGGCAAGCATGGCGAGCGGCAGTGAGGGCAACTAAAAAGAAAAAAACACCATCACATATAGAGGCAAAAGAGAGCGCAGGAGGCAGAGGGAACATCCTGTGTATCAACTCCAGTCTCCAGTTTTACCTGCAGCAACTGTTGCAAGAATTGTCACTTGAGAATAGACCACCGCTCATGTGGTGCCAGGGCCCGCAATGGAAGCAAGGAATGGTACCACTGCAAACTACAATGCATGTCGTAAGAGGAGTCTGATTTAGGCCTTAGGGATGCTACCCTAGTAAATAAAAAGTAGCGCAGAAATCAGATGGGCTGGCGTACTTGTAGGCGCATAACTTGCACAACGTACAGTCGCTCTTATGCACAGATCACATACAAATCACACCGAGTGGTTGACAAGTGGTCGATATGGAGCGTTCGAAGAAGAAGAAGAAGAGGCCATTACAGCCACAAGAAAAGTGATTCATCGCAGAATATACTACGTGACGCAAGACCTATTGTCTCCTGAGACAAAGTCGCCAATGATGATTATATTATAGTACAGTCTATAGTCTATACAGTACTGTTGAAATCACAGAGATGTAGTTTTACATAAGAATTCTGAAAATCTCTTGACTGGCCCCAAAAAATGATGAGGTTTCCAAACAATGCTTTGCACAATCTTCTTCTTTGCGTTCGTTCTTTACGACCAATTGTAATCACTCTTTGTGATATGTTTAATCTTTGCCAAGAACGTGTATACATTGCACTTTGGTTTGGTAGGCCCCTAAACGCATAGACATCCCCACGATTGCGACACATGCATCCAATTACAGCCAACACTTTGCACAATGAAATCTGATAAAAAGAATAAGAATTGGTTATTGGTTATTGGTTACTAAACTGACGTCATTGCACTCCGGACAGACCCATAGGTGCTCAGTCTCCCAAACAGATATCGAAGAGTATGCATACTGATAGTTCCTGTGGCTCGCTGATTAAACACACCTCTCACTCTGCCTCTCAGGCATCCAGTTCGACTTGAACAACGGGTAACTCGAAACTGCTTAAATCGCTTGATCGATTAAACATCGATTTTAGTGTCCTTATCCAACAGAGAGTCGCGAAGAGACCGAAGAATATCCCCTTATCCATCTTCAACTCCCCAACAATCGATGGAATACGAACATGAATGTTCTTCTGATAAATAATGTGACGAGGAGGTTCAAGAACATTGAATGTTCTTCTGATAAATAATGTGACGAGGAGGTTCAAGAACATTGAATGTTCTTCTGATAAATAATGTGACGAGGGGGTTCAAGAACATTTGATAGCATATGGTACAATACATGGAAGGAGATATAATGAAAGATAAAATGTAAGATGCTGGATGTTTTGACATTGTGGTTCGGAAACAGATCAGAGTATCTGATAAAATACACCAGGGAAAGAGAGTTTGGAGAGACAAGACAGATCACCTACGTCGGTGTGCATGACACTTGATTGATTGTACACTTGATGGTACTACTTGCTGTTATGGATAGAAGTCAGATCTGGCTGGATCCCCTATGACCAATCTAACCCAACACTGTGCTACAGTACCACTAAGTAGATGTGGTATAAAAAGTTATAAAAAACTCGGATTCTCTGAAAGGTGTTAATTCTTATTGTTCAGATTTGTTAGTCTACACACGCTGATATAACTAAAATAAGACTGGTCCTTAGGTTGAAAGGTGCGTGAATTGGCTCAAAGAGTCGTTAATTCAATTTGAGCATGTAAAAGGCCATAGACAGTTCAAAATTGAGAACAGGCTGGAAAGCCGATGCCCGTGCAAAATTTATTACAAAAGATTAAAATAAAATTACTACAAAAATATCTTCACCATCGTCAAAATGACACCGGGGACCCTTACGTGTGGAAATGTTTCGTTTGACTAGTTAGATATAGTAGACACAACTGTAAGATGTGATCTGATTCTCTGTTTCAGTTGATATGTATGTTATGCAGTCTAAATTGGTTTTATTCTCTGCATCGATCTGACAAAGGCTTTCGACACGGTTAACAGGAGGGTCTATGGAAGATCATGGAAAAATTTGGATGTCCATGGAAATTCATCAAGATCGTCCAACAGTTTCACGAGGGCATGATGGTACGTGTACTTGACGAAGGGGAGCTGTCGGAAGCCTTCCATGTCACCAACGGCGTCAAACAGGGCTGTGTACTGGCCCCAACACTCTTCAGCATGATGTTTGCTGCCATGCTCACGGATGTCTTTTGGGAAGGCGACGAACATGGGGTAAAGATTAGATACAGGACAGACGGTAACCTATTCAATCTTCGGAGGTTAAAATCCTCCACCAAGGTAAAAGAATCAACTATCTCCAACCTGTTGTTTGCTGATGACTGCGCCCTCGCTACCAACTCTGAGGAAGAAATGCAGACTTACATGGACAAGTTCTCAATGGCCTGTGATAGGTTTGGCCTCACCATTAACACCAAAAACAGAGGTCATGTTCCAGCCCGCCCCTAGAGAACAGTATTACGATCCAGTCATCAACATTAAACACCAGCGTCTCCAGTCAACTGACAACTTTGCTTATCTTGGCAGCCTCCTATCCAGATCGGCAAACATAGATTCTGAGGTCCACAATAGGATATCCAAAGCCAGTGCTGCGTTCGGAAGGTTACGTGTCACTGTGTGGAACGGAAGGGGATAAGCATAGTCACAAAGCTGAAAGTTTACCAGGCCATAGTGCTAACAACGCTGCTGTACGCAAGCTAGACATGGACAGTGTATAGCAGACACGCAAGAAAATTAAACCATTTCCACACAAGCTGTCTACGCAGAATACTAAAAATAAACTGGCAGGACAAAATTCCAGACAGCGAAGTCCTCACAAGAGCAAAGATCCCTAACGTCAACACCCTGTTGCAGAAGGCCCAACTGAGATGGGTCGGTCACGTTGCTCGAATGCCTGATAAACGCATCCCAAAACAGTTGATGTATGGCGAGCTTGAAGGGGCAGACGTTTAGCTGATGGACAGAAAAACGCTTTAAAGACACTCTTAAAGTGTCTCTGAAATGCTTCGATATAGACAATACGTGCTGGGAATCCTTGCGCAAGATCGCCAAATGTGGCGCTGTAACAACAAAAGAGGAACCCGAATAGCTGAGAATCATCGTATTGTTGAGTCACAGAGAAAACGAGCAGCGCGAAAAGACAGAGCACACAACACGCACATGTCTAACCTTGATCATGTATGCCCCACCTGTGGTCGGGGATTCTGTTCTAGGATTGACTCTACAGTCACCTCCGCACACACCAGAGAGGTGCAACAGTACACGTCTGAGATTGTTGTCATCATCGCTTGCGATGGACGGCTATTATTATTCTCTGCATGGACAGCACACACAGCCGAACACATCCTTCAAGATTGTCACCTGATGAATTAACTGCGGAAAGAACACTGGTCAACCTTGCAAAGCTATTAGGAAGCCCTGATGAACTAACAAACACAACAACATACATTCAGAGACCCGGATTGATTGTGTAAACATTAAACAACAGCGAACGAGAAGAAGAAGAAGAAGACATAAATGCGTTAATCTGTAGTTGTGTTATATTAAAATATGCAACCATTATCTCTCTCTCTCTCTCTCTCTCTCCTCTCTCTGCAATCACCTAAGAGACGGATGTACCAGAGCCCTCCATAAATTTATTCATGTGGAAATCTGATTCATTAGCCTTAGCATGGGGTGGTTTTCGTCACATTTAGAGCTCTGGTGCTTATCCTTCGGCGATGTGTCCGGATTCAGCCAGCGTTTACTGGGTTCGCTCTCCGTTAGCCTTCAGCTGTCCCCAGCCGTCCTGCAAGGCAGCAGATTGACTTCTACACATTTAGGACGCGTGCATCAGATTTCAACAAAACCTCCTTAGTCGCCTCTTAAAACATGCATGGCAGGTAACAGTGGTTCTATTCTTTACACCCCAAATGTGGGCTCCGGTATCCACTCGGGCGGAACAACCATTATCTGGGGTTTCAAAGTAGCCAAAGAGATATTGATTAGACATGAGGATAGAGTATCAATGTCTGAAAAAAAAAGTGCAGTGATAACATCGCGATGTGATATTGTGATGTCTGGTCTGTCTATATACGATCAAACCTGCGGAAAGAAACTTGGTCAACAAAACAAACATCCATGCAAAGCTATTTGGGAAACTTCGATGAACTAACAAAATCAGCAACATGCATACAGATATCTGGACTCATTGTGTAGACATTGAACATCTCCGCATTGCCCTTGTGGTGCAGAGGCCCTCAAGGGAAGCAAAGAATAGTACCACTGCAACCTACAATGCATGTCGTAAGAGGCGAGTGAGGTTGGAGATTAGGGAAGCTCCTTAGTAATAAAAACATTGCATAAATCGGATGTACTGACCTACTTGTAGGCGAATAACTGGCACAACGTACAATCACTCTTAGGCTCCGATCACATACAAATCACAAAGAGTGGTTAAAAAGTGGTCAATATGGAGCTTTCGAAGAAGAACATCCCCGAACGATAAGAAAATTGGAAAACGCAACGCAAGGAAGTAAATTTACAAGATAGTTACAGTTACTTACAAGACATTGAAAATTCAACAAACACATAGACTAGGAATATGTCAAACAGGACTCTGCACTGAAGAGACAAATTAGTATTTACATGAATACATGGCAGCTTCTTTTGCTTGTGCTGAGAAGCAACGCATATTTTGAACTATGCAGGTCATTTCAGGCGATCAACGGAACTCTACAAATCTGAGGTTTTAGGTCGGATCAGATCAGATCTGGAGAAACTCGTAGGGAGGCTGATGTAATCTTGAGTAAATGGGCGATTGAATAAAGGCAGGTATATACAGTATTACATTATTAATGGAAAATGAATGATTAAATATGAAAATAAACAGCATTCAACGTTTCGACAAATATATCTTTATCAAGATAACAAATATAGACACAGAATACCTAATAAACTAAAACGTAATTTAACTAACGATGTTAAGATTTTTGTTATAGCATACAACCTGTCTCCAATCATGTATTATCTCAAGGCTAGTATCGCAATCGTTCGGGTTTCAGACATTTTATTTCGTCCATTTGAAAAGTGACCATTACGTTTAGTGGACCTTCCAGTATGAAACAAATTCCGATTTACCCTAACCCATGATGGAATTCTTTGTTATGTAAGCGATTAAAAAACTCTATAAGCCGAGGAAAGCCTCTTTCATTATTTTGTTTGTTAGGTAGGGGATTAAAGCCTATATCGCCCGAGTGGTTACCGGGGCCCAAATTTGGGGTGTAAAGAATAGAACCACTGTTACCTGCCACGCATGTCGTAAGCGGCGACTAAGAAGGATTGACTGAAATCGGTTGCACGTGTCCTAAATGCGTAGAAGTCTATGCATTTAGGGGCCTATAAAACCAATGTGCATAGTATACACGTTCTTGGCAAAGATCAAACATATCACAAAGAGTGATTAAAATTGGTCGTAAAAAACGAAAGCAAAGAAGAAAGCCTCTCTAAGCCGAGGCACGTTTCTTTCAACCTAAGGAGAATCTTTGTTTTGGTTATATCAGAACATGTAGGAAAACCAAAATTAAAAAAATAAGAAATAACTCCTTTCGGAGATCAACGTTTGTTACTAAAACGCCGCTTTCAACCCAAGTGCTTACATTGTTATGGTTATATCAGAGTGTGTAGGCCAACAAACACGAAAGATAAGAATTAACTTCTTTCTAGAAATCGAAGTATGGATTTTGTAACAATGATGAAATTGTAACGAACACTTCATTTTATTCTTGTGAGAAGTTAAAGGGGGCATCACTGCCCCAGTCCATGTCCCACCCACAGTCAGTTTCAGGGGATCAAAGTGAGAATAATCACGAAAAGCAATCAGGAAGGTCCAGCAACCATAACGCTGCCTGTCTGAGCCGCGAAAATGTACGAGCTTGGGTCCAAGATATATGGCTCAGGACTTGTCAAGCAGTGTCCAGCGAAACAGCCCAGTGGACGAAGACTGCCATTTCACTCATGAGTGCAAGTTTTCGCACACTCATAAACAAGTCCGTCATTCGTCCATGGCTGTCTCACTCCCGCAGTCAACACATCCTCATTACACTTATTCAAAGACACCGACAAGCGATATTCCAGAAGGCGCACTGTCCTTTCAATGAGATGGCACTGTTCAAACACTACAGATGGAATCAAGCACATTTTTCATAAAATTGACACAGACGAAATAGATACAACTTCACATAGTTCAAACAAGAATATAAACAACATTTTAAACATTCAAACGCAATCAGAAACTACATGTTAGGAAATTCAAGCAATTTACAGTTTTAAACCCAATAAAAAATAAAGCAGAATGCAATGAAACAATCAATGTTAAGTAATGTCCGCAATGCGTAGGGGATCATGTCTTTCCACAACTCTCTCTCTCACTGGAACAGTGTATTAGTTCTGATGCCGATATTTTATCGAAACACTATTTCAGGCAATCCACCATCTTCTTCCTCTGCTTTCCTCAATCTTTCGTACACTTTATTTTACTTGTTGTCAAAAGTATCTACATCCTCCCTTCGAATTATGTGTCCTAAGTACATTGAATACATAATGTCCCGTGTGGTGCCGGCGCCGCAAGGAAGCAAAGAATAGTACCACTGCGATCTACAGTGCTTTCCCTGTAAGTGGCTATTGATGTAGAACCTAGGTAAGTTACCCAAGTAAATAAAAAGCATCGGAGAAATCGAATGTGCTGCCTACTTGTAGGCATATAACTGGCACAACGCATAATCGCTCTTAGGCTCATATCATATACAGCTCACACAAGAGTTATTGACAAGGTGGTCGATATGGAGCGTTCGATGAAGAAGAAGAAGTATGTAGCATTGGAGTATTTTTTGTCACAAGTTTCGTTAATAGTAAATTGACATCACATAATGCATACTACTTTCATTTTCATAATCGCTGTTTTTTCTTGATATTTTCTACTCACTATCTCTGTTTTTATCTCGTCAATCTGCTGTTATGAATTTTTCCTGAAATTTGATTCAATGCACTTGTTTTGGTGTGTTGTTTATTTTGATATTGCATTTGAGTTTTTCTATAAATGGAATAAATTCAAATTAGGCTACTAATTTAGAAAAAATAAAATACATGAACATGCGCTAAAATGAATAAAACTCGTGCTAAAAAAGTATGTACAAGTTGAAATGAAAATGGTATGATTGATTGATTGATTGAACCATCAATAGACTTCCGTAAATAATATATGGTGGCTTAGGAGATAGTGACTCGGTCTATTAACCCCGGCATTCTGAGTTCGAATCACGCTGCGGACAGTTTGGTTGCAAACTGTTTCGCGTGAATTTTTACAAAAGGACGATGACACCACCCATTCAGAAAGCAATGGCAAACTACTGAACGTAATATTGCCTAGAAAAATCACAAACAGCATTAAAAAGCTATGGTTGATTAGCAAAGTGCTGTAAAAGATATACAATTAGCTAACTTAATAATATATATGTTCTACTATCTTACGCAAGAAAATTTAGCCATAAGAGCACTAACGTCGAAGCACCGAAAATGATCCACTATGTAAGTTAAAGACGGTAGAAACAGGTAGACCGCATATCATAGATGCTCAGTCTTCCCCAACAGATGTCGGAAGGTATGCATACTGATGGTTCGTGTGGCTCACTAATTAAATAAACTCCTCACTGTGTCCCAGAAGCATACAGTTTCACTTGTACAACTTGTAATTCTAAACTTCTTAAATCACTAACATCTTCTTCTTCTTCTTTGCGTTCGTTCTTTACGACCAATTTTAATCACTCTTTATGATATGTTTGATCTTTGCCAAGAACGTGTATACGTTGCACATTGGTTGGTAGGCCCCTAAACGCTTAAGACTTCTACACGTTTAGGACATGTGCATCCGATTTCAGCCAAACCTCCTTAGTCGCATCCTACGACATGCGTGGCAGGTAACAGTGGTTCTATTCTTGACACCCAAAATTTGGGCTTCGGTAACCACTCGGGGGACTTAATCACTAACATCAATTTTAGTGTCCTCATCCAACAGTCAATCGTGAAGAGACCAAAGAACATCTTCCAAATTCATCTGAAACTCCCCGACGGTCAACGTAATTGATACAAGCATTGCCGCAAACACCTGCATGCTCAGGTCAATAGTTCCACGTAAGCATCTGGACAATTCATCATCATCAAGTAACTTGTCCCTTCTAGAAATTTGCTCCCGTGACAGCAGTTCTGAAAAACTATGTTCTATGCAAGTTCTGGACAACTAGCGCAACAAATAAATAAATGATATACATGTATATGGACGTCTTCATTTTGTTCTTCTTACTAGACATGGATCGATTAAACTATCAGTGCCCAGACATTTTAAACTGCTTTATAGAACAACAATAATATCTCCCCACTGCTCGATCGATGGCCACCCATTGCAGAAAATAATTGCAGAGCTCTAAGGCAACACAAATAACAAAGCCAAAGAAATAACAAGAAAGCAAACAGATCTTCCAAATACACGGAGATTCACAGAGAGATAGCCTGAACGTTTAATATGTTCTAAGGAGCGTATGGTTACTGGCAACACCTGCTAGGTAAGCGTTCAAAATCATCCGTCATCTATTTGATTTGATTTTGACTTCTCATTCATTCCCGTGTACACATATTCAAAATTCGTTGTGTTGTTGAAGATGGTATCTTCAATGTCTAGTTCACCTTATGATGTGCATGTGATCTTGTTTCAATCATGTCTTCTTGATGCATGCCAATTTTAAGTGAGATTAGACTCCTTCCAGAGCGAGATTTTTGCAACCCATAGATATAATTGTTTGCTGTTAACTGTATATTGAAGTTATATTGAAAGTCATTTTCTATGCTGTTACGCACATTATTATGTAGACTTTGTATACTGATGGTGATATGATTTCAAAGATAACAAGGGGAATGGGTTATACAATTTGTTTGTTTGTGAATAACTTCAAGGAGTTACGATTATTCCCTTTTTTTTTCTCTCTATGTAGCGCTGGGAGGGCGTTTAAATAGCTCATATTTTTGTTCGTGCTCAACGAATTGATGCGTTTGCATGGCTTCTAATAAGGCGCGTCTGGTTCCTTTTTTTCCTGAAGGCTTTCTTTCATTATCTCCAGCTTCAGAGGTACTTGTAATTTAGATCTCCAAACAACCGCGTGGTGCCGAGGCTTGCAAATGAAGCAAAGAATAGTACCACTGCAACCTTCAATGCATGTCGTAAGAGGTCCTAGGAATGCTACCCGAATAAATAAAAAATCGGATGTGCTGGTCTACTTATAGGCGTATAACTCGCACAACGTACAATCGCTCTTACGCTCAGATCACATACAAATCGCACAGAGTAGTTGACAAGTGGTCGATATGGAGCGTTTGAAGAAGAAGATCCCCGAGTTGCGTGTGTGGTGGTGATGCCCGTAAGGGACGCAAAGAATATTACCACTGCGAGCTACATGGCGCGTCGTTAGAGGCGACTGAAGAGGAGGGCTAAGGAAGCTACCCTAGTAAATCTTCTTCTTCTTCTTTGCTTTCATTCTTTAAGACCAAATTTAATCACTCTTTGTGATATATTTGATCTTTGCCAAGAACGTGTATACGTTGCACATTGGTTTGGTAGGCCCCTAAACACATAGACTTCTACATGTTTAGGACATGTGCATCCGATTTCAGCCAAACCTCCTTAGTCGCCTCTTACAACATGCGTGGAAGGTAACAGTGGTTCTATCCTTTACACCCCAAATTTGGGCACCGGTAACCACTCGGGCGACCCTAGTAAATAAAAAGCATAACAGAAATTGTATGTGCTGGAATATTTATAGGCGCATGACTGTCACAACGTACAATCACTTTTAGACTCAGATCACATACAAATCACAAAGAGGGGTTCAAACAAATGGTCGATATGGAGCGTTCGAAGAAAAATAAGTCTATTATACTGTTCAGACATTCATAAACAAACAAAAATATGAAAAAATATAATGAGAAAAGTATACAACTTCTTTTGTCGTTACACTGCTACTGCGTTGCTAGTTTCCCAATGTCATGGTTTTCTGTTTTTGTCTTGCACTGTTCTGGTTGCTTGGGTGAAAGTTATTTTTGCTCTTTGACATGATTCTGCAGTGCCATCTAACCATCTTTTTCATGGTTTTCCTTTTGCCTTCTTTCCTGATATTCTGTTGTACAGGGTGTGTTCAAGATAATTGCAGCTCCATTGACAAATCGAAAGTTGCCAGATAAGCTATCGAATTGTGTCAATTTATTATTTAAACGGTTCTGACTAGCTCGTCCTACGTCACATTTGTTCATCGCCCCTTACCGCACTACAATTATATACCGTCAGACAACCTTGACCTATACTACGTCATAGCTGAACCTTCTCATTTTCATACATATATGCCAGATTAGCTCCATTTACAGACCGCTTTTATCTTGAACACCCTGTAGAAGACTTTGTATACTATAGAGTTTGCATGCATTCATATTATGTATCAAGATACAACTAGATATCGTATTCATTTTAGTATTGTCGTGAATCAACAACGATTGATTGATTGATAGAATGATTGATAGAACCATCATCATTGCACTGCGGTAAGTTACCATATATGCTCTCCTCCTTCTTCTTCTTTGCGTTCGTTCTTTACGATCAATTTTAATCACTCTTTCTAATATGTTTGATATTTGCCAAGAACATGTATACGTTGCACATTGGTTTGGTAGGCCCCTAAACGCATATATTTCTACAAGTTTAGGACACGTACATCGATTTCAACTAAACCTCCTTAGTCGACTCTTACGACATGCATGGCATGGCAGGTAACAGTGGTTCTATTCTTCACACCCCAAATTTGGGCCCCGGTAACCACTCGGGCGACCATATATGCTCAGATCTCTTTCTTATACAGGAAGATCTCCGCGGCAGTACACGAACCCGGTAGCACCTGCGTTTGTCCACGATGTCATTTAAAAGATAGTGAAGATATTTTGAAGGAATTTATTTTTAAAAAACCCCACTCTACATCCTCCCTTCGAATTATGTGTCCTAAGTACATTGAATACATAATGTCCCGTGTGGTGCCGGCGCCGCAAGGGAAGCAAAGAATAGTACCACTGCGATCTACAGTGCATTCCGTAAGTGGCTATTGATGTAGAACCTAGGTAAGTTACCCAAGTAAATAAAAAGCATCGGAGAAATCGAATGTGCTTCCTACTTGTAGGCATATAACTGGCACAACGCATAATCGCTCTTAGGCTCATATCATATACAGCTCACACAAGAGTTATTGACAAGGTGGTCGATATGGAGCGTTCGATGAAGAAGAAGAAGTATGTAGCATTGGAGTATTTTTTGTCACAAGTTTCGTTAATAGTAAATTGACATCACATAATGCATACTACTCGTACTTTCATTTTCATAATCGCTGTTTTTTCTTCATATTTTCTACTCACTATCTCTGTTTTTATCTCGTCAATCTGCTGTTATGAATTTTTCCTGAAATTTGATTCAATGCACTTGTTTTGGTGTGTTGTTTATTTTGATATTGCATTTGAGTTTTTCTATAAATGGAATAAATTCATATTTAAAAAGGCATATAAAGAAGTAGTCACTAATTTAAAAAAAATAAAATACATGAACATGCGCTAAAATGAATAAAACTCGTGCTAAAAAAGTATGTACAAGTTGAAATGAAAATGGTATGATTGATTGATTGATTGAACCATCAATATACTTCCGTAAATAATATATGGTGGCGTCTGTGGCTTAGGAGATAGTGACTCGGTCTATTAACCCCGGCGTTCTGAGTTCGAATCACGATGCGGACAGTTTGGTTGCAAACTATTTCGAGTGAATTTTTACAAAAGGACGATGACACCACCCATTCAGAAAGCAATGGCAAACTGCTGAACGTAATATTGCCTAGAAAAATCACAAACAGCATTAAAACGCTATGGTTGATTCGCAAAGTCCTGTAAAAGATATACAATTAGCTAACTTAATAATATATATGTTCTACTATCTTATGCAAGAAAATTTAGCCATAAGAGCACTAACTTCGAAGCACCGAAAATGATCCACTATGTAAGTTAAAGACGGTAGAAACAGGTAGACCGCATATCATAGATGCTCAGTCTTCCCCAACAGATGTCGGAAGGTATGCATACTGATGGTTCGTGTGGCTCACTAATTAAATAAACTCCTCACTGTGTCCCAGAAGCATACAGTTTCACTTGTACAACTTGTAATTCTAAACTTCTTAAATCGCTAACATCTTCTTCTTCTTCTTTGCGTTCGTTCTTTACGACCAATTTTAATCACTCTTTATGATATGTTTGATCTTTGCCAAGAACGTGTATACGTTGCACATTGGTTGGTAGGCCCCTAAACGCTTAAGACTTCTACACGTTTAGGACATGTGCATCCGATTTCAGCCAAACCTCCTTAGTCGCCTCCTACGACATGCGTGGCAGGTAACAGTGGTTCTATTCTTGACACCCAAAATTTGGGCTTCGGTAACCACTCGGGGGACTTAATCACTAACATCAATTTTAATGTCCTCATCCAACAGTCAATCGTGAAGAGACCAAAGAACATCTTCCAAATTCATCTGAAACTCCCCGACGGTCAACGTAATTGATACAAGCATTGCCGCAAACACCTGCATGCTCAGGTCAATAGTTCCACGTAAGCATCTGGACAATTCATCATCATCAAGTAACTTGTCCCTTCTAGAACTTTGCTCCCGTGACAGCAGTTCTGAAAAACTATGTTCTATGCAAGTTCTGGACAACTAGCGCAACAAATAAATAAATGATATACATGTATATGGACGTCTTCATTTTGTTCTTCTTACTAGACATGGATCGATTAAACTATCAGTGCCCAGACATTTTAAACTTCTTTATAGAACAACAATAATATCTCCCCACTGCTCGATCGATGGCCACCCATTGCAGAAAATAATTGCAGAGCTCTAAGGCAACACAAATAACAAAGCCAAAGAAATAACAAAAAAGCAAACAGATCTTCCAAATACACGGAGATTCACAGAGAGATAGCCTGAACGTTTAATATGTTCTAAGGAGCGTATGGTTACTGACAACACCTGCTAGGTAAGCGTTCAAAATCATCCGTCATCTATTTGATTTGATTTTGACTTCTCATTCATTCCCGTGTACACATATTCAAAATTCGTTGTGTTGTTGAAGATGGTATCTTCAATGTCTAGTTCACCTTATGATGTGCATGTGATCTTGTTTCAATCATGTCTTCTTGATGCATGCCAATTTTAAGTGAGATTAGACTCTTTCCAGGGCGAGATTTTTGCAACCCATAGATATAATTGTTTGCTGTCAACTGTATATTGAAGTTATATTGAAAGTCATTTTCTATGCTGTTACGCACATTATTATGTAGACTTTGTATACTGATGGTGATATGATTTCAAAGATAACACGGGGAATGGGTTATACAATTTGTTTGTTTGTGAATAACTTCAAGGAGTTACGATTATTCCCTTTTTTTTTCTCTCTATGTAGCGCTGGGAGGGCGTTTAAATAGCTCATATTTTTGTTCGTGCTCAACGAATTGATGCGTTTGCATGGCTTCTAATAAGGCGCGTCTGGTTCCTTTTTTTCCTGAAGGCTTTCTTTTATTATCTCCAGCTTCAGAGGTACTTGTAATTTAGATCTCCAAACAACCGCGTGGTGCCGAGGCTTGCAAATGAAGCAAAGAATAGTACCACTGCAACCTTCAATGCATGTCGTAAGAGGTCCTAGGAATGCTACCGAATAAATAAAAATCGGATGTGCTGGTCTACTTATAGGCGTATAACTCGCACAACGTACAATCGCTCTTACGCTCAGATCACATACAAATCGCACAGAGTAGTTGACAAGTGGTCGATATGGAGCGTTTGAAGAAGAAGATCCCCGAGTTGCGTGTGTGGTGGTGATGCCCGTAAGGGACGCAAAGAATATTACCACTGCGAGCTACATGGCGCGTCGTTAGAGGCGACTGAAGAAGAGGTCTAAGGAAGCTACACTAGTAAATCTTCTTCTTCTTCTTCTTTGCTTTCATTCTTTAAGACCAAATTTAAACACTCTTTGTGATATGTTTGATCTTTGCCAAGAACGTGTATACGTTGCACATTGGTTTGGTAGGCCCTAAACACATAGACTTCTACATGTTTAGGACATGTGCATCCGATTTCAGCCAAACCTCCTTAGTCGCCTCTTACAACATGCGGGGAAGGTAACAGTGGTTCTATCCTTTACACCCCAAATTTGGGCCCCGGTAACCACTCGGGCAACCCTAGTAAATAAAAAGCATAACAGAAATTGTATGTGCTGGAATATTTATAGGCGCATGACTGTCACAATGTACAATCACTTTTAGACTCAGATCACATACAAATCACAAAGAGTGGTTCAAACAAATGGTCGATATGGAGCGTTCGAAGAAAAATAAGTCTATTATACTGTTCAGACATTCATAAACAAACAAAAATATGAAAAAATATAATGAGAAAAGTATACAACTTCTTTTGTCGTCACACTGCTACTGCGTTGCTAGTTTCCCAATGTCATGGTTTTCTGTTTTTGTCTTGCACTATTCTGGTTGCTTGGGTGAAAGTTATTTTTGCTCTTTGACATGATTCTGCAGTACCATCTAACCATCTTTTTCATGGTTTTCCTTTTGCCTTCTTTCCTGATATTCTGTTGTACAGGGTGTGTTCAAGATAATTGCAGCCCCATTGACAAATCAAAAGTTGCCAGATAAGCTATCGCATTGTGTCAATTTATTATTTAAACGGTTCTGACTAGCTCGTCATACGTCACATTTGTTCATCGCCCCTTCCCGCACTACAATTATATACCGTCACACAACCTTGACCTATACTACGTCATAGCTGAACCTTCTCATTTTCATACATATATGCCAGATTAGCTCCATTTACAGACCGCTTTTATCTTGAACACCCTGTAGAAGACTTTGTATACTATAGAGTTTGCATGCATTCATATTATGTATCAAGATACAACTAGATATCGTATTCATTTTAGTATTGTCGTGAATCAACAACGATTGATTGATTGATAGAATGATTGATAGAACCATCATCATTGCACTGTGGTAAGTTACCATATATGCTCTCCTCCTTCTTCTTCTTTGCGTTCGTTCTTTACGATCTCTCTCTTCTTTCTTTCTTTCGTCCGCTTTCAACTTAGACGAAGTTTCATATCTGAAACTGATTTTTGCGTGAAAATCCGTTTTCCAATTTCTTACAATGGCAGCAGCGTGCACATTGTAAATTACTTTACACTGGCAGCCGTGTGCTCAATGTACTCGTAATTAGTATTCCCTCGCCATACAGGCAGATTTTCTCCGACTTCAGAGGTACGTTATCGTCCTGAGTAAGACCAGGGGACTCGAACAAATGCCGGACAGTAGGTTCGAACCGAGCTATGAGGCGTCTCACAGCTTAGCAGGCCGAGCTACTATCAACTACTCTAGGCAGTCCCTCGTTCTTTACGATCAATTTTAATCACTCTTTCTGATATGTTTGATATTTGCCAAGAACGTGTATAGGTTGCACATTGGTTTGGTAGACCCTAAACGCATAGATTTCTACAAGTTTAGGACACGTACATCGATTTCAACCAAACCTCCTTAGTCGACTCTTACGACATGCATGGCATGGCAGGTAACAGTGGTTCTATTCTTCACACCCCAAATTTGGGCCCCGGTAACCACTCGGGCGACCATATATGCTCAGATCTCTTTCTTATACAGGAAGATCTCAGCGGCAGTACACGAACCCGGTAGCACCTGCGTTTGTCCACGATGTAATTTAAAAGATAGTGAAGATATTTTGAAGGAATTTATTTTTTTAAAAAACCCCCACTTTTCTAATGAATTTTGCTCGTTCAGCTGTTTTCTCGATTCTAAACTGCAGGGTTCTTCTACGTGCTCATATTGAACACGGGACCTACGTTTTATCCGTATAGCCTAAATATTTTCTTCTTCTTCTTTGCGATCGCTTTCTTTGATGATTAAACCGTTAGACGCGTTCTTATGATGAAATCGACTGTTGTCTGGAGCTCATCTCTAGTGCCATGTAGTTTTGAATGTAGTGTTGTGTTGTAGAGCCAGCATTCCTTTCTTGGGAGGACATACAGGGGGCAGTCTTGCAGGACGTGTTCTGTGGTTTGTTAAACGGAGCCACAGGGGCACAGAGGGGTTGGGGACAAACGCAGCCTGTGTAGGTGTTTGTTCAGTCTGTTATGACCTATTCTGAGTCGGAAGATAAATATTTTCAATTTGATGTAGATTTGCTTCTTGTGTGAATTTCTAAGGATCATGTTTTGTGCTAACGAGTTAAGAACATCTCTCTCTCTCTTGTGCTGCTAATTATTCATATATCGTATCTTTTTATAGAACCAACTGAATAGTGAGTGTACCAATATGTATGGGTGTGAAGCATAGTAAAGTAAAAGTAAGTAAGGAACCCTTTCATACCTTGTGGTATATAGGTCAATACAGTGTTAGGCCTGTATTTTCATTGACCGTCGGCACACAATGGGTGATGTGGTCAGCATCACGCCGGCCGCCTTTACTTTCCCAGATCATGTCCGGTACCCAGTTGAGGCTGGGTCGACCTGAGAGCCGTCGTGGTCGGGAAAAATTCCACGCACATTGCGGGAGCTGAAACCAGACCACCAGCCTTGCGAAGCGAGTTCACTAACAACTACGCTACAGCGGCTCTCGGATGTGAAGCATGGGCATTTAATAAAGCAGTGGAAAAACATATATATGCTTTTGAATGTAAGTGTTACGCCCGAGTGGTTACCGGGGCCCAAATTTGGGGTGTAAAGAATAGAACCACTGTTACCTGCCACGCATGTCGTAAGAGGCGACTAAGGAGGTTTGGCTGAAATCGGATGCATGTGTCCTAAACGTGTAGAAGTCTATGCGTTCAGGGGACTACCAAACCAATGTGCAACGTATACACGTTCTTGGCAAAGATCAAACATATCACAAATAGTGATTAAAATTGGTCGTAAAGAACGAACGCAAAGAAGAAGAAGAAGAACCCGCACACACAGAGGGATAGTCACCCGTAGTCCAACGCGCTACGAATACACTGGGCAGACGTGCGTGCTAACGAGTTAAGAACATCTCTCTCTCTTGTGTTGCTAATTACTCATATATCGTGTCTTTTTATACAACCATCTGAATAGTGAGTGTACCAATATGACAACGTATGGGTGTGAAGCATGGACATTTAATAAATCAGTGAAAAAACATATATATGCTTTTGAATGTAAATGTTACAGAAGAGTCCTACCTATATCTTGGACAGAGAAGAGAACTAATAGATCTATCCAGAAGGAACTCAGAATCAAAGAAAACTGGCTTATGCTACAAATAAAAAAGAGAAAATTAAGATATTTTGGACATATAAAAAGACATGAAGGGCTGAAGAAGACCATCATGGAAGGAGGTATACCGACAAAGAGAAGAAGACTAAGACCACGGAGAAAATATATCCAGGATGTAACATGGTTTGAACATGACGGCCTCAGAGGCAGGACATCTGGCCTATGAGAGAGAGATTCTGAAGGACTGTTGGGGTGGAAAAGTTCTGCTCAGGACAAGATATTTGATGATGAATCTGACAAACTAACAGCGAATGATGTGTATATCTCGCACACAATTTCAACTTGTCAACAAGGAAATTAAGTAACCTTAAGTGTCAACGGAAATCTGTAAAATCTGTTTGAAAAATAAGAATTATGAAAGTCTTGGAAGAACTGTTCAACAAATTATTTGTTTTCACGGTAGTTATCATAGCTACACACAGCTATACAGTCTATGGATTTAAAAAAAATCATGAAACATGATATTTTTAGTTATTGTTTTTTTTTTCTAGTCATCAAAGTTCAAAGAGAGCTTCTGACAGACGAAAGCAAGCAAATTATACATAGGTGCAAAAACATTGACAATAAAAAAGCAATTTAGAGATTTAGTCGTGTGCTTAAAAAAGTTGTTTGACTGAGAAAATGTGTCAGTTTGATAAAATCTGGTTTTCTTTCAAATAAAAAACTAATAAACGTACAACAGCTGCGGTAATGAAAGGGAAAAGTAGATAGTAGAAATTAACAAGATAGATAAGTAATATTGTATATACTATATTGCAGGAACTACTAGTCACAACTGGTATAAGAAGGAGAAGATTGAAATACAGGGAGTTCAAGATAAAAGCGGTCTGTGAATGGAGCTAATCTGGCATATATGTATGAAATGAGAAGGTTCAGTTAAGACGTAGTATAGGTCAAGGTTGTATGACGGTATGTAATTGTAGTGCAGGAAGGGGCGATGAACAAATGTGACGTAGGACGAGCTAGTCAGAACCGGTTTAAATAGTAAATAGACACAACGCGATAGGTTATCTGGCAACTTTCGATTTGTCAATGGAGCTGCAATTATCTTGAACACCCTGTATATTCAGCATATCTTGAGAATAAATGATCAAAGAATATTGATTGATTAATTGGATCATCATTATTGCACTTTGGTGAGTAACCATGAGTACTCCGATATCAAATGCAGTGTATGAACTCCGTAGCACCGTCGATGGTCCCCTCTGTAATTCTGAAGATGGTGAATATATGTTTGTATGAAGTATATTTCTCGCCGAGTGGTTACCGGGGCCCAAATTTGGGGTGTAAAGAATATAACTACTGTTACCTGTCCCGCATGTCGTAAGAGGCGACTAAGGATGTTTGGCTGAAATCGGATGCACATGTCCTAAACGTGTAGAAGTCTATGCATTTATTGGCCTACCAAACCAATGTGCAACGTATACACGTTCTTGACAAGATCAAACATATCACAAAGAGTGATTAAAATTGGTCGTAAAGAACGAACGCAAAGAAGAAGAAGAAGTATATTTCTCAATTTTTTAGATGAATTTTGTCCGCTAGCGACTTTCCGTCCTACTCTTCTCGGTTTTTAACTGCCGATGTTTCTTTTACGTGCTCATATTAAATACGGGAATCACGTTTGTATCGTCCGTCTCCGATAGGAGTAGGAACTCGATCTCGAGATCGATCTGAAAATCGATGGTGAGAACTGGCACAGAACGGCATCTAACCTGACACAAGGCATCTAACTACATCAGAGACAGCATCAGACATCAGAGAAATCTAACCACATTATATGGGCATCTAATGAATCATAGAGAATCTAACCTGACCAAGCAGCATCTAACCATCTGAGACAGTAACCAGCATCATAGGGCATAACCTGTACATCAGAGACGGCAGCAACCTAATAGCACTAACTGTAGAGAGGCATATGACAGATAACTAATCATAGGGACATCCCTACATCATGAGCGCATCTAACCTGTACATCATAGAGACGACATCTAACCTCATCTAGAATCTAACCTGTATCTAGGCACTAACTGACACATAGACGGCATCTACCTGTACACCATAGAGAGGCATCAACTGACACCATAAGGCATCTACCTGTACATCATGCGGCATCACCTGCATCTAAACGCATAACCTGCACCATGAGGCATCAACCTGTATCTAGAGACGGATCTAACCTTACATCAAGAGATCGGATCTAAAAATTCATCATGGTCAGAGACGACTTAACCTTGCATCTAGAACGAGCATCTAACCTGTACATCATAGAGACGAGCATCTAACCTGTACATCATAGAGACGAGCATCTAACCTGTACATCATAGAGACGAGCATCTAACCTGTACATCATAGAGACGAGCATCTAACCTGTACACCATAGAGACGAGCATCTAACCTGTACACCATAGAGACGAGCATCTAACCTGTACAACATAGAGACGAGCATCTAACCTGTACATCATAGAGACGAGCATCTAACCTGTACATCATAGAGACGAGCATCTAACCTGTACACCATAGAGACGAGCATCTAACCTGTACATCATAGAGACGAGCATCTAACCTGTACATCATAGAGACGAGCATCTAACCTGTACATCATAGAGACGAGCATCTAACCTGTACATCATAGAGACGAGCATCTAACCTGACACATCATAGAGACGAGCATCTAACCTGTACAACATAGAGACGAGCATCTAACCTGTACATCATAGAGACGAGCATCTAACCTGTACATCATAGAGACGAGCATCTAACCTGTACATCATAGAGACGAGCATCTAACCTGTACATCATAGAGACGAGCATCTAACCTGTACATCATAGAGACGAGCATCTAACCTGTACATCATAGAGACGAGCATCTAACCTGTACATCATAGAGACGAGCATCTAACCTGTACACCATAGAGACGAGCATCTAACCTGTACATCATAGAGACGAGCATCTAACCTGTACATCATAGAGACGAGCATCTAACCTGTACATCATAGAGACGAGCATCTAACCTGTACATCATAGAGACGAGCATCTAACCTGTACATCATAGAGACGAGCATCTAACCTGTACATCATAGAGACGAGCATCTAACCTGTACATCATAGAGACGAGCATCTAACCTGTACATCATAGAGACGAGCATCTAACCTGTACACCATAGAGACGAGCATCTAACCTGTACACCATAGAGACGAGCATCTAACCTGTACATCATAGAGACGAGCATCTAACCTGTACATCATAGAGACGAGCATCTAACCTGTACATCATAGAGACGAGCATCTAACCTGTACACCATAGAGACGAGCATCTAACCTGTACATCATAGAGACGAGCATCTAACCTGTACATCATAGAGACGAGCATCTAACCTGTACATCATAGAGACGAGCATCTAACCTGTACATCATAGAGACGAGCATCTAACCTGTACATCATAGAGACGAGCATCTAACCTGTACATCATAGAGACAGAAAGCATCTAACCCTGTCACATAGCATACGAAAAACGAGCATCTAACCTGTACATCTGAGACACATCTAACCTGTCATTAAGACGAGCACTAACCTGTACACATGAGACAGATCCTTGTAACCTACGACATCATAGAGGACGGAGACTAACCTTACAATAAAAAAAGAAGACAAGGAGCACCTGAACAACTCCTGCTAAACTAACCTGTAAAAGAGACGAAGATCAAAGAATATTAAATCATGATTTAATTTTGATCAAAGAATTTTAAATCAGGCATTGAAATGGTAAACACAGGGTTGAAGAAAAAGTGGACGCCCTATGTAAAACTACAGTACATGTACTTTGTTGTTAAGGTTTCGCAAATCACCACAACAAAACCTGCGTCTGTATCTCTGGGTCCAGCTCGGGTCTATGTGGATAAGTGGTTACGCCCTTTGCCTTAGTGAGTCGAAGGTCGTGGGTTTGAATGTGAAACGCGCCGTTTTGTTCACGAGTGCAACTTTTTCTAGAGTTTTCTAGGATTGTTGCTGGAGCTACGGAGTTCGTGCAATACTCTCTGCAGGTGGCGTGTCATTTCTGCGGAGAGGATCGAGCCATATGGGATAAAACCACGTGCAATGGAAGGTAAAACCTGTCGGCTTTAAAACTCTTTTAAATGTCACTGTTTTCCTTCACGGAGTTATGATGCTGCAGTCATGTCAGTTGGAGAGCCGATATAGTGAAGTGGTTAATGTACTTGCGTTTCAGGCACGTTATAAAGATTCAGTTCTACAATTATGAATTATTTTCCAGACAGTAACGAATTTTTTTTTTTTTTTTCCCCGTGAACTGCTTTCATTTCAATCGAAGTTTCATATCTGAAACTGATTTTGCGTGAAAATCCGTTTTTCCAATTTCTTACAATGGCAGCAGCGTGCACATTGTAAATTACTTACACTGGCAGCCGTGTGCTCAATGTACTCGTAATTAGTATTCCCCCGCCATACAGGCAGATTTTCTCCGACTTCAGAGGTACTCACGTTATCGTCCTGAGTAAGACCAGGGACTCGAACAAATGCCGGACAGTAGGTTCGAACCCGAGCTATGAGGCGTCTCACAGCTAGCAGGCCGAGCTACTATCAACTACTCTAGGCAGTCCCCCAGTAACGAATCTAATACCGGTCTACCGTCAACTGGATACCAGGAAAGCAGGACAATATATTTTACAATATTTTTAGAAATACCACATATCTTTATTACGAATCTCAGGAAGATGGTGGACTTTGTTGTGAAGTCGTTCAGCATTTTGCTTCGTGTTATAAATACGTGGGTTCAGGGATGAATTTGTTTCTGAGATCCCTTAAAACTATTTTTAAAGCTACGTAGTTCGTGTTTTGAACAATAATCACGTCAGATGGCGTGCAACCTGCTCGGCTGGGAACAGCCAAAGTGATGGAGAGCGAACCCAGTAAACGCTGGATGAAACTGAACACGTCGCCGAAGGATAAGCACCAGAGCTCTAAATGGCGCTGAATGATGTGACGTAACAACCGTTCTTGGCAAAGGCTGTTTATATATCACAACAAGAATGATCAAAATGGCCGAAAAAACCGATCGAAAGAGAGAGAGAAAGAGATAATGTGTCATTTTTGTGAACAGTAACTGACCCATGTTGGAATACCAGGCGTAATAAAGTCCATCTTTCGAATCATTTTTTTGTTGTTGCCGATCCAGAAGCACTTGAGCTGAAAGCTCTTCGGCTCGGTGTCATGGACATCGTAAACCTTCAGCTCGGTGCCACGAACACCGTAAATCTGGGGAACCTGTAGCTTTTCTGCCAGTCTGCGGAGTTGAACCGCACTTACAGAGGACTAGTCACCCGTAGTCCAACGCTCTACGAATACGCTGGCATCTTTCGTATCTAGATCCTATGGGAACACTCAGTTTGGGAACCTCTGCATCGCTAAATTCCGTAGATTCATTGTTGTTCGTTCTACTTCTGCTTTTTTGTCATTTCCAATAGATCCCTAGGGATTCTCAACATCAAAATGAATAAAGTTATGATGGAGGGGTAGCAACGAATGCTACAGTAACCTGCTCTTTCTTGTTGTCATAAGGTCAAAGTGTCTAACCTTTCGGGTTAATCTATTGGGATCTGAAGTTGATCTTCGCGTTGGAAGGTTAATGCATCACAACAACAGTTTGTAATAATGTTTTGTACATTTTGATCTCTTATCTGACCATCACGTTTCCTTGTACTTAATTGTTATTAATCTCATTACTTTGTCCTCATTATCTCTCTTCTTCTGTACACGTCACCATCTCCCATGTTATTTCCCTTATTTCTATCTAATTTTAATCAATTATTTGTAGGCAGCGCGGCTCTATGACAGTCATAAAGGAAAGGTGTTCAAATCTTGATTATTACGGAACGATCACACCCCAGGCAGAATAGGCAGGAAATCCGATAGAGAAGTCGCACCACTGGTCCCAAATGTTCCGAGGGTATGAAGACTTATGGCAAGTGGTTCGGACCACATGTTTCCTGTAACGATCACACTTGAAGGATCTAATCTTGAAATACCTATGAAGACTCACCGCTATGGTGAGGGACATCAGTCAAATGGTAAGCATGACTCAACGCAAAAATCACACAGAAGCGCAATACCAGGTGTCATGCCTGAATGGCCACCTAGCGATCGTAGAAGAAATCCCAATGTAATTGATTTTCCAATCTCAAAGTTCCAGACTGGTGTCTGAAATTTAAGATTTGAGATAGAGGGCATGAAAAATATCAGATGTATCCTCACAGTCACTGCATAAGCGCTAAGGGCTTATAACACTTTCAGGGACCGCGCTTATATGGTGACGTTCCTTGTGCATTAACTACGATTCTATTAAATTTCAGTTTAAAAAATTATAGGTAAACTATCAATCCGTTGTTTTATGCTTTCTTTAAACGTTTACAAATAATGGTAGACAAAAAAATCACATTTTTTCCCCCACAGGATCATCGAACCAGATGTGAAGAAGAATTATTTAACACATCCCCCCAACAAATAAAGAGATACTGAAAATAGACTACATTAGGGTAATTAATCCAGAGGTGGGGAAAAAATTACTTCCCAATGTGGAAGATTCATTGAAAAAACGCTGCATTACCGCACTCTGGCTAAGCGAGTAGGTATCGAAAAGTGCGGGTAAACTAGAGGCCACACAAGTAGTCTTCTTCTTCTTCTTCTTGCGTTCCCTCAGCTAGAATTAAAGCGAAAGTTTGGGCGCTTGATATACGTTTCTGACTGATTTTTACGTGAAGGTGTGTTTTCTTTTATCAGTGTCCCACGCCATATAGGCGTGCCTTTTCCAACTTCAAATGTTAACACAAGTAGTAAAAACATATGTCTCATTCAGAAATTTCAGCCTCAATGTAAACAACATAGTCATCTAATTAAACTACTCTTAGTGATCTGTATGTGATCTGAGCCTAATCATGATTGTACTTGCGTCAGTTATCGCGTACAAGTAGGCCAGCGCATCTGATTTATGCGACGCTTTTTATTTACTATTGTAGCTTACCTAGGCCCCTACCTGAGTCGCATTGTACCACATCCTGCAAGATTGATACCTGATGAATCAACTGCTGAAAGAACACTGGCCAACAGAAACATCCAAACAAAGCTGTTTAGAAGCCTTGATGAACTAACAAACACAACAATATACATCAAGAGAACCGGATTCATTCTTTCTTAAAAAAGTTTTTAAAGCCGAAGCATTGACTTCAGTGAACCGGGTTTTATCCCATAGTCTCGGTCCTCTACGTAGAAATAGCACGCCACCCGCCCAGAGTATTGCATAAAGTACGAACTCCGTAGCTCCGGTAACAATACTAGGGGTCTCTGGAAAAAAAACTGCACTCGTTTAGGGGCCTACCAAAACAATGTGCAACGTATATACGTTCTTGGCAATGATCAAACATATCACAAAGCGTGATTAAAATTGGTCGTAAAGAACGAACGTAAAGAAGAAAAGAAGAACTGCACTGTGAACAGAACGGCGCGGTCCGGATTCGAACCCACGACCTTCGACTCGCAAGACAAAGGGCTTAACCACTCAGCCGCAGAGACTCATTGTGTAGACATTGAATATAAGCGAACGAGAAGAAGAAGACGATGACAAACCTTAAAGATCTCATTAGTACTATTCTTTGCTTTCCGTGGCGGCCCCTTTTCGGTCAACAGGACGTGTGCAACATATAGCTCTTACACTAATATGTTTCATTATTTACTAATATTTTCTAACTTTTCGGCAATACACTCACAAACAAACAAACTACTGCTGCCTTGTAGTTGATTGGGGACAATCAAAGTCTAGCGGAGCAAACCGTACAGAATACTGGACGGAGGCAAACCTAGCAATCCATTAACAAGACTGGTATAGCTGGACAATGACGTCATCAGCCCTGGAGGGCTGCTCGTCTACGGGTCGCTGCCCTGAAAGACAATATCAATCTGCTGCCTTGTGGGTTTTGACTGGGGACTGTAAAAGACTAACGGAGAGCGAACCGTACACAAACACTGGTAGAAACCGAACATACCACCAAAGGATAAGGACTTGAGCTCCAATTGGTACTGAAGGCTGTGCCCATTCTGATGTTTGGATGTTTATATATCACAATAGAATGATAAAAACGGCTTTGATAAGAATGAACAATAGAATGATAAGCACCCGAGTGGTTACCGGGGCCCAAATTTGGGGTGTAAAGAATAGAACCACTGTTACCTGCCACGCATGTCGTAAGAGGCGACTAAGGAGGTTTGGCTGAAATCGGATGCACATGTCCTAAACATTGCATGGTTTGAGGGGCTTCAAAGACCAACGGGCCAACGTATACAACTCTGGCAAAATCAAACATATCACAAAGAAGTTTAGTCTAATTGGTCTGAAGGCACGAACGCTGAGAGATGATAAACAAAGAAGATAGAAAGAACGATCGCGAGAGAGAAACAAACAAACAATAAACTCAAATGACGATAAATTGTTTTTGTTAATTGTTCATGCGTTTTTGCATGTATAAAACGATCGCTAGCCCAATGTTTGTATTTGTTCAAATTAATGTCAACTTTACTACAGTCTCGTAGGAATATAATTCATGTCTAACATTCAGCTAGTATTGGGGGGAAAAAAGTATAAACTAGAATTTAAAAACCACTAAAAGATGAACATTTGACTCCTTCTCGTGTTACCCAAACCGCTGGTGACAGCAACGTAAAATTCTCCGGTGTCAAGCAAGAAGAAGCAGCCACGGTCAACAAATCCCACCAATAAAAATGGCATGGTGAAATTATATCTCTAAACGTCAGAAGCGAAATTAGAAACTGCAATTTCCAGTAAATGGGATACTGAAGGATTCTGCAAATTTCTATTTTTAATCTGCTGTTCTGTACACTTTTATAACAATGTGTTCTCTTTGATTCCACAGCATTTCTCCCAAATCTTCGCATCTATTTCTTAAAAACTTAGATTGAGATCGCAGCCACCTGTCAAAATTACTGCACGTGCTCCGTAGCCCCAGCAACAATTTATGGAATTTCCGCAAAACAGTAGCTAGCGAGCAGGACAACGAAGTACAATATTGGAAACCACAATCTTCAGTTTCAGTTTCGTTTGGAATATCTTCATTGCACTCCGGACATGTCCATAGGTGCTCCGATCTCCTTCGCAATATCTCCATCAGCGTCCAGCGACTGACCGTACCAGTTCTATTTTGATTGACGAGCCTACTCTATACCTGTTGTACCGTTCTTTTCTTGCCACACCAATCTTCAAACCCAGTTCTCGCAATCTAGTAGTTGACGTGGATTGGTTTAGATAATCTTCAGTACGCAAATCTAACACTTGACCACTTTGCCCCCTCCTCCCTCCCTCCCTGCCTCTTAGTTGCACTAGAACACCCGAAGAAGAGGAATGACTTCCTTTGAATTCGAAGGAGGTACCGCTTGTATGGCTGGGACATTTCTTCTTCTTTCGTTCGTTCTTTACGACCAATTTTAATCACTCTTTGTGATATGTTTGATCTTTGCCAAGAACGTGTATACGTTGCACATTGGTTTGGTAGGCCCTAAACGCATAGACTTCTACACGTTTAGGACACGCGCTTTCGACTTCAACCAAACCTCCTTAGTCGCCTCTTACGACATGCGTGGCAGGTAGCAGGTATTCTTTACACCACAAATTTGGGCCCCTGTAACCACTCGGGCTACGTGGGACACTGAAAAATGAAAGCATGCCTTCACGCAAAAATCGTAAGAAGCAAATTACAAGGTGTCCTGACTACACGTGTATTCATATCGAAAGACAAAAAGGGGAAAAAGAAAACAAAATGTCGGTATAATTTGACATCACTTGAGAAACATTTTAACAGAGTAAACGTAGTCCTGAATGCTTGAAAACTGACAAAGGACAGTGGCGGCACAAAATTACATGCCCCAATTTTTAATTCTCCAAGTTTATGTCTATGGTACGATGTTGTAAACCACCATCTTAAACTCACAGAAGGTGTGAGACCAATCTAGCTGGTGTTTGTTAAAACGCGACACCTGGTTATCACATTCAAGGACAAATGTCAAACACGCAGCTGGGACCTAACACAAATGAAGACTGTATCCAGTTACGTGTTTGTCCATTACTCTATCAGACCATGGCACGCATTGTTTTATTATCATGGCTCTAAGTAAAGTTGAAGGTATGTCGTAAATATAAGGTGAATTATCACCCTGCTGGGGGGAAAACGGCCGTACGAACGAGTTTGCTGAAGGAAGGCCTTATGTAGTCTTATAAATCGCTTTAATCGTCTTAATTTGTGTGAAGACATCTTTCTTAGCATCTTTGTAATCGTGACCTTCTATATAGGGAAGCTTTAAAAAACTTAGCTTATGAAGTGTGTGTCACTTTACATTTTATAACCTCGTGTACAGGAGGTAGGAGGATCAATTCCTTTCTTCGTGTTGGGAAAGTCGAGTGTGGTATTCGCCTGTGTGTTGACGAGGCTCACAAGGGGAGCAAAGAATAGTAACACTGCGACATTCAAGGCATGTTGTAAGAGGCGACTGAGGTAGGGTCTAGAGATGATACCCTAATAAATAAAAGGCGTCGCAAAAATTGGATGCGCTTGATCTATATCACAGCCAACTCTAAATACTGGGCCTGATAACTGGTGAAAAAATCCCTGACCTAGTTTCAGTTGAGGGATTGGAATCTATATATGTTTGATAGAACACTGCAAGCTCATTTGCAATTTTACTCAATTCTGTGAGTCTATGGTTACTTATTGTTGAAAAATATTCATAATATTGATATTCCTTTTTTTAAACTTAACTTGTTGCATAAAATAATTTTGATTGAGCATTTTGTGTTGATTTTAAAATGAATGCGTCTTTATACAACAATACTGGAATGCGAGGTCATGTGGTGTAGTTGCGGTCTGATTTCCCATTTCTTACCTGAGTCAGAAGGTCCATAAGTTTATAATTGCCTTTGCTTATATGTAGGCGCACAACTGGTATAGCTGCTTTTGGGCTCGGATCACATACAAATCATAAAGAGTGGTTAACAAGTGTTCGATATGGAGCATTCAAAGACGAAGAAGAAGAGTGGTATTGAAACAACAACCCGTGTCCGGGTCGATTGGCGAGATGTTTATACATTTTGCTGATCTATCTATGTGAAACTTGTTTCAATGCCAGTAGGCACATGTCCAGTAATCTTTTCAGAACTTAGTGTGTGAAGTGTATAATAATCATTAATAATAATAATTCCTCTCGTACCGTTATACGTTACATAGGGCGTGCAAGCAATTTTCCATACCCTCATCATGGAAATCGCATTAATAACCTCTCGTACCGTTAGTTACATAGGCTGAAGCAATTTCCATCGTCTATGCAATCGTTCAATCTTCCATGGAACTCAGACCGATATTTCTTGCCTCTCTCAGCAAAGTTCGTTTCTAGGTCGTCCTCACTTTCTTGAACCCTTTGCATCCCACTTCAATGCCTGCTTTGATATTCGTTGATCATTTTTCCTCAAGGTGTGTCCAACATATCTCCATCTTTTCTCTCTTATAACAGTTGTCACTAGTGGTTGACCAGATATTTCTCTGATTTTATCGCTTCTCCTGAATTCGTTACATTTTATATTCATTATTTTTCGCAGACATCTATTTTCAAATGCATTCAACTTTCTTTCTATATCTTTAGTCATTTTCCAACTCTAGCTAGCATATGTTAGGATTGATACAACATTTGAATTGAAAATTCGAAATTTAGCTTTAATACTATATAACTTGCAGTTCCATATTTTATTTAGACTTTTAAAAGCTGATGTTGCTTTGTCAATTTGTATCATAATTTCTTTTTTAACATTTCCTGTGCAATAAATATTGTTACCTAATTAGGTGAACTGCTCTGTTATTTTTATCATTTTAGATTTCAGGGTGATATCTGCTTTACTTCTCACAGGGAATCTTCCTTATATTTGTCTTATCTGCAGGCCAACTTTTGATGTGCAGGCCAACTTTTGATGACGTATGAAGTGTATGGCACTTCATATTTCTAGACCCTAGTGTACAGGAGGTAGGGGGACCAATTATTTTCCTCACATGTGGAAGGTCGAGAAAGGTATTGAAACCACAACCCTCCCGTGTCCGTGTAGATAGGCGAGGACCCAAATTTGGGATGTAAAGAATAGAACCACTGTTACCTGCCATGCATGTCGTAAGAAGCGACTAAGGAGGATTGACTAAAATCGGATGCACATGTCCTAAACTGGTAGAAGTCTATGCATTTAGGGGCCTACCAAACCAATGTGCAACGTATACACGTTCTTGGCAAAGATCAAATATATCACAAAGAGTGATTAAAATTGGTCGTAAAGAACGAACCCAAAGAAGAAGAAGAAGGCGAGGGTTTATGCTAAACTATCTATATTATTATTGTTTACGTTTGCTCTCATCAACAAGTTTAATCACATTTTGTGATATGTTTGGTACTTGCCATGAACGAGAATACACTGCGTCTCGGTGTGTTACATTCTGAATGCATCTTCTCCGTGGTCTTCATCTATGCTGGTATGCCTCCTTCCATGATTGCCTTCTCCAGCCCTTCTCGTCTTTTTATATGTTCATTTTATTTGTAGCATTAGTCAGCTTTCTTTGATAGATATATATATATACCTATCTCTTTCCCTACATGTGGAACGTCGAGTGTGGGATTGAACATTGGTTACTTAACTGACGTCCCTGAACTCCGGCAGACCCATAGGTGCTCAATCTCCCCCAACAGATATCCAAGAGTTTGCATACTTATGGTTTCCGTGTCTCGTTAATTTTTTAAATTTTTTCCGATCCAGAAGCACTTGAGCTTTTCAGCTCTTCGGCTCGGTGCCATGGACATCGTAACCTTTCGGTTCGGTGCCAGGAACACCGTAAATCTGGGGAATCTGTGGCTTTTCTGCCATCCCGCGGAATTGAACCCGCACACACAGAGGATAGTCACCCGTAGTCCAACGCGCTACGAACACGCTGGGCAGACGGGCAGGCTCGTTAATTAAACACACCTCTCACTCTGTCCCTCAGTTCTACTTGTACAACGGGTAACTCCAAACTGCCGAAATCGCTAGATCGATTCGATATTTCTCCATTTAAACATACAACTCTCTTGTGTCCCGAGTCACTGGGTGAACTCTTATGCGTCCCACACCCAACCAAATATAAACCAGTCACACACAAAAGCACACATAACAAGTTTAGAAAATAAACATATGTAATGAATACAACAACAAATGACAGTTTAAAACTCAATGTATTTTTTAGTGAACGAACCATATACTAAATAAGAATAGTGGATGATAGGGAACATCGCATAATACAGAACAATGCTTTCTACAAGTCGATAACATTCACTTAGAATAGAGACATTTTATGATTGAAATAAATGACATATCAAACGACTAAATGCGATATTTATCATTTTGGTGATACGTTAAAATGCAGATGAAACCAAAGATTAATCTATATGAATAAATAACATTTGTTACTCAATATTGAACTTAATGTACACATGCAGCTAATTACGTTTATTTGTGCTAAAATGTAAGCAGCATGATATATAACAATTTTATAACAATAATTGAGTTAATAACATTTATTAATAGTAACTAATCGTTAATTAGTTATTGGTTACTAAACTGAGGTCATTGCACTATACTGACGTCAAATCTCTGGGCAGACCCATTGATGCTCAGTCTCCCCAACAGATATCGAAGAGTATGCATACTGATGGTTCCCGTGGCTCGCTGATTAAACACGCTCCTCCTTTGCCCCTTGGGCATCCAGTTCGACTTGTACAACAGGTAACTTCAAAGTGCTTAAATCGCTGGATCGATTCCGGTATTAAAAGATCATTAAAGATTGTTTTCATACGATGTGAAAGTACGACCTCACAAAGGCAGGAGTCCGACAGAGAAGTCGAACTTCACTAATAAACATTGGCCGTAAAAGTGCCGATGGTGTTTCGTGGATAACAGGTTTCATGTAACGATCACACTTGAATGATCTAATCTTCAAGTACCTCTGAAGACAGCGATGGCTGACAGCATGGTGAGGACACTGGTAAACGGTAAGTATGCCTTACGCGAAACTCAGTCAGAAGCGCATACCAGGCTTCCGTCTGAACTGACAACGGACGTTTGCAGAAGAAGAAGCTGGGTCGATTCAACATTTATTTTCGTATCCTCATCCAACAGGCAGTCGTGAAGAGACCGAAGAACATCTCCAACTCTCCAACAATCGATACTGTTGCCTGACCGCTCTCTCATTACCACAAACACCCGAATGCCCAGGACAGCAGATCCCCGTAAGCCTCTGAAGTTTAGAAATATCTATAGACGACATACATTAATACCGAAAACTGGATCTTGTGAAGCATCGACTGAGAGTCAGATACAACAATGACCACAGTATATGTTAATTAGTTTACAGTTAATCTTATTTTGCTGTAGAACACAGCGACGACATAAAAGAAACTATACTCTGAACGCAAAATAACTTAAGGAACTAAGATAATAGCCACTGACAAAACAATGTCAATTCAAAATTGATTGATTGATAGGACAACCATCATTCCATTTTGATAAATAACGATGTAATCTTTGATCTCTTTCTTTCTGTGATATAAATTAATTCTTACTACGTTTAGTAAATCAGTATCAACTAGTTATAACTGATATTTGATGCTCGAAAAATAGAAATTCAAAGAATAAGCATTCCGACACCTGCTTAAAATATTTAAAAAAAACAAATACATTACTGTGATTGAATACAGGAACTACTTTAGGTATTTTCAAATATCTTCTTCTTCTTGGAACGCTCCGTACTGACGACGTGTTCTTATTATGATGATGTGAAGCAACACAGGGATTATAGAAAAGAGCGAGTAACACCGATAATGTTTCTCTTATTTCCATGAAATCCTAGATTAGTTTGGGGACTGTAAATCAAGCACCAGGATTCGAACCGCTATATATCTGTTCGTGTGGTTTAGCAGTGTCCATATAATTGAAGTAGACATGGTGACACACAGTGATATTACCATAATATCATGATCAAATAAAAAACAAGGATGAATACATACAAATGACAAACATATACAACAAATATATTAACACCTCGGTATCTAGTATAGATCTAGACATTTATCTAACTATACACAACAAATTAGAAGTTCTCAAGTCGAAAAAAACAAAACAATTCAGGACTGAATAAGGAAAACATACAAACTAGCCTGGATGATTCTATGGCATAGTTTATATAAATGTATTTGCTAGAAATTATCAGTGACATAAATATAGAAGCGAACAAAATTTCATTGAAGTCGTTATTCAATTTTCCCCAACATTAGGCAAATAGCAGTCTTCTCACTACCTTCAAGATTGTGTTTTTTCTACTTCTATGACACTCTCCTCAAATATATGGGGATTAACTATAGCGTACAGAAAGTACAACACGTAAAAAATTCCAAGTTGGTGAATCCGACGGTAGAAATTATCTAGAGTAGGACGACTCTAACCGTCTAGAGAACAAACTCAAAGAAAATTTACCAGGAACGGAATGTGTAAGCCATTATTCGCTGGGAAGAATTAACAGAGGAAGCAGAGCTGAAGCATTTGGGCAGCCTATTTGACCTGGAAATGACAATGGACTTAGCTCTGACGATAGAATTGAAGTTATAGCTTGGCTACAGACCTGACCGTAGAAGAAGAACGAAAATCCTAGACAAAGATTGTAATTAATTAATATATATATGTGATAGGGGTCGCAGGCGCAATAATGTAGGATATAAAATGACACCAGAGTCAGTGAGCTGGCACTGACCAAGACCCTACCCCAGCTCCACGAGATGGCCTTGGTAACAGACCAATGTCTGGCTAAGTGGGTAGGGATCGAAGGAGAGCTAATCTGGAATAGGTAAAGGGTAGGTGCATCTATGTTCGATTCGGGATCTGATCGCAATACAGACAACGAGAATCTCAGAAAATGCGCCTTCATGTCTCCCCTGTCCGATAGACAAAGAAGACTATTCAAAGTGACACCTGTTTGGTTGCCGGGCCCGACTTCGGAGTAACAAAATATAACCACTAATACCCACCACATGCAGTTACAGTGTAAGTGGAGGTTTGGCGTGGGACTAGCTACCCCACCCTGTAAGAAACACTTAAAATTTTAAAAAATATTTTTTTCCGATCCAGAAGCACTTGAGCTGAAAGCTCTTCGGCTCGATGTCATGGACATCGTAACCCTTCGGCTCGGTGCCACGAACACCGTACATCTGGGGAACCTGTACTTTTTGCCAGTCCGCGGAGTTGAACCTCACTTACAGAGGACTAGTCACCCGTAGTCCAACGCGCTACGAACACGCTGGGCACGCGGGCTTTAGCTTTAAATAACAAGGACCAAGTGCATGAGAGCTTGCAAGGCCTTGGCTGTGGACCTATACCTGCTGGGAGGTAAAAGGGACAAGAAGAAGAAGAAGATATATATGATACTTTCGGGTTAAGTTATATCTGAATGACCTTTGTTCCTAGGGTAGAAAAAAGATAAAACTGCTAATGAAAGTGTTATCCACCAAAAACTTTCATGCAGGAGTACTGGCTTAGTACTTAAACTATCTCCTATGTTCATTTAACAAAGATATTCACTTGATATACATAAATAATAGCAGTTTACAATATCCACATTTTGTGTAGACTACGACATGTCACGAAATGCAGACATTTCCAATGGCATACATGTTGTCATGGTTACACACATAGCTATACATTCGTATTCAATACATTTCATCGATTGTACACACAACTTTAAAATCTCAGTAATTTATGACAACAGCAAAAATTTAGAATATCTACAGCAATTAATATGACAAATTTGAGAACATTTTACACAATGTATATTATGCAATTAGTTTCAATAATACATTAAACCGTCACAAATTCCGCTAACGTTTTGTAAGTATTTTCATCGTATTTTTTGCATTTATATACATTTTTACTATAACAGAAGGTACTGATATATCTACATAGCAAATCTAATCGTGTACAACTATGCTACTATGATGAAGATTTACATGTGATGTATGGCGAGCTTGATGGGAAACATATGATCGGTTAGTGGAGATTACATACACTTTAAAGATACTCTTGAAGTGTCTCTAAAATGTTTCTGTATAACCACCATTTGATGGGAATCTCTTACGCAAGATAACGAAATGTGATGCTTAAGAACACAAGGAGAATTCGCATGGCTGAGAATCGTCGTGCTACTGGAACGAAGAGAAAACGAGCTGTGCGAATAGACAGAACACACAACACCCGTATGTCCAACCTTGATCATGTATCCTTCACCTTTCTTTTTCTTCTTTGAACCCACAACAATTTTGACAGTTTTTCCTATATTTTAGTGGAGGAGGGTACCCTGCTTTTTTGCAGATCCAGAAATCTCCAACAACCCTAGGCGTGTAGTGCTACGCTTAGTGCAGCGGAATCTCCTACTCAGATAGGGTATGATCTAGGATTCACATATGGTAGGGAACTGATTCCAGGAATGGACACTTCAGTCACATCCACACACACACCAGATAGGTGCAACAACACGCATCCGAGGATATTGTCATCATCGTTCACGATAGACGGGTATTGTGTAAGATGATGTCTTAAACAGTAAGTGCCACTACAGGATTTCGATACCATTTCTAAGATATCCTTATCTTACCATTTCTAAGATATCCTTATCTTACCATTTCTAAGATATCCTTATCTTACCATTTCTAAGATATCCTTATCTTACCATTTCTAAGATATCCTTATTCACTTGTGAATTGATTGATCAGTCCAGTGATCATCAAGCTTTGAGTACATTTTATACCACTGTGTTCAACGTGGCCTCATGAACAAAGCTTACAGAACAAGCTATGAGGAACTCTCGAAGAACTCCAACTGACATGCAGCTTCATAGAGGCAACCCATCTCATGGTTTAGACGAGCATACGAAACCGAAGGCAAAGAAGAAGAAGATACCACTGTATTCAACATATGTTTATAAGATCTACATTCCGTTGTTTATATGTTTTACTCTGATACAAAGTACATAGTATCGGTTAACATCATCATGTGCGATGCAGACCGAAACAAAGAATTATAGATATCAACACAACGTGTCCTGGTAGAGATCCCCAGATCAGAAGTTTGCAATTTGTCTGTGCATGAGTCGTCTAAATATGAATCTCTTTGATACTCAGTCACATCATTCACCTTCTTTTTCGATTATGCCGAACAACCATTTTGCTCTAAACCTGTTCCCTTTCATTTCATACCCAAAATATTATGATTGCCTCTTTCTTATACTGATAATTAACTATATCAGTAGATTAATTTCTTTCATCACACGACAAAAAAAGTGAAAGAACCCTTTTTCCAACATCGAGATATATTGGGCAATACAGTGTTAAGTCTATATTTTTCTTGATCGTCAGCCCACGATGGGAGATGAGATGAACATCACGTGGACCGCCTTTACTTTCCAGTGTTTTTCCTGATATCCAATGAAGCATGTGTCAACATAACAGCCGTTACGACTGGAAAAATATTCCAAGCAAACTGAGGAATTGAACCAGACCTCTAGCCTAAAAGGTGAGGTCGCTTACAACTATGCTACTTCGGCTCTCACAAACACCAAAGAGAAAAGGAAAATTGTTAATTTTGAGGTCTGTGTACTTTTTTCTTTATTCTCTCGATCGTTCATTTTGATCGTTCTTATCAGTATAATATGATATATAAACGGCCAAACACCAAGAACGGGTGTCTTCTTCTGTTGTTGTCACACTGCTACCGGGTTGTTAACCAGTGTCGTCACACTGCTACCGGGTTGTTACCCAGTGTCGTGGTTTTCTGTTTTTTTTTGTCTTGCGCTGTTCTGGTGACTTGTGTGATTGTTATCTTTGCTCTTTCACAAACACCAAGAACGGGTGTAGGTGCCTTCAGTACCAATTGGAGCTCTGGTGCTTATCCTTCGGTGGTATGTTCGGTTTCAACCAGCTGTCTGTGTACTTACGATGTCCTATTAGCTACTCAGTCTCTTTCAACTAAACGTGTCAGCGGTAGAAAGTCTCGCGATCAAGGGAGTAATGGGATTGCAATCTTTATTATTATTGTGGTTTACTGTAGTTTACTGCTTCCACTTCCCATGGAGGTGAGGAACGTGGTTTCAGTTTGAAATATATTCATTGCGCTCCGGACATGTCCATATGTGGTCCGATCTCCTTCGCAGTATCACCAACATCGTCCAGCGACTAATCATACAAGTTCGATGTTGATTGATGGGTCTTATCATATTCCTTCTTCTTCTGCATTCGCCCGCTATGAATTCAGGCGTAGTCTGGTGTGGCGCTTCTGACTGATTTTTGTGTGAAAGCTTTCTTACCATTTTATTAGTTTCCTCACCACATACCTGTTGTGGTGTTCTTTTCTGGCCACTAATTCTGTGCTTTTCAGTAGTTGACGTTGATTGGTTTAACTGAAAATCTTCTTTGCGACCACACTCTATGAGAGCGTTCAGAACGTGGTACACACTTTCAGCTTCTACTTCTTCGAACGCTCCATATCAACCACTTGTTAACCACTCTGTGTGATCTGTATGTGATCTGAGTCTAAGCACGAGTGTACGTATGCCAGTTATGCGCCTACAACTAGGCCAGCACGTCCGATTTATGCGATGCTTTTTATTTACTAGGGTAGCTTTCCTAGTCCCCTACCTCAGTCGCCTTTTACGACATGCCTTGTAAGTCACAGTGGTATTATTCTTTGCTTCCATTGCAGACCCTGACACCACACAGGCGCACACTTTCAGCAAAAATAAATAGCAACATTACAATATTGATTTACGTATTATCTTATAGAACATTAAAATAAGTTTGATGAATATTATGCTCTAGACACAAATCAATGAGTCTCAAAATCCTCCCATCTGTCGGTACAGTTCAACAGTTCTAATTATTAAAACCTGTCTATACAGTTTGTAGTACCACTTTTTAGGACAGTGTAGGACAGCTGGGACGAGAGCCTGAGAAATATAACGGCCGCATGGATAGTGCAGTCGCCGCGAAGTTATTCAGGTTAGGATTTTTCATTTATGCACATCAGAAAAAAATTTCATGACTATAGCGTGAATTGAACACGAGTCTCCCGCATGGGTGCCACGCTCTAACCCACTCGACCATACGTTCCTCTTTCTCATTATAGCTATTAATAAATTACCGGTACATTGTTTCGAGCTAGTCTTTCTTTTATGACTCAGGGACGATGATACTTTCTGATAGTCGGTCTTGGTTATCTAGCCATTCAAAGCAATGACATCCCCAATGTCATACTCAACATGTCATTCACTACTGATTTCAATGACATTTATAAACAGACTGTATGTACATCATGACCGTTTTTCAGTATTTACTTATATATATAAACATTTACAAGTTAACATATGACCTTTCACCTGCAGTCACCAGAATCACTCATATCATCTTCGTCCTTGAATTCTGACTTGCAGTTGCTATTTAATTCTTGAATTGCCAGTTTTTCTTTCTTCAATTTCATGCGTCTGTTCTGGAACCAGATTTTGATTTGTCGTTCTGTGAGGCACAAGGAGTGAGCTATTTCAATCCTTCTTTTGCGAGTGAGATAATGATTGAACTGAAACTCTTTCTCCAATTCCAATGTCTGATATCTACTGTATGTCTGCCTGCCGCGACGTCGCTGTGCTGAGTTAGGACCTAAAAAGAGAAGAAATAAAAGAATATATATAACAAATGTGAAGATTAAAATGACACACAAAATAATAGTTATAAAATAGAAAACCATATTTCTTTATAAGAAACAATTTATAGTCACATCCACGCGAATTTTATAAAATGCAAAAATTCATTTTCAAAACAACACAACTTAATAAATCAAGGTTATATTATGTTACAAGTTAAGTTTAATACTAAGGAATATCAGTATTATTATCATTTTCCATCAATAAATAGCCATAGACTCGTAGAAAATTACATAAAACTGTAAGCAATGTTCTATGAAACACATACAATAAACCAGTCCTCATTAAACAGGAGTTTATATTTTCCTCTGTCTGAGCTAGTCGGTCTTCTGTTACCGGTGGCCACGTCGGCACAAATCACACAGTGTAAACATGATGTATCAGAACGAAGAAATAAGATAATGAAGAAGAGAAATAATTTGATCACATGACACTATCTTGGCAAAGAAAGTAGAAGGCAGGAAAGCACGGGGAGGACAGAGATACGAATAGTGAAGAAACAGACAAACATCTGGCAGAGAGTACTGTCAATGCAAAGGTCAGAGCTTTCTCACATATAATAACAATGTTTGAATAACTACTGTTAAGTGTTGGTATAGATGTTGCTCCAATAACCAAGGCATTTCAAATTTGTACTCTTTAATTAGGTATTTGTGAGGTATTCTAGAGCACTTAGTTATAAACATGGTGACTTCATCACACTCGGCGGAGTGTAATTGTCTTGAGATGTAAAGTCCACTATTTCGAAATGATCTAAGTGTGTGTATGAAGACTTCTATTCTAATATGATCAAAGTGTGGGTATGAAGACTTCTATTCTAATATGATCAAAGTGTGTGTATGAAGAGTTCTATTTCGAAATGATCAAAGTGTGGGTATGAAGAGTTCTATTCTAATATGATCAAAGTGTGGGTATGAAGAGTTCTATTCCGAAATGATCAAAGTGTGGGTATGAAGAGTTCTATTTCGGAATGATCAAAGTGTGGGTATGAAGACTTCTATTCTAATATGATCAAAGTGTGGGTATGAAGAGTTCTATTTCGAAATGATCAAAGTGTGGGTATGAAGACTTCTATTCTAATATGAACAAAGTGTGGGTATGAAGAGTTCTATTTCGAAATGATCAAAGTGTGGGTATGAAGACTTCTATTCTAATATGAACAAAGTGTGGGTATGAAGACTTCTATTCTAATATGAACAAAGTGTGGGTATGAAGACTTCTATTCTAATATGAACAAAGTGTGGGTATGAAGACTTCTATTCTAATATGAACAAAGTGTGTGTATGAAGACTTCTATTCTAATATGAACAAAGTGTGGGTATGAAGACTTCTATTCTAATATGAACAAAGTGTGGGTATGAAGACTTCTATTCTAATATGATCAAAGTGTGGGTATGAAGACTTCTATTCTAATATGAACAAAGTGTGGGTATGAAGACTTCTATTCTAATATGAACAAAGTGTGGGTATGAAGACTTCTATTCTAATATGAACAAAGTGTGGGTATGAAGACTTCTATTCTAATATGAACAAAGTGTGTGTATGAAGACTTCTATTCTAATATGAACAAAGTGTGGGTATGAAGACTTCTATTCTAATATGAACAAAGTGTGGGTATGAAGACTTCTATTCTAATATGAACAAAGTGTGGGTATGAAGACTTCTATTCTAATATGAACAAAGTGTGGGTATGAAGACTTCTATTCTAATATGAACAAAGTGTGGGTATGAAGACTTCTATTCTAATATGAACAAAGTGTGGGTATGAAGACTTCTATTCTAATATGAACAAAGTTTGGGTATGAAGACTTCTATTCTAATATGAACAAAGTGTGGGTATGAAGAGTTCTATTCTAATATGAACAAAGTGTGGGTATGAAGAGTTATATTCTAATATGAACAAAGTGTGGGTATGAAGAGTTCTATTCAAATATGATCAAAGTGTGGGTATGAAGACTTCTATTCTAATATGAACAAAGTGTGGGTATGAAGAGTTATATTCCGAAACGATTTAATTGTGGGTATTTTTTTCCGATCCAGAAGCACTTGAGCTGAAAGCTCTTCGGCTCAGTGTCATGGACATCGTAACCCTTCGGCTCGGTGCCAATAACACCGCAAATCTGGGGAACCTGTGGCTTTTCTGCCAGTTCACGGAATTGAACCCGCACTTACAGAGGACTAGTCACCCGTAGTCCAACGCGCTACGAACACGCTGGGCACGCGAGCAATTGTGGGTATAAAGACCGCCATCCAAATTGATCGAAATGTGGATATTAAAAAGTTGAACATTTAATGATATCAAATGCATGGAAGCCATCGATCCGCAGTCATGTCACCCAAGGTGATATATTACGGATTATATATACATTATTAATATATTAACAGTCCTCTTAGATTTAGTTTTCAACTTCATTTCTCAATTTGAAAACCTGTCAATTAATCGTTTCCAGGTGTTAAACAAAGAATGGTACATCTTCATCTGCCAGCCTGTGCGCCTGTCAGTACAGACATTGGCGACAAATGTAAACTTAAATACACATGCTATTTTACTACAGAGTGTTCATTTAACAATTTATATTGCTTCAACATCCCCTGGCGGTTATCAGAAAGGAAACAACGCCAACCAAAGGTGTGAAATATCGACCTGCACGTAACATGCAGATAATTAATTTGTCTTAGTTTGTTTACTGGATCCAAATCCCCATGTTTATTTTTAAATTCGTCTCTAACGTCAAGGGATATTCCATCGTTTGTGTTGTTTCTGTCTCTCTTGTTTCCTGGGTGTCACCCGACTCCGGAGACCACACTTATCGTACACACATGCCCAGTGATTGTTAAGTCAAGCGTTTGTTTACAGTTTCAATACTGTTTTTAACAGTTAACAAAATCGTTTGTTTTTACATTATTAAAGGAAGTGAATCGCTAACCAGAAAGTAACGCTGGTTACAAGAATGCTAATTGCTAATCTTTGATAATCGATTCCTATAACAAAAATGTCAATGTGCCTTTATATTTAACTTCCTTGTCAATTCCTAGCTTCCAACATGTCGACTTATTAAAATGTGAACTCTTAATACTGTTATCTGGAGTATTCCACTTTGATGTTCCAGGGATGTTTGTATTTATTATTGATCTCGTGTGTTCTAGGGCTGTTTGTGTGTAGTATTGATCCTGTGAGCTATGTCAACGAGAAGCTTTTGCTCCTGACGGTGTTAATTCCTGACTAGCAAATGAGTGGACAAAACAAAATACATAAATTATCCTGCACATTGTTCCTTTAAGATATTTTTGTTATGTGATGTTGAAATATTCGCGTGTTCGCATAAATCCTTACGAAAATCTCGTTTTTGTGATTAGAAAAGGATGTGGTTGTGCTATATAGAAGTTACAATATATATGAGGGTCTTTGTGGCTAACTAGTTAAACCGTCTGTATTGTGTTCTGATGGCCGTGGGCTCGAAATAGGACCACATCGCTCATTTTACGAGTGCGCTTTGACCGGAGATAGATAGGAATATTGCTGGAGCTACGGATGTTGTGCTTTGTGCAATGATCTTGTCGAAGATGGTGTGCCACTTCTGAGAAGGAACTGAACCACACGAAGATATCCAGACATAAGACATGAAGCACATTCGTTGTTAGATCCTTTACAATATATACACATTTCAGTTTTACAATATATACACATTTCAGCTTTACAATATACACACATTTTAGCTTTACAATATATACACATTTCAGCTTTACAATATACACACATTTTAGCTTTACAATATATACACATTTCAGCTTTACAATATTTACACATTTCAGCTTTACAATATATACATATTTTAGCTTTACACCCGAGTGGTTACCTGGGCCCAAATTAGGGTGTAAAGAATAGAGCCACTGTTACCTGCCACGCATGTCGTAAGAGGCGACTAAGGAGGTTTGGCTGAAATCGGATGCATATGTCCTAAAGGTGTAGAAGTCTATGCATTTAGGGGCCTACCAAACCAATGTGCAACGTATACACATTCTTGGCAAAGATCAAACATATCACAAAGAGTGATTAAAATTGGTCGTAAAGAACGAACGCAAAGAAGAAGAAGAGCTTTACAATATAAACACATTTCAGCTTTACAATATTTACACATTTCAGCTCGACAGATCCACTTTATGTACGACTACTTAGGAGCGAAATGGACAGGATTGAGAAATTTAAAGAAAGGGACAGGATATAGTCTTGCAACACCAAGGCAAGAGGACGAGGATGGAGTTCATTGCAGCCAATCTTCAATGCGGAGACGACACCTGATGATGATGATGATTAAGGACCGGAATTATCTTCAATGTTCCTTCTATAAACTCTCTCATGCAGTTCTTATCCAGCCTATTACCAGAGCCACAGTTTGAAGGTGAAGTCGTTCATTTGTTGCCGGAGCTCTCAAGGGAGCAAAGAATAGTAACACTGCGATCTACGAGGCATGTCGTAAAGGCGATTTATGTAGGGGCCTAGGAAGCTACCTAGTAAGTAAAAAGCGTTGCATAAATCTGATATGCTGACCTACTTGTAAGTGCATAACTGGCACAACGTACACTCACTCTTAGGCTCAGATCACATATATATCACAGAACGGTTTAACAAGTGGTCGATAAAGAGCGTTCGAAGGATGGAAGTATATAGTTTTGGTCAGACCATACTGGGTCTTATACCTTGTTTTGTAGATAGCCATGACAGAACATTCATAACGAATAATGATAACATGTCCGGAGTGCTATGATGATAGTCCTCATATAACTGATAACTGATGCAACCCTCAGGGTTATTATCTACTAATTTTGCCCGTCTGTCCAACATGTTCGTAGCGCGTTGGACGACGGAAGCACCCTGTGAGTGCAGTTCAATTCCGCGGGCTGGCAGAAAAGCCACAGGTTCTCCAGATTTAAGGTGTTCGTGGCACCAAACCGAAAGGTTACGATGTCCATGGTACCGAGCCGAAGAGCTGAAAGCTCACTTGCTCCTGGATAGAGAAAAAATCTCTCCTTATTTTCACATTTTTCAGTTTGCTTGACTTATTTATCGAACAAAGGTGCAGACTTAAGAGAATCAACGATCAATAAGTGATAACAAAAACACAACCAGTAGACGCGAGGCCATGTACCCACTAAGGTATAGTTGTGTCGTGAACACGTTTTGTAACAGTAAAAAACGAAATGTTAGAAGCTGACAGTACGTAATTTATGCATTTTTCTCCGCCTCTCAGGTTTCGATCGTACGTGCTAAGTTTAAACAGTGATTGATTGATTGATAAAACAATCATTATTGCACTTCGGTGAGTAACTATGTGTGCTCCAATCTTTTTTCTTACGCTTCTCAGGTGTAGTGCTCGAACCCCGTAGCACCGGCAAGGGTCCCGATGTAATTTTGAAGATGAAGATATTTTTGTAGGAATTTTATTTTTAATATTTTTAATGAATTTTGCCCGAGCAACGGCTTTCCAGCTTTTTCTTCTCGATTTTGAACTGCCATTGGTTTTTTCATGTGCTCAAATTTAACACGAGACCTACATTTTATCATCCATCTCCGATAGGACTAGGGATTCGATATCCCCTAACATTGAGATCAGGATCTCTGGAAAGATATCCAGATAAAGCCGAAGGATTGACTTCATTGCACCGGGTTTTACCCCATATGGCTCGGTCCTCTCCGCAGAAATGGCACGCCCCTGCCGAGAGTATTGCACAAAGCACGAACTCCGTAGCTCCGGCAACAATTCTAGGGGTCTCTGGAAAAACTGCACTCGTGAACAGAAGGCCGCGGTCCGGATTCGAACCCACGACCTTCGACTCAAGGCAAAGGGCTTAACCACTCAGCCACAGAGACCCCCAAGATATCCAGATGGCTCCAAGAGGGAGCGAACCTGGTACTTTTGTCACGAGAGACAATCACCTAGTCTCTACGCCACATACACTTTGTGATAGCGACATGTAATGAGAAACATTCTTGAAAGTTACTTCACTAGTTGACTTTGAAACATGTTTATAAGCCGACGTCGAATTGATAGTGGGCCATAACCCAGTTATTAAATGCATTTGTTTATCAGATGTGTCATTCTCCCGTGTGTTACTGGGGCTCACAGGGGAAGCAAAGAATAGTAACACTCGGCAACCTAGAATGCATGTCGTAAGAGACTACTTAGCTAGGGCTCTAGGGAAGCTGCCATAGCAAATATAAAAGAGTTGCAGAAATCGAATGTGATGGCCTACTTGTAGGTGCATAATTGGCACAACGTACAATGGCTCTAATCACATACAAATCACAGAGTGGTTAACAAGTGGTCGATATGGCGCGCTTGAAGAAATAGTTTCGGAGATTCCATGTAGTATAAACATTTCCTGTTTTTTTTTTTTAAATTTAGTTAGTTAGTTAGTTTGTTCCTTTCGTGCCAAAGCGGCACATAGGGCAGAGGTTTTAGATTTCCATGTGGTACGGTTCTTTGCTAGCAGTTGGAGATCTTGTATGGTTTACATCCCAATAGTTTACTTTCTTGTTGGATGGTTCTTCGAAGAGTGGTCTTTGGTCTTCCACGTTTTCTTTTCCCAACTGGTGACCACATAAGGACTTGTCGATTTAGTCTCTTTTCGTCTGATCTAAGAACATGACCTAAATATTTCCACCTTCGTTTCCTTATAATATTTGATACGGGTTGTTGGTGTGTTCTATCTCTCACTGTGTTGTTAGAAACGAAATCACTCCATTTTACTTTTAATAATTTTCAGAGACATTTATTCTCAAAGCTGTCCAGTTTCTTATCAATTTTCTTTGTTGATTTCAACTTTCACAACCGTAGGTCAGTACAGGAATCACACATGACCTAAATAATTTAACTTTTGTGCATATATAAGGTCTTGAGATTTAGTTAGATACTCTATATATCCGTCAGTGTATTTCAGGTGATCATCATCATCAGGTGTCGTGCCGGCTGACGTAGGCTATCATGGATACCCACACATTTCGTTGGTGCATGATATCATACTTGGGAAATATTTGGAAGTCCAAAGAAATCAAACCTAGAACAAAAATTCGGATATTTAACTCTAATGTTAAAGCAGTTCTACTGTATGGGTCAGAAACATGGAGAACTAAAACAATAGCGTATAAATTGCAAACATCCATCAACTGGTGTCTGCGCAGAATAGAGGAATAAGATGGTATGATAGGGTCACAAATGAGGAACTTATGGAGAGAACAAGACAGATTCCAGTGAACGAACAGGTTAAAAAGACGCTGGCGCTGGATAGGACACACTTTGCGAAAACCAGAGGGGAATGTAACAAGAAGGGTCCTTGCCTGGAACCCGCAGGGACAGCGAAAGAAGGGAGGCCGAGAAATACATGGAGACGAGATTTGGAGGCAGAGATCAACAATATAAAGAAGAGCTGGAGGGAGCTGCAGGAGATAGCTAGAGATAGGAAGACTTGGCATGAGTTGGTTGAGGGCCTATGCCCCAACCCGGGTAAAGGCAAGGGGAGAGAGATGATATCATACCATATGTTGACACTCTTTCGTTTCAAGCAGCATGCAACATTTTCTCTCCGTCTTCCTCTGTCTCTCTCTATTTTAACGGTTCTTCCTTAACTCTAAACCTAAACTTCTCTTCCTCATCATATGTCCGAAAAATGATGACTTCCTCTTTCTTATATTGCTTCTTTTCCTTCCTCGAACGCTCCATATCGACCACAAACAAGTTAACCAGTCGTGATTTTGTGTGATCTGAGTCTAAGAGCGATTGTACGTTGTGACAGTTATGCGCGTACAAGTAGGCGAGCACATCTGATTTTTCGTCGCTTTTTTCGTCTTCTTCTTTGCGTTCGTTCTTTACGACCAATTTTTAATCACTCTTTGTGATATGTTTGATCTTTGCCAAGAACGTGTATACGTTGCACATTGGTATGGTAGTCCCCTAAACGCATAGACTTCTACACGTTTAGGACACGTGCAACCGATTTCAGCCAAATCTCCTTAGTCACCTCTTACTACATGCGTGGCAGGTAACAGTGGTTCTATTCGTTACACCCCAAATTTGGCCCCCAGTATCCACTCGGGCGCGACGCTTTTTATTTACTAGGAAATTTTTCACAGGCGTCTACATCAGTCACGTCTTACGACATGCTCTGTAGGCCGCAGTGTTACTATTCTTTGCTCCTCTTGCTAGCCCCGGCAACACACTGGTAGTATTGATAATAAGCTTGTTTTATGTGTCTTGACCTCACTCAACACCTCCGCATTAGTCATTTTAGCAGTCTATGGGATTCTCATTATTCTTCTGTCACAGGTGATAGCCACATCAAAGTAATAAAACTGTCAGGATCAACATTGTAAGTTTAACAAGGCGGTAGTTGGTCTGAAACCAGAAACAAACGTATTTTCCTTTCCAAAATAAATGTGGTACCACTAACAGAATAAAAGTGATAGTTGATGGAAGCGGTGATCGGACTCACCTGATAAGTGCAAACTGATGACCGTTTTCATGGAACAGGTCACAGATTTGGTCGGCAGTATCAAAGAATCTGCTAGCCATAAAATGCGGAAGGTGAAAACATTCTACAGTCCTGGGGTAAGAACGATCCCGACGCGAAACCATTAAAAATCGGTGTTACGCCATTGAAACCGACCCTCCTTAAGATTTTATGACGCTTTGTCATTCCTTGGTCTGTCTCAGTACATGACGGTGGCACGGACAAAACAGGTAAACCCGCCAAGATGGAGAAAACAAATGAATCGCTGAGAATATTTGTAGAATGGGAGGTGGTGGATGTTTAATGTCGTCCGCAGGTGTTCGGCCGTGCGACAGTGTACTTTGATGATATCTCCACGGAGTTGGATTTAGGGTTAGGCCTGAGAATATTCGTATCGTTTTCATCGAGTAATTTGTAGAGATGGTTTATCAGTCTGACAGCCGATTCAATGGAATAACACAACCGATTCTGTTGGATCTTGCCGCAGGGTGAAAAACGTTTACATTGAAAAAAGACTACCTGTGTAGAATTCTCCGCAACACTTATGGTTGCACTACACGCCTATTCTCGCAAATTCAATGTAGAAAAAAGCCAAATAAACCCATAATTCCTGGGGGTTCGAAAACAAACAAACAAACAATACACTGAATAAATGTAAAAAGAAAACTTCGCCAGATAGACAGCCAACTTTAGATAACTCAACATAAGTTGATAGTTGGCTCTGCCAGATACCACCAAGCTCGATACTCACGAAGATATTGTAAGCTATAAACAATCTGGAAAAGAAGTATGTTATTGATTCATAGGATCATTGCCCATCATCATTGCACTTCGGTGAGTAACCATGTGTGCTCCGATCTCTTTCTTACACAGGAAGATATCGGCTGCAGTGCACGAACTACCTAGGACCGGCGAGGGTCTCCATGCAATTCTGAAGAGGGTGATGATATTTGTGTAGGAACTTTTTCTAATAATTATGGATTGTGATGTGAGTTGTAATATGAGTTATCTGTCTTCTGGGAATTTCCACTTGATTTGTAAATGCATTATGACTACAGTGGACTCAACACTATCATATGAACCTACTTCACATAACTTCTACATATTATGTTCCTGAACATGCACTAATATCTTGTATCAACTGGAGATGAAGATTTCTTTTAATTCTGTACAAAGATCCTTGAGACTTTCAACAATTCTAACAATGGAAATCAAACCGGTCAACAAACTTGTTCTCAACAAAATGTATTCAGTCTTCAATCTCTCTCTCGCGATCCTTCTTAAGTCGTTTTTTTTTATCATTCTATTGTGATATATTAACAGCCAATCATCAGAACGGAATGTACGTGCACAGTCTTCAGTACCAATTGGAGCTCAAGTGCTTCTCCTTCGGTGGGGTGTTCGGTTTCAACCAGCGGTATTAAATATAACCAGAAACGGTTCTTATTGTAGACCAAAAACTATGTAATCAGTCAGTTTCAGGTATGTCAGGTTTCCATAAAGCAGGTTGACTATATGTGGCCACATGTTGCTTCTGAGCTCACACAAGTGAGAACAGTCTTGCATCGTTTGAAATCAAAGAGGACATCTTAGATGTTGTTTACACTGGTTGAAATAAAACGTCGCCAAAGGATAAGTACCTGTGCTCCAATAGGTACTGAAGGCCGTGTACGTACATCCGTTCTTGATGTTTGGCTGCTTATATATCACAGTCGAATGATAAAAGTGGCTTAAGAAAAGAGAAAGAGAGATGCTGTTTTCCCCTGAACAATTCAATTAAAATATGCAATCTTACGTGGGGTTCTCTTTATTGCAAGAGCTATACTGATCTCAATTAACTAACACACAGCAAGCGACAGATGCAACTGCTATACAAGACGACAGGAAACAATTCTAGAGTTGGAACGACTTCACAGTCAAGTCGAAAGTAGTAAATGCTCTTTTACATAGACCCAAGCACATATATACGACGTTAAAAAAATCATTAAAGAATGTTGAACATACGATGCAAAAGGAACGACGGCACTCAGAACGGTTGTAATATACAAAAGGTCTTCGGCGTAGATCCAAGCCCAAATATGTGGCGTTCAATGGATCATTAAAGAGAAATGTACACGGGAAGGAAAGGAAGTTTTGACGCCAGCATGACAAACTCAGACATTTCCTTAGGCCACAAATTTTTGGATACGCCTGTCCAACACTAGTAGGGGCATAGCGGGGGCGGAAAGTTATAGTCGTTCTTGTCAAAGATCAATTATATATCGCAGTAAGACTGATCAATTTGGTCGTAAAGAACGAATGCAAACAAATAACAATATTATAGCAAAGTTCGTTTTAACACATCACAAGTCAGCAAAGAAAACTGAACATATAAAGCATCATCGATAATGTTCTCCTTGATTGCTTTACAAAGACGCTTTTTATTTCTCAACGCATACAAATAATTATTAATATTTATTATCGATCTCCAGATCGAGTCTGATCTGAAGAATATTTTTATGAATATGCTAACATAGAAAAGGCTGCGTTGAAACGAAAACCTCCACACGAACTCTTATTTGAAAGTTACTTTTCCAGGTAACCACATTCAAGATAATTCTATTACTTTGATTGTATGAAAACCATAACGGTTATGACAAACTTGCGGTAGATCAAGTACCCCATGCTGTTTTGCCAAATTATCTATTCCGTTCAGATTGGTGCACACCGCTCCAGACTTAACGCGGTTTAAGCACCAGGTGGAGACACATCAGTGATAGAAACCATAAAACAGAAAATATGATAAATGTATTCTCTGCTGGCTTTATAAGATCTAAATAACTGTACACTGCACATCTAGAACATCGATTGCTTTGTATATACTGCAGTCATCTGCCATTCTAATACTTTTTTGTGTGAATTCGTTCTAGAAATCATCGCATGTCTTACTGCGGCTCTCAGTGTTCTAAGAGGCGACTGAGATAGGGGCCTAGGAAGATACCTAGTAAATAAAAGAGCATCGCAGAATTCGGATTCCCTAGCCTACGTGTATATCCGTGTATATGGTTCATTTCTGCGCTGCTTGTTATTTACTAGGATAAAATCCCTAGAGCCTACATCAGTCGCCTCTTACGATATGCTTTGTAAGTCGCAGTGGTACTATTCATTTGTGGGCCCCGGCCCACATGGACAAATATATTTCTAAATATCCACAAACAGGATCTGCAAGAACTTAATACAATTAAGTTAATGAATATTATGGCTTAATTCACCCGAGTGGCTACCGGGGCCCACATTTGGGGTGTAAAGAATATAACTAATGTGACCAGCCACGCATGTCGTAAGAGGCGACTTAGAAGGTTTGGATGAAATCGGATGCACGTGTCCTAAACTTGTTAAAGTCTATGCGTTTAGGTGCCTACCAAACCACTGTGAAAAGTTCTTGGCAAGAATCAAGCAAATCACAAAGATGATATTTATTTTTTCGTCCGTTTTCAACTCAGACGAAGTTCATTTCTGAAACTGATTTTTGGTGAAAAGCCGTTTTTCTAATTTCTACAATGGCAGCAGCGCATTGAAATTCTACACTGGCAGGCTCAATGTACTCGTAATTAGTATTCCTCGCCATACAGGCAGATTTTCTCCGACTTCAGAGGTACTCACGTTATCGTCGTGAGTAAGACCAGGGACTCGAACAAATGCCGGACAGTAGGTTCGAACCTGAGCTATGAGGCGTCTCACAGCTAGCAGGCCGAGCTACTATCAACTACTCTAGGCAGTCCCCCACAAAGAGTGATTAATATTGGTCGTTAAGAACGAACGCAAAGAGAAGAGAAGAAGTTGGCTTAATTCTGTAAGTTAACAGTCTATAAGCTGGATATCTTGCGATTTATCAATATAATTAGTTCACCTGTGGCATACCAATAACATATTTAAGTGTTGGTTATGGTTATCTCTGCTAAAATTAATTGGACGAGGATTAGTAAATACGTTTAATGAGAATATAGAATATATTAGACCAGGCGGTTGAATCCAGGAAAACAATATAAATACACTGACACCTCTGAGCTAGGAGAAGGCTAGTCTATTTGTAGAGGGGAAACTAATAATAAAGAAAGCTGGCCATCTCTCAAAAATCAGACATCAACGTCATACCAAGGCGATATCTTTATCTCTCTGCCTTTTTTAAACCCGGATTTGGGATTAGGCCCTCAACCAACTAATGCCAAGTCTTTCTATCTCTAGCAGTTCACTCAAATTCTTTTTTCTATGTTGTTGATCTCTGCCTCCAAATCTCGTCTTCATATATTTCTAAGTTTCCCTTTCTTACGCTGTCAACAAGCCGCCATAACTACACCTACATTCAAAGCGGGCAAACGCAAGAAGAGAAGAATATGATGCGAATTATCCGATAAAGAAGATAAATGGAGGAGTGAGGGAACAATTGAATAATAGAAACGTATAAAGAGAATGGAAATATATAAACTGAGAATATAAAGAGATAAACAGTGAAGATTTATATTTCCAGCTAGAGGGTGACATACAGATCGAGCAGAAAAACTTTAGGAAATGTAGACATATACATAAGTTGGAGAGAGACAGAAGAGTCAGAAATACAAGACAACAATTTTAAAAAAACATCGTAGAGGGTTATGCAGGATAGACAGAGCAGGTTAGAAGAGATAGATGGGGGTCAAAGGCTCATGAGGTCATGGTGGTAACATGAGCCAGGGTTAGCGAGGGGGCGCGCTAACCAAGACCATGCCCCCAACCTCCACGCGGTCACCCTGGAAACAGACTCTGGTTCCGGTCTGGCTAAGAGGGCAGGGATCGGGGAGAACTACTGGTAGTGATAGCAGTGCAAGTACGAAAATGCAATACAGATCCATACTAACAAAATGCACAAATCACCTGCCCAAGTTCCTGAACGTAAAGAAACAGCACCGAAACGTCTCTGACATGGATGAGAGGTGCATCCAGTGACCAAACGTGTGCCCACGTAGGGCGAAGCTCGAAGCCCTGAGGAGAGGGCAAACATTGCCAGCCCGTCGGCAAGAATAAATAAGACAGGACCGTAACGAATAAAAGTCTACCCTCGTGTTGGTACGAGAGAAGATTGCAGCTTACTCCGCATCGGTGGTGCGGAGAAGATTGCAGATACATGTACTGGGCATGGTTTGCCGAGCGCAAAAGAACAAGTTGCGTTTAAGTGCATAACGAAACTACCCGCCCCGGGAAAACCGTGCAAGGTACTGTGTGATAAAAATTAACATCCCTGGAAGAACTGAGGTTGGTGATACCTAACGGAACTGCCAGCCTTGGGGCAACCGGGCAAGGTTCGATTGCAGTCGTAACTAACATCCCCGGAATAACTGGGGTGGGTGATGGTGGCGAGCGCAAAATCCTCAGTTACGCTGATAGTGCCGACTGTAATGACCCTCTACATTGTTTGTACTGGCCATGCCAGTGCTTTCGAGGTTAATTGCAAATTGCCACGTACCAATGCGCGTCTAGAAAAGGCTGAGAATGTTCCTTCTCCGGATCAAACTAAAAAATGCACGGTAAAGCAAGGCCGACAATGTACGGATCAGACAGGAAGTCCGGGTCCGAACATTGGCGAAGGCCGATACTTTACACGGTGTTTTATACGAGTAAGACGCCTTCGGAGGACAAGCTGACAAGCCCGAGAAACATTTCTCAGTCAGAACGTGCAAAGCAGCGTAACTCACTGTCCTGGCGTAGATCACAAAGCCCAAATATACGGCAAAGTTGATCGTAAAGGCGTAGATCCGAGCCGACAGTCGGCAGAAAGGATCGTAACTAGGGAAAGTTCACCCTAGTAAATCAAAGCTGGCTGAAAACGGACGGGCGGGCCTAGTCACCATGGGCGCACAATCGTCCTGACGTAGATCACTCCGTTCTTGCCAGTGGACCAATTATACATCAAACTAAGAATGATCAAATTGGCCCTGAAGAACGAACGAAGAAGAAGAAGAGATAGATGGAAGGTAGAGACACTGAGATGTATATAAAAGAACTCTAAAACTCAACAAAACAAACGGCCAGAACAAAAGTTATCTTTCAGAATTGAGTTATATCCTAAACAATTTCAATTCAATCATATAACTCAAAAAGCGACATAAATTCAATCAAATCTATAATTCGCTAATAGAAAATACATATTATCAGTTTCTATGAATTAGGAGTCCCCTTTGATGTAGTTTTCAACAGTCGATTTATCTCAATAATTAAACTGGATTCATAATTACGGAAAATTTGACAAGGACCACGTGGCTACTGTGCTATTATCTTGAGAATAACTACAATTTGCTATGGTTTTGTCCATCTTTCATGTCAACTAACTCAGACATTATAGTAAGTTATTGACGTCAAATGATTGAATCTATTTTTGTGTATTATCATGTTATAAACGCACAAAGATGCAAGGATCAGACACATGGAAAACAACTAAAATCATAATGAATAAACTGATCATTCATCAACTGGTGTATGTGAAGAAAAGAGGTAAATTAGATGAAAGGTTAAAGGAATCCATGAAGAGCTTCTCTTCGAACGCTCCATATCGACTACTTGTTTGATTTGTATGTGATCTGAGCCTAAGAGCGATTGTACTCTATGCCAGTTATGGAGATAAATGGAGCACAACTAATTGTGCCAGCACATCCGATTTCTGCGCTATTTTTATTTACGAGGGTTAGCATCCATAGGGCCTACATTAGTCGCCTCTAACTTCATACATTGTAGGTCGCAGTGTTACTATTCTTTGCTTCATTTCGAGCCCCGACGACATAGTGCTGTTTTGTGTTGAAGTACTGGCTCACATTATGTATAAGAGAACGCAAAGCTAGTATAGTATACATTGTAATATCGATAGAAGGGTGCAGACTGTAGTAAAACTATCTATAGTTATTTTATTTTCCACTTTGAGATTTTTGGCACTTATTTCGTTATTGGCTTCTGGTCTCAGATTTTAACTTTAGGGCCGTTAGGAATGTATTGTCCGATTCTATATGCAGTACCTAAGGAGACCCCATTGCCCGCGTGCCCAGCGTGTTCGTAGCTCGTTGGACTACGGGTGACTAGTCCTCTGTAAGTGCTGGTTCAACTCCGTGAACTGGCAGAAAAGCTACAGGTTCCCCCGATTTACGGTGTTCGTGGCACCGAGCCGAAGGGTTACGATGTCCATGACACCGAGCCGAAGAGCTTTCAGCTCAAGTGCCTCTGGATCGGGGAAAAAAAAAAAGACACTGAAACGAACTTTACTGAGAAGTGGCAAGAAATATCGGTCACAGTTACATCGAAGGAGAGTAAGCTAGTTGTCCAGAATAGAGCGGTATGGAGAGATTACGCAGGCTCTATGTAAAGTATAACGTTACGAGAGGAATTATTATTATTATATACAGTATGCCGTGTAAGAAGTGAATTATTTTCACTTCTTTTGTATCCATTGCTTGATAAAGACCCTTTTGTCGAAACGTTGATGGATATTGTTATTGTTAGTGTAAAACTACGATACTTTGCTGTTATATTGCAGTATAAATGCGTCCGAAGGTAAATAAAAATACAGAATGAAAAGGTTAATAAAATATATTATGGAAAAAAAGATTTGTGTGATGAAAATAAATAGATAATTGTAGTTAGAACTCAGTCAAATATTCATGATGTAGACAAATATTCGGTGGCGACTGTGGCCTAGAGGTTAGTGACTCGGTCTATTAACCCCGACGTTCTGAGTTCGAATTACGCTGCGAACAGTTTGGTTGCAAATTGTTTGCTTGGATTTTAACAAATGGACGATGACACCACCCGTTCAGAAAGCAATGGCAAACTACTGAACGTAATAATGCCTAGAAAATTCACATACAACGTTAATAGCTGGGGTTGATTCGCAAAGTCCTGTAAAGGATATGCAATTAACTATTTTAGACAAATATTCAAGTTGTAGTCAAATATTCACGATGTAGACAAAGTTGAAATCAAAATAAAATAAACAAGTTGGTAACCAAAGACAAGCGAACCAACGAGGTCTCTCAAATTCATCATCTTTCCCTTTTGAATATTCATTTCCCAGTTAGACCAAGAGAAAAAGAGGATCCCACGGGCACATGCGACACTCGTGGCAAACAGCGTCTTCAGTTTGGGACAGAATCCCCCAATTTTACGAGCTTTTTCATTGGCCATTGACTCACACGTTCTCAGTCGTTGCCATATCTTCTTATCGATTTGTGCCCGCAGAACTTTAAGATGGCTACGAAAGTTAGTTGTCCTGTGTTTCCTTCTTTTGCACTCCTTTTATGGCTCTTTCATAATAGTTAGGGGGACTCTGTAGCGTAGAAGTTAGGTGATCGCCTCTCGTGCCAAAGGTAACCGGTCCATTCCCTTGAGGAACCATCGAAATATATTTATAGAGTTCCCTGAGAGATCGAGTTCCTATCGAAGACGGACGATAAAACGTAGGTCCCGTGTTCAATTTGAAGAAGTAAAAGAGCCTTTGGTAGATAGAAATAGAGAAGAGCAGGTTGGAAAGACGCTGCCTGGGCAAAATTTATTAGAAAATATTAAAAATAACATTCTGATAAAAATATCTTCACCATCTTTAAAATTACAGTGGGGACTATTGCCGGTGCTACGGAGTTCGTGCATTGCAGCTGAAACCTTCCTGTTTAAGAAAGAGATCGGAGCACACATAGTTATTCACCGAAGTGCACAGTGATGATGGCAATATCAATCAATCTCTCTTTGAAGGATGCATTTAGTTGTCTTTAAGTTAAACATGTACAAACCATGAAGATATTTTATTTTGAGCAACATTTTTTTCTGTTTGTATGCTGTGAATTTAGCAGTAGTTATGACGAACAATATGGCATTGCCGACTGATTTTTGCGTGAAGGCATGCTTTCTATATCACAAAGTGTCTGTCACGATTCAGGCGAACATAACTCATGACTGCAGAGATGCTTGTAAATTAGGACATCACGTAAAGGAGTTCTTCTTGCATTCGTCCGCTATGAATTCAGGCGTAGTCAGGGCGCTCGGTACGGCGCTTCAGACTGATTTTTGCGTGAAGGCATGCTTTCAATATCAGCGTTTACCGACATACAGGCTTCTCCGAGAGGGAAAATCACAAGTAGGGATATTGTAGGTTTCATAGCATTCTAGTGGTACTTATCTCAATCTGGCAATAACTGCAACGCAAAAAGCTGGACTGTTCTATATTTTTCTTAGTACTTGATCTTCGCCGGAACAACGGAGTACGTACTAGTAAGCTGAAGTTAAATGCGGTAGTCATGTATAGACATAATAAATATTCTCTGATTCATCCTTTCCATTTATTAATTAATAATTCCTCTCGTACCGTTATATGTTACATAGGGCCAGCAAGTAATTTCTCCATACCGCTTTATCCTGGGCAACTCGCTCAATCTCCTCCATGGAACTGAGACCTACATTTCTTGCCTCTCTCAGCAAAGATCGTTTCAGGGTCTCCTTAGGTCGTCCTCTCTTTCTTGAACCATTTGCATCCCACTTCAATGCCTGCTTTGATATTCGTTGATCCTTTCTCCTCAAGGTGTGCCCAACATATCTCCATCTTTTCTTTCTTATAACAGTTGTTACTATTGGTTGATCAGACATTTTTCTGATTTCATCACTTCTCCTGAATTCATTCCATTTTATATTCATTATTTTCGCAGACATCTATTTTCAAACATCACCTTCATGAACAGGAAGAATATATCAATGTGTAACTCGCTATCTTTTCCCCGACATTATGCTATCAGTGCCAAACCTGGACGTTGACATTAAACGACAGAAGAACACTAGTCACGACAGAGATGAAGTGTCTAAGTATAGTGCTGAAAGTATTCAGAAAAAAATCGGTTAGGAAATTAAAACATCAGGGAATAAAACGAAAAAAAAATCGTCACAACATCAGTACTTCATCTAGAAACAACAAATTAAATTAGTTTACCTCAGTAGAAGATTGTGAGCGTCTGTAGCTCAAGCGGTAGTGAGCTTGATCACGAACCCAAGCGTACCTGGTTCAAATCCCATGGTGGGCAAATTTGGAAGCAAATTTCTTTCCGTGTGATTTTTACAAAAGGTGAAAATAGACTTCACCGTTCAGAAAGCAATGGCACACTACTGAACGTATAAATGGTGCCTAGAAAATCAACGATTCGTTTACTATAGTTAATGGCTACGTCCTTTGGGATATGGCACGATTTTCATTTTCAGAAGATTATCAACAACAGTGTGCATGAAAGGGCAATGTTACTCATATACAGGTTACCAACAGATGAATTAAAGTGCAAAGTTACATACATGTTACCAACTGAACAATTTCCTCTCTTAAGCTCCTCAGTTGCTTCGAATCCTCGGTCAGCTAACTTTCTTCTTCGATATGACGGATAGCCATCTTCTCCAGTTTGAGCTTCGTGTAACAGACTCTTCGGATATCGTTTTGGTACATTTGCCGTCCTTCATACATGATGAATTCGGATTGATGTTTCCACACGGAGTACTGGTCTATATCACATACGGAGATGTATAGCATCCCCGACGGCCGCAATATGTTATATGTGTATACTTGTGTGTATGTGTACTGTTGTTTCATCTCATACATAAAAGTACTATGTTACTCAGGTACAGCTTATCAACAGACGTATGAAAGTACTATGTTACTCTCATTCAGGTTACCAACAGACGTATGAAAGTGCAATGTTACTCAGATACAGGTTACCGACAGACGTATGAAAGTGCTATGTTACTCACATTCAGGTTACCAACAGACGTATGAAAGTGTTCTGTTACTCAGATACAGGTTACCAACAGACGTATGAAAGTGCTATGTTACTCAGATACAGGTTACCAACAGACGTATGAAAGTGCTATGTTACTCAGATACAGGTTACCAACAGACGTATGAAAGTGCTATGTTACTCAGATACAGGTTACCGACAGACGTATGAAAGTGCTATGTTACTCACATTCAGGTTACCGACAGACGTATGAAAGTGCTATGTTACCTACATTCAGGTTACCGACAGACGTATGAAAGTGCTATGTTACTCAGATACAGGTTACCAACAGACGTATGAAAGTGCAATGTTACTCAGATACAGGTTACCGACAGACGTATGAAAGTGCTATGTTACTCAGATACAGCTTATCAACAGACGTATGAAAGTGCTATGTTACTCAGATACAGGTTACCGACAGACGTATGAAAGTGCTATGTTACTCAGATACAGCTTATCAACAGACGTATGAAAGTGCTATGTTACTCAGATACAGCTTATCAACAGACGTATGAAAGTGCTATGTTACTCAGATACAGTGGATACAGGACAACATATTGAGATGGTGACAACATAAACAAATTTGCTGGTTGAATGCATGTTTCTTTGTAATAGAAGACATTTATTAGAAATAAAAATGTAAAGATATGCATGTTTAAAGGCGAAAGAAGGACTTCCGTTTCATCTATGCATATCGCCCCGTCTTTCTTAGCAGAAATGGTACGCAGCGTGCCGATAGTGTTGTACAAAGTACAAACTCCGTAGCTCCAGTAACAATTCTAGGAATTTCAACAACAAAAATTGAACCATGACTAGTTCCAGGTTTGTAACCACAACTTTTAGAACGTCATGCAAACGTCTTAATAACTTAACTATAGAGTATATTTCATGTAACCAACAAACAGAAGATTTTCACATTAGTTATAGTCAACTGATAAGATTAATCGTTCTGAATTAAATTCGATAAAAATGGTTATGGAAATTCTAATAATTTTGTAACAGAAAGAAAGAGACAGAAGAACCAGACAAAGGAAGATGGTGATCCTCATGAGACAAGTACACGCATGTGACCTTAGCCCAACAAAGAACTCTAACCCAATTAACCTTTGATAAAAAAAAAAACCGAACCTCATTTCTAAATGCATGTTGTACAATTAAGATAACTCCCATTTCTTTCCTTTTTTAACCCAGTCTCAAACTCTATATCATCCACAGCCGACACCTCAATCCTACTATCTCCTCAAGTATCCGCCACTGAAGGTTCGCCTTTCTCATCTTATTGATGCAGGGTTCCAATCCTTGGCTAAGCCCTTTGGAGATTTCAAGATCTTCAGCGAACGTCCAAATCAAAAAATGCAAATAAGATGGGCGGAAGAATGGCGCCCAATTCCAATTCCACTTTCATCAGTGTCGAACTACCTCGAACACGGGCGACGCTCGTAAAAACTGGAATTGTACACCATGCCTGGGCAGTCTTTAAATGAGCTTCATTTTAAATTACTGCCGTTATAACGATCCAATCAAATTGGGGCTGGTCTGAAGATTGACAGAATACATTCGTTCTTTCCGCTTCAAGACATGCTTTTTTCAGTTGTCTTTTTTGACCATGCATTTCAGCTCTTTATATCAGTTATTTTTGTAATATTTTATTTCTCTGTCCGTTTTTCATGCGTAGTTCACAAAGCAGGGCCGATTTTCTTAGATGTTAGGGGCATTGAACTAATGCATGGGTGCAAGAAGAACTTCTCCGATTTGAATAAAATGACGAATGGAATGAGAAAGGATGGTTTTTAACTAGAACCTCGTCTTGATTGGTTCTGTTTCCAGAGCAATTCTGCTCATCCCAACTCGTGCAGATATTTTACAGTTCTTAAAAAAGGAGACATGCTATAGAAGGAAAATAAAATTGCACACGGATCACACCAACCTGGAAATAAAATAAAAAAGGGAAATAATCATGTTGGAAATTATTCTGGCTAATCCGTGTGCTTCAACCGTAAACAGAGTTAATAGGCTCTGACATCAGGATTTGCTTGTGGACCAGAGATTGCGCACGCTATGGAATGATGTGGAGAATTTCACGCATCTTTGAACCACTGTTAGCCAGGTTGCTGTTGTTGCTTTGTCATGGTAGCTGGTGATGATGTTGTCACTACAGAACTAGTTGTGATTAATGTGGTAGAGATTTCCTAATTATTATATTAAATTTATTTTAATTTGCAATTATGTTATTATTTAGCCAATATTTCGAAGTGAAAATCCATTCAGCTTCGTATTACGCAGTTGTCTGTAATAAAATTACACCCCTAATATGACTTGTGTACATGGCTCATAAATAACATCATGTCTCGGAAGATGACATATTTTGGCCACATTAAATGCCACAGTGGTCTAGAGAGAAAGGTAATGGAAGGCATGTTTCCTGGAAAACGAGGCAGGTGACGACCAAGACGAAGATGGCAGCATGACATCAAAGAAACCTTGAACATGACACTGGAAGAGGCAGGAGAACTTGCAAGAGACAGAGAGATTTTCAGGCGGGCTGTGATGAATGCGAATTTCCGCAAGGGACATGTTACTACTTGAGACATGTCTTTAAACATATACCATTATTCTATGTCTTGTATACATGTCTTTAACCAGATACCCTTATTATATGTCTTGCGTACATGTCTTCAAATATATGCCTTTATTCTATGTCTTGCGTATATGTCTTTTTTTTTTTTTTTTTAACGATCCAGAAGCACTTGAGCTTTTCAGCTCTTCTGCTCGGTGCCCTGGCATCTAACCTTCGCTCGTGCCACGAACACCGTAAATCTTGGGAATCTGTGGCTTTTTCTGCCATCCCACGGAATTGAACCCACACATACAGAGGGATAGTCATCCGTAGTCCAACGCGCTACGAACACGCTGGGCAGACGGGCGCGTACATGTCTTCAAAAATATACCATTATTCTATGTCTTGAGTACATGTCTTCAAAAATATACCTTTATTCTATGTCTTGATCACAAATCTTCAACAAGCATATAGTATTATCGATATCAGGAAGACTGCAGTAAAATTATGTAGTATTGGCGAAACACTTAAAAACAATTTGATCGAAACGTTGCTTTGTATTGTTATTGTTTTGTGTTTTGTAAAACTATAGTAATTTTATTTAGATGTTTCGCCATCTCAACAAGCACATATCAGTATTATGTCTTGCTTACAGGGCTACAACAAATATACACCACACCACCAATACTCATCTGTGTAAGAGACACACTACCAATACTCATCTGTGTAAGAGACACACCACCAATACTCATCTGTGTAAGAGACACACCACCAATACTCATCTGTGTAAGAGACACACCACCAATACTCATCTGTGTAAGAGACACACCACCAATACTCATCTGTGTAAGAGACTCTATATAACTCTTTACATTGCACCCAGCGACTTTGGTAATATTTTTCTGGTTATGAGATTCTACTGGTTATGAGATTCTACTGGTTATGAGATTCTACTGGTTATGAGATTCTACTGGTTATGGGATTCTACTGGTTATGAGATTATACTGGTTATGAGATTCTACTGAGTTTACTGAGGATTCTACTGGTTAAGAGATTCTATGAGATCTACTGGTTATGAGATTCTACTGGTTATGAGATTCTACTGTTTATGAGATTCTACTGGTTATGAGATTCTACTAGTTACGAGGGTGGAACAGATATAGATGTCAAAATAAGAATACAGAAGGTAAGAGGAGCTTTCATTGCGAAACATAAAACATATGTAAGTCTAAAGAAGTCAAATCCAGAAAACAATGTGGATATTTAACTCTAATGTTAAAGCAGTTCTGTTATATGGGTCAGAAACATTGAGAACTACTAAAAAAAAAATAACGCATATATTGCAAACATTTATCAACTGGTTTCTGCGCAGAATAGAGGGGCCGAGATGGTATGATAGGATTACAAATGAGGAACGTATATGAGAATAAGACGGATTTCAGTGAACCAAGAGGTTAAAAAAAGACGCTGGCGCTGGATATGAAACACTTTGCGAAAACCTGAGGGAAATATAACAAGATGGGTCCTTTCCTGGAACCCACAGGGACAGCAAAAACTGAGGAGACCGACACATACAGGGAGACGAGATGTGGATGCATAGATCAACAATATAAAGAAGAACTGGAGGAAGATGCAGATGATAGCTAGAGATATGAAGACTTGGCATGAGTTGGTTGAGGCCCTATGAGATTTCACTGGTTATGAAAAGAAGTGTTAGATGCACAAAAAGAAAAAGAAAAAGATGCCTAAAAAGAAAAGAGACAAATAAACTTCCTCATTATCATCAAGGTGCGTATACTTTATAGGACGTTGCTCTCTTTGCAGCGCATCTGAAATTCACTCTGTCTCTAGACAGTTCACCCACTTCGTCGATGATTTTCATGGTTTCTTTAATATCTTGTAGCCATCTTCTTCTTGGATTGCCTCTGCGTCCTGGGACCCTGCCCTCTAATATTGTTCTTTCCAGGCCATCGTGACGCTTGATGTGACCAAAGTATCTAATTTTTCTGTATAGTATGTGGTTTATCAGCCATTTCTCAGTCAAATAAAGAAATACAACAATATCAAGAACATTGTTTTGCATTGTCTGTCAAAGAGAAACACATTAATGAGCTATAATTAATCATAATATGGACGTGTCCGGAGTGCTATGATGATAGTTAGTCCTCATATAACTGGTAGCTGATATTTACAATATCTTGGAAAAGTTGTAGATAATGCAACACATGTGAAGAAAACATGAATAAAAAATATCATATGATAAACTACTGGACAAGTTTGTCACATAAATAATATGTGCAAGAAAGTATCTAGTAACTAAAGAAGAAGGAAATTTCCACATCAGTCAACAAATACATACATAATTGTCAGAATTTTGAAGAAGTACGTTGTTACTTATTTTCCAAGTAATAGTCAAGTAAATTAAGGAACATACAAAGATGTCAGAACAGTGATTAACAAGAGACAACAGCTTTGGTTTTACGGTAAAAATGTGATTACGTTGCTTACCTTAAGTCAAGAAGTAATATATGATATAATGATATGACACAGCCTTATGATAATAAAAAAAATTGTTCCCAAAATCAATTTATGTCCAACCTCTTCGAACGCTCCATATCGACCACTTGTTAACCACTTTTTGTGATTTGTAGTGATCTGAAGCTAAGATTGATTGTACATGTGACAGTTATGCGTCTACAAGAAGGCCTGCACATTTGATTTCTGCGACGCTGTATAATTACTAGAGTAGCTTCCCTAGGACACTACCTCAGTCGTCTCTTACGACATGCCCTGTAGGTCACAGCGTTACTATTCTTTGCTCCACGCCCCTCCAGTGAGCCCTGACAAGACACGAGGGAGATATGTCCAACGATTTCATATATTGAGATGCATCAGGCTGATAACTGGTAGGGGACGGGCACTGTGTAAATATTGAAGCTGTACTACTAATAATAACAATAAAATAATATTAGTGTCATCGGCAGAGTGGTTACCGGGGCCCAAATTTAGGATGTAAAGAATAGAACCACTGTTACCTGCCACGCATGTCGTAAGAGGTGACTAAGGAGGTTTGGCTGAAATCGGATGCACATGTCCTAAACGTGTAGAAATCTATGCGTTTATGGGCCTACCAAACCAATGTACAACGTATACACGTTCTTGGCAAGGATCAAACATATCACAAAGAGTGATTAAAATTGGTCGTAAAGAACGAACTCAAAGAAGAAGAAGTAGTGTCATAACTTGAGACGGATTAGCGTTAGACATAAGCGTTCACATAACGACTCGGATGCATGAGGGTTGTTGGTTCAAATACTACACTCGACGTCCCACACGTAAGGAAAGTAATAATCCATCCTACTACCTGCATGCTTCTTCTCTTAAATTCAATTGAAGTTTTTTGAGTATGGACATGCCCTTTTTGGACCAATCCTTCTTTCTCTCTCGATCGTTCTTTTTGGCCATTTTGATCATTCTTATTGTGATATATAAATAGCCTTTGTCAAGAGAGTAAGTTTACGTTACATCATTCAGCGCCATTTGGAGCTCTTGTGCTTATCCTTCGGTGGCTTGTCCAGTTTCAGCCAGTGTTTACTGTGTTCGCTCTCCGTCAGCCTGTGCCTGTCCCTAGCCTACTTGCAAGGCAGCAAGTTCGGACCAATTCTTGATGTTATCAGCTCATATTTTTGTGGACAGTTTCTTTTCCTACATCCTTCAACTGCTTCCTAAAGATCTATTTCTAAGATGTAGCATTCTTTGTTATATCCGAACTAGGTATAGTTCGGATATAACAAAGAATGCTACATCTTAGAAATATAATGTCTCAACAATACCATACGTGCTTTCTTTTGATCTACAAGAATAGATACTTAACTTTTACTAAATCCATTTAGTTTATGTGTTTTTTCCATGATGTGCAATTTACTTTTATGACGTTCATAATTCAAAAAAACATTCTCAAAATATCATTATATATTACTCATCTCTCGCATCCATAATTATGTAGTTATCAATCTCATCAAATAATCTCGAATATCATCAAATAATCAGAAATGCAATAAAATAATTAAAACTATAATCAAACAGTTACAAATATCATAAAATAATCACACAAATATCAAAAACGCAATATCAAAATAATCACACTATAATCAAATAATCCACAAATAATCAAAAATCACAAATATAATCAAATAATCCCCAATATCAAATAAATACATCAAATAATCACACAAATATCATAAATAATCACACAATATCATAAAATAACACAAATATAAATAATCACACAAATATCATAAAGCAGTCACACAAATATCAAATAATCGCACAAATATCATGAAATAATCGAAAAATATTATTAAATAATCGCACAAATATCATAAAGCAATCACACAAATATCAAAGAATCACATAAATGTCATCAAATAATCACATAAATATCATCAAAAAATCACAACTGTCATGTGATTTCAGCTGTAATTTTACAAAAATCGAATCTTTTCACGAAGCCTCTAATATCCCTACGTTGATATGGATAGTAAAGAAGTCATTTTTATACTACTAGTTAAATTGGGTACTACGGTGATGGGCCCGTATCTTTCAATGTCCGTCGGCACAGGTTGGGGGAATTGGTCAAGATAACTTCTGTCGTCTTTACTTCCCAGCATTTTTCCTGGTACACAGGCTTGGTCGACCTGAGAGTAATCAAGTTCGGAAAAAATATTCCACGCCCATTTTTATACTCAGTGTCTCCATGTGTATACTTCGTAAAATCGAAACAGAAAGGGTGAGAGAAAACTCGATGGAGATACTGGTACAGACAGGGTTCAAAGATATCACCTTTATTTTATCCCTGGACATGCAGGAGTCAGGGGTAATGAACGAGCTGATAGATTCGCTGGCATGGCTACGTTATCAGAGTTAGCTGCCATGGACCGAAATGACATTCTTAGCGCATTGTTTCATTCAGGAATTAGTTCACACAGGAGACAGTTGTTAGCATTTCGTGTGATTTTCGTACAATTATGGGGTGACCCGTTGCATTGCAATTGAAATCGTACATATGAACAATAAATATGAACGCACTGAGATAGTCTTTTCAAACAGGAGTTTCAGAGTCCCACTAGTTGACCAGACAGAGAGATGAGTGTTAATATATTTACAGCCCGAAAAGAACAACATACAAACATGTAAAGAGTTGATTAATCAACATCGAATTGGCGTGTTGGGCAACTGCTGGATTTGTTGAGGCGGAAATCGGAGCACCTATGGACATGTCAGGAGTACTATGATGATAGTCCTCTGATAACTTATAACTGATTCCACGCCCACCGTGGAATAGAACCCTGACCACTAGCCTAAGATACGAGTGCACTAACAACTTCGCTACTGCGGCTCTCTTATGTAGATATTATGATCACAATATAATCATCATTATCATGAACTATCAGTAACAGATGTTCGTCTCGTTAACGTTTTATCAAATAGACAAATCGAATAAATACAATCATATAACAGACAATACAAACAGCAACTACTCATCTTGAGATACAAACATATAACAGACAATACAAACAGCAACTTCTCATCTTGAGATACAATCATATAACAGACAATACAAACAGCAACTACTCATCTTGAGATACAATCATATAACAGACAATACAAACAGCAACTTCTCATCTTGAGATACAATCATATAACATACAATACAAACAGCAACTACTCATCTTGAGATACAATCATATAACAGACAATACAAACAGCAACTTCTCATCTTGAGATACAATCATATAACAGACAATACAAACAGCAACTTCTCATCTTGAGATACAATCATATAACAGACAATACAAACAACAACTTCTCATCTTGAGATACAATCATATAACAGACAATACAAACAGCAACTTCTCATCTTGAGATACAAACATATAACAGACAATACAAACAGCAACTTCTCATCTTGAGATACAAACAGCAACTTCTCATCTTGAGATACAATCATATAACAGACAATACAAACAGCAACTACTCATCTTGAAATACAAACATATAACAGACAATACAAACAGCAACTTCTCATCTTGAGATACAAACATATAACAGACAATACAAACAGCAACTTCTCATCTTGAGATACAAACATATAACAGACAATACAAACAGCAACTACTCATCTTGAGATACAATCATATAACAGACAATACAAACAGCAACTTCTCATCTTGAGATACAAACAGCAACTTCTCATCTTGAGATACAATCATATAACAGACAATACAATCAGCAACTTCTCATCTTGAGATACAATCATATAACAGACAATACAAACAGCAACTACTCATCTTGAGATACAATCATATAACAGACAATACAAACAGCAACTTCTCATCTTGAGATACAATCATATAACAGACAATACAAACAGCAACTACTCATCTTGAGATACAATCATATAACAGACAATACAAACAGCAATCTCATCTTGAGAATACAACTAATAACAGACAATACAAGAGAACTTCCATCGAGATACAAACAGCAACTTCTCATCTTGCAGGATACAAACATATACAGACAATACAAACAGCACTTCATCCTGGATACAACACACTTCTCATCTTGAGATACAATCATATAACAGACAATACAAACGCAATTTCTCATCTTGAGATACAATCATATAACAGACAATACAAACAACAACTTCTCATCTTGAGATACAAACATATAACAGACAATACAAACAGCAATCTCATCTTGAGATAACATCATATAACAGACAATACAAACAGCACATTCTATCTTGAGATCCAAACATATAACAGACAATACAACAGCAACTTCATCTTTGAGATACAAACAGCATTCCATCTTGAGATACAATCATATAACAACAATACAAACGCAACTACTCATCTTGAGAGTACAATCATATAACAGACAATACAAACAACAACTCTCATCTTAAAGATACAATCATATAACAGACAATACAAACAGCAACTTCTCATCTTGAGATACAATCATATAACAGACAATACAAACAGCAACTTCTCATCTTGAGATACAATCATATAACAGACAATACAAAGCAACTTCTATCTTGAGATACAAACATATAACAGACACTACAAACAGCAACTTTACATCTTGAGATACAAACAGCAACTTCTCATCTTGAGATACAATCATATAACAGACAATACAAACAGCAACTACTCATCTTGAGATACAATCATATAACAGACAATACAACAGCAACTTCTCATCTTGAGATCAATCATATAACAGACAATACAACACAACTACTCATCTTGAGATGAAAATAAAAAGTGCATATATGTGCAAAGGGAAAGAATAGCAACACTGCGACCTACAAGGATGTCAAGAGGAGACTGGTATCGGTCTAGAGAAGCTACACTAGTAAATAAAAGTAGCAGAAATCGGATGTGCTGGCCTCTTGTTGGCGCTAACTTGGCACAATGTACACTCGTTTTCAAGCTCGAATCACATAAGCATCATAAAGAGTGGTCGATATGAAGTGTTTGAAGAAGAAACCTGATCGCGTCGTTCGGTTGACGAGTCCATCTTTTCAGAGATTATTAAGATTGCTATTTGAACAGGTTTGTGCAGGTGATGTGTCATTTATGCGAGGAGGGACCGAGTCATATAGATAAAACGAGTGCAATTAAGTCAATCAATTACCTATAGACCATTTTGTTTGAGCTAATCAAAGCGGTCCGCTTTTAAGATCATCATACATTAACATAAGGCTATTAGTCATAACTAGTTCACTGCTTCTCGCCGTTTCACCACAAAAGCACGCATATTCCCCGGATGTGGTGCATAAAACCACAACCAACTCTAGATAACTAGGCCAGACAACTGACCGGGGAATCACTGACCTAGATCAAAGAGCGCGGGGGGGCTGGAATCTGTACATGTTTGATAGAACACTGCACGCCTTTTTGCAATTTTACTCAATTATGTGAGTCTGGTTGTTGATTGGTGGAAAATGTTCATAATATTGAGATATTCCTTATTTTTAAACTTAACTTATTGGATAATACAACTTCTTCGATTTAGCATTTTGTGTTAAATGAATTCGTCTATATACAGCGATACTGGAATGTGAGGTCAAGGGGTGTAGTTGTGGTCGGATTTCTCATAATTCTTACCCGAGTCCGAAGGCCCGTAAGTTTATAGTTGGTTCTGATAAAACAGAGCACCAATATACTAACACGTACTTTCTGTGGGTGGGTACTTCATAAAAGTCGATTAAAGCACACTACTGTATGGACTACGTTGAATAATATTACAACGGGACTACTTATATTGCAGCCAACCAGAGATAAATAGGACTGGTAACTGTTTCAAGATCACTACTCTTTAGCATAAAATAGTACTTGATTATTGCGTTTGTGTGTAGCACTAGCAGTAGAAAACCAGACAAATACTGGCGTGCCAGCATGGGAGATGTCGCTGGGGAACACATGAGGGAGACGGAGAATAGAAAGCATGATAAGATAACAAGCATTGGGAAAGGTCAGAAGATCAAAAATAATGAGTGCTGTGAACGATCATGTACAGAGCGAGAAACACAACAGACAAATATGTTTCTTTTTTTTGGTTTGGATAGCAAACTGTGTTGCAGAATAATCTGCACCAAACATATTCTACGAGAAGAAAGCGAACCGTTTTTTATTAAGGCAATTTAGGGAAATCTACAAATCTTAGGTGGACAAACCAGACCAGATGCTAAGTAAATTGACGTCTAAAGACAACGACAAGCGTGTATCTATCTATCTATTCTCTAGTCATGTAGTTATATACTGAATATTTAGTCATGTTTGCCATTCTGCGTCAGGTCGAAAAAGGAGACAACTGGAACGAGCATCTCTATGCACATTGTTTTTCCTTCTCTTCTCCAATCCTGATATGCCCCACAGCTTCATTGTAAGAAGAGATTTCTAGCAGGGGTTTTTGTGTGTGCTTCATAAAGTGTCTTTCGTAAATAGTAAATAGTTATCTCTGACGTCCACCTTTAACGTGGCTGGCCTTTTGCTTTGCATCCACTGTATCGTAGCAACATTGCTCTCTGTGGTGCACTACCTATTGGTAATCTGCTTATGTGGCCGAACCATTTAATTTGTTGAGTCTTGATAAAGTTCAGTACTGATGTTGTACCCACTTTTCTCCTGATGTCTTCAATTTCTAACCATCTCTTCTTGTTACTCCCAGCATTCTTCATAGACATTTCATCTCTGTTGTGACTAGTTTTCTTCTGTCATTTAATGTCAGTGTCCAGGTTTTTCACTGGTAGCATAATGTAGGGAGAAGTATTGTGTATATTATCACATAAGTAAGCACAAATTTAATTAAATATAAAACTAACGACAATCCTACGTTTCGATCATAGATCTTTTTCAAGGAAACACATAAAGACACAATAAACACTAAATAAACTAAAACACAGATCTGATTAAGAATGATGAATGGAGAACATGTTACTGGTTATAGACCACGTTCATACACAGAACGTGCAATATTACTTAATCCGTTTAAGAATGTTGTAGTAATGTGACTGACAAGCAAACCAAGATAATTAGTATTGACATTTTATTATGGTAACATTGTCATAAAAATGTGGATGTCAGTGCTGTATAGTGACAACTCAACGTGAGCGTTAGACACTACTACAGTTACGATGTTAGACGCTACGACGTTATTACAATTACACTACAAAATATATGATCTGATTGGTAGCAGGTGCTACTGTGTAAGTGCTCGAATTTTGACAATGTAATTTAGCGACTATTTGGATGAACAGGACACTGCAACCTACATCGTTAGAATCGTTACGAATCGTTAGAGGCGACTAAGGTAGGGGTCTAGTGAAGCTACCCTAGTCAATAAAAAGTATCGCATAAATCGGATGTGAAGGGACGTGTTTATATAAAGCAGCAAAATACTTTTGCAAAACGAGGCAGGGTGGGGGGCGTTTAGGATTGCAAAATTATTAACATCATCAAATAGTTTGACTTGATCAGAACTTTGATACCCTAACAGTCCAATTTATAGACCAGATGTCCGCCTCTGCAACCGCCATTTTCAAACCACCAGTTACATCCTCTTCTCCAACTTCTCCGTGGTCTTCATCTTCTCCTCTTTGTAATTATTATACTAATACTAAAAAAGTAATATTAACAGAAAACATTAATTAAAATAATAACTGGAAGACTTAATCTTGACTAAAAGTTTAAAAAAAAAAAAGCATTTTGCGCTTAGGAAAACACTAATCTACTGCTAAAATATACTTTTCTTTTTAAAATTATGATTATTTTACGTTTCGACCAACAAGGCCTATATCAAGCAAACGAACAACAGGAGTGACAAATTTAAAAAACAAATGGACGACCAAAAACAAACTTTGGTCGTCCATTATTTTTAAAAATTTGTCACTCCTGTTGTTCGTTTGCTGGTCTTGTTGGTCGAAACGTTGCTGTATTTGTCATTGTTTTTGTAATTTGTAAAACTACAGTACTTTGTGATTACGTATAAGGCATGTCGTAAGAGGCGGCTGAGGTAGGGACCTAGGAGACTTCCTAGTAAATAAAAATCGTTGCAGAAATCGGATGTGCTGGCGTACATGTAGGCGCATAATTGAGACAACGTACAATCGCTCTTATGCTAAGATCACATGCTAATCACAAAGAGTGGTTTAATAAGTGGTCGATGTAGAGAGTAAGAAGAAGAAGAAGAACAACCGTGCTCCATTAGTAACATTACCCATTAGTAACATTACCCATTAGTAACATTACCCATTAGTAACATTACCCATTAGTAACATTACCGTACATACTCACAACATTTGATGTAAAATCAACATCACAGCAAATTTTTAATTCAACAAACTCATTAGAGATATGTGTAGAGTCACCGAGACCTAACGGTAAACTTTATGCATGAAATAATTTAACTTCCCAGGGTGTAAAATGAATATATTTACACTATCTCGACATGGGACACTTTACGAATCTGCTCATGACATTAATTTATTGTAACTTAATGCGAAAATATTCCAAAATAGATTCCTACGTCATTACTCACTCTCAAGAACATTTTACATTCTGGGAAACTGCTCATACGTTTTCTACATATTATCATTGTACGATAAGTCCCATCCTTAACGATATCAGTTTCCGCTTCTGATTAGTCATATTCAGTAAATTTGTTTGTTGAAACTGTGCTCCCTGAGGAATATATCTGAACATTTTGTAACAGTGGGTGCAGTGATAGGTTGGACAAATGATTGTCTTTTTCGGGATTATGTTTTCTCGAATTTTCCAGCAATATATGATTGTTGAGTTGGTTGAAGATTATAAGCATAGGTGTATGATTATTTATTAGTGAGAGGAATGTAAGACATACATAGACACCTGACAATAATGTCCTTGTATCATCTACGACAGAGAGCCGTACAGAACAAAAGTATAACAAGTACAAAGCAAGAGGAAGACCACGCAAAAGAGTGGCTGACGGCATCAAGAATAGTCTTACGAAAATGAATAACAAAATATATTTTTTCCCCAGATTTTCATTAGAAACGTTTGTATTTGGTCGTCCATTTGTATTTTTAAATTTGTCACTCCTGTTGTTCGTTTGCTTGATAAAGGCCTTGCTGGTCGAAACTTTGCTGTATTTTGTCATTGTTTTTGTAATTTGTAAAACTACAGTACTTTGTGATTACGTGTTTTGGCGAAAATGAATATCAAATTAGAAAGTGCTTTGAAAGAAGCATGCATAAGATCACTACTCCTCCCTCTCCTTAACACTTCTATAAAGAAGTAAATGGTGGAAGAGAAGAAGAAGAAGAAGACATACTACTCTTATAATTGGAGATCAATCAACTTAACGATGGACATTAACCCTTTCTCTCCATAATTGTATTAACCCTTGAACGCATTTATATTGCATTGTAAACTAGATTTTTGTCATCTTCGAAAGCACATCGAACCAGTGTATCGTCTCAGAAAGACTACGGTGTTTTAGAAATGAATCATCCTTTTATAAATGTTCTTCTTCATCTCTATTTGTCGTTGCACTGCTACTTAGTTTTTGCACTGTGTCGTGGCTTTCATTTCTTGCCTTTCGCTGCTCTAATCGCTTAGGTTATAGTTATTTTTGATTTTTTTTACATGATTCTGCTATGTTTTCTATCCATCCTTTACGTGGTCTTCCTTGCCTTTTTTCCTGATGTTCTGTTGTAGAGGAATCTGTATACAGGGCAGTTTGATTAGCACATGTTCTTCTATTCTAATAGTAAATCATTCATTTATAAATGCTGATCTATCCACCATTAACTTCTTTTTAAAAATGTTCTTACATCCACCATGCATTATTTTTAATTAATGTTCTTCTAGCCACCGCATACTATTCGTGCAGTCAAGTTCTTATCAATAGTCTAATTGTGAAGGAATGTTCTCATTCCCCATGTAGTCCGATAAATATAAGGCCGGGGAACCTAGGTAAAAATTCTAGGAAATAAGACTACAACAGTCGCGAGTTTAAACACAAAATAATGTTTCACTACGATTTCTACCAAAAAATCGACAAGTCATACGACTTTTCACAGCTCACGAGAAATTGTAACATTATTCTGTAAAATATTCTTCAAGAACCGAAGCATTGTCTGTTTGTTTATTGTTCAAAATCCACTTTGTCAAACATGCCACGAATTCACTATCACATTTATATTATGGGCTGCTTTCGATGACAATATCATACTCTGGTCTGTCTTTAATATATGTCACACAATAAGTCCAAAGGCAATGTCTTTTTACACGACAGTTTATATGTAACCGGAGGCAAGTATCGGCTATTATTTCACGATCTGTCCTTTAGGTGGGCATTTATGGCTACCACTGCTATGGGATATTGCGTCAGCGATAGACACATGACTGCACAGAAAGTCACTTTCGTCCATATACACTTGATCCTGTCGTAAAACATTCGACAGAACAAAGACGTATCTGACCTGGGCAGTAGTAATACTTTGGCTGGGATAGAAATTAAGCTGGTCACAATATGAATGATGCTATAGTTGACCAACCGTATTTAGGTCTCAATAATTCATTTATCTGTGCCTTGAGGCCTTAGCTGTAAAGAGATACGGAAACTGGTCATCTACGTCCACTAGACAAGTTATAGTTAAATAAAAGTTATAACAATTAATGGTGGTGCTGTACAGCGTTTTTATAATGGGGATACTATGACTGATGACTGTGGATACGCGGGGGGCCGTGTTGCGATTGTTATAATAATAAAAGAATAATATTATTAGCCGCCATTTTTCCCTTGACAAAAGAGAAGATCCATAATGCCTTTGAATGCAAATGCTACAGAAGAGTACTTCATGGACAGCGAAAAGAACAAATGCTTCTGTTCTGCAACAGCTTGATATTAAAGAGGGATGGCTATTAAAAAGAATAAAATCGAATATTTCGGAAACATCAAACGACATGAGAATCCAGAAGAAGAATGAGAGGATGACCTAGAAGACGATGGGTACAAGCTGTTATTGACAATCTGAGAATGACTGCTACTGACGCCTGCCAACTTGCACAGAACAGAGTTTTTCAGGACTGTTGTCATGGGAGCCAAGTTCCAAAAGCGACAGGCTACTTGATGATGGTGATGAGATGTACTATCATTGTGAATATAATTTATGTATGATCATTATCAGTGGCGGCTCGTGATCATTTTGTTGGTGGGGCCAGACAAAATTTGCAGGAAAAAACATGGTTTTGGGTTAGATTATATTTTAATTCCTAAAAAATACACGTTGCACATTATTTTGGTGGGATCCGGCCCACTTGCCCTAATGACGAGCCACCACTGATTATTATGTATGTACGTGCACCTGTGGTGTTGATTGGCAGATATACTTGTCAATAAGTTTATATAAATGTCAATATTTTCTCATAATCACATGTAATATGCATAATCTCATATATGAATCCGTGTTTGTGTGTTCAAACATCAGATCATGTATCTGCTTTATGTTTTACACACCCGTCTATATGATTTTTTTATAGCCCGCGTGCCCTGCTTGTTCGTATCGCGTTGGACGACGGGGGACAAGACACCCGTGAATGCGGTTCAATTCCGCGGGCTAGTAGAAAAGCCACAGGTTCTCCAGATTTACGGCATTCATATTTCAGTATTGTGGCACCGAACCGAAGGGTTATGATGTCCATGGCATCGAGCCGAAAAGCTGATAGTTCAAGTGCTTCTGAATCGAAAAAGAAATATGATTTTTTTAACGTCTAAATTACACGTCTTGGTGATTATAAATATTTATCAACAACACATGTTCTTCTTTATATTTGAAAATGTTTCAAATATTCTTAGATACATTGTATGTGTATTTTCAAACATGTTTAAATTACATATTGTATATGCTAATCGGTAAAAAAAATAGAGGCAATAAAGCAAATCAAATAACAGGATAGATGGCACCAATTTTGAAATGCAAATGTCACCATGAACCCTAAAGGTACATTATAAAACACAATCTTTCTCCCAATATTATACTATCAGTGCCAAACTTGGACACTGACATCAAATGATAGAGTAAAAAATTAGTCACAACAGAGAAGAAGTGTCTACGCAGAATGCTGGGAGTATCCTGAAAAGGCCGGTTTAGAAATGAAAACATTAGGGAAAAAAATGTGTACAACATAAGTACTGATTTTCATTTAAAAAAAAAACAATTTAAATAGCCCGAGTGGTTACTGGGGCCCAAATTTGGGGTGTAAAGATCAGAACCACTGTTACCTACACGCATGTCGTAAGAGGCGGTTACGGAGGTTTGGCTGAAATCGGATGCACATGTCCTAAACGCGATTAGGGACTACCAAACCAATGTGCACCCTAAAGTCAAATACACGTAATAATTGGTCAAAGAATAACGCAAAGAAGAAGTGAAGAAAATCCAACAATTAAATGGTCGCATAAAGAAAATGAAAAAGCAACTCCAAGTGGATCAAAGCTACTCTGCTACAGTGGATACAAAGCTACTCTGCTACAGTGGATACAAAGCTACTCTGCTACAGTGGATACAAAGCTACTCTGCTACAGTGGATACAAAAAGTGTACTACTCTGCTACAGTGGATACAAAGCTACTCTGCTACAGTGGATACAAAGCTACTCTGCTACAGTGGATACAAAGCTACTCTGCTACAGTGGATACAAGCTATCGCTACAGGATAACTCTGCTACAGTGGATACAAAGCTACTCTGCTACAGTGGATACAAAGCTACTCTGCTACAGTGGATACAAAGCAAACCATCTGAACAAAGTTGGATCAAGAAAATACAGGAGGAAACTATTTATGAATACAAAGCACTTAAATCTTACCTGTCATTTGATACAAAGCTACTCTGCTACAGTAGATACAAAGCTACTCTGCTACAGTGGATACAAAGCTACTCTGCTACAGTGGATACAAAGCTACTCTGCTACAGTGGATACAAAGCTACTCTGCTACAGTGGATACAAAGCTACTCTGCTACAGTGGATACAAAGCTACTCTGCTACAGTGGATACAAAGCTACTCTGCTACAGTAGATACAAAGCTACTCTGCTACAGTGGATACAAAGCTACTCTGCTACAGTGGATACAAAGCTACTCTGCTACAGTGGATACAAAGCTACTCTGCTACAGTGGATACAAAGCTACTCTGCTACAGTGGATACAAAGCAAAAAACCATCTACGCAAAAGTTGGATCCAAGAAAATACAGGAGGGGAAACACTATTTATGAATACACACAAGCACGTTAAATCTTACCCTGTCGATTTGAGTTCGCGCACTGTAGCTGAATTCTTCCTTTCTAAAAAAGAGATCGGAGAACACATGGCTACTCACCTAAGTACAATGATGATTGTCCTATTAATCAATCAATCAAGTCAAAATTACCTTCACTAATGGTAAATTTTTGTCACAATTATATATTCATAGTTGATTTCGTATTATTGAATAAATTACATGTATCGGTTGTTGATAAGATTTTTCAAAATAGTGTGTGTTTGTGTTATCTTAACACCCACAAGATCCCCTCAGCAGATTAAACAGAAAACAGCACACAACAAACTTTCGCCTAAGAACAGGTTACTGCAGGTTCAACCATCACATGAACAGAATAAAGCCTGCACAGACTGCATGTCAGACAGAAACACCAGAATCCATAGTAGATCCTGCAGTCATGTCCATCATACACACACCAACGAAAAGAAACATGGTCTCATGAACAAAGATTACAGAGCAAGCTATGGTGAACTCTCGAGGAACTCCAACTGACAAGCACCTTCATTGAGGCAATCCATCCCATGGTTTAAACGAGCATACGAAACCGAATGCAAAGAAGATCAAAATGATGTATTTTTTATTTCTAACATTCGGTAACTTACATTATAACTGCAACACTTTTGTTAGACTAAAGATGTGTGTATGTCAGTGTGATTCACACAACATAAGTCTAAATGTCTTCATATCTTATCTGTTTCCTTCATGTATCTAACATTATGTTTTATGTCACTACATATGCATACCTTTCATTACACAAGACCACGCACATTTGTTACCTGTGCAGTAAAGGTATCACATAGAGCTATATAAATACATGTGGTTCCAATTACACAGCTGAAATATACACCTTTCGTTTCATCTACCTGCGTATGTTCATAAATAAATCTGTATACCTTTTAGTGGTCATGAGAAACAAACCGGGGTGTACATTCCACATTAACGTTTGGTTTGTTGCTTCACATGTAATACGCTCATTTAATGTAATGTGATATATGGTTTTTATTTTCCTGTATTAAGATTTAGTGGTTTTTTCACACATTCCGTTTTCATCTTGACATGAGGACACATAAATAAATATTCGTTAAATAAACTTTAAAATGGACTGAAATTCGGGTAAAGATGGTAGTTTCAGCAAATTGTCATGCGTGCATATTGTCCCCGGTACACGTTAGTTACTTCGATTGGTTTTGTTGGTATGGTTTTGCAATATATCCCTTCAAATTAAAAAGAAATTCAAATTATAACAGCAATATCTTTGCTTATAGACAGTTTAGACAAAAGAGAGATTCATGCTATAATTGTGGGTGATATGTACATCACATGCCAGTAATAACTAATTATAGTGCATACACTAAATATTGCTTGTCATCACAAACAACATCTTTTACAACAACATGTGGCCAAATTGTATGACTATATGTTTGTTAGTTTTTTTTCTGTGAATTTTTAGATAAGACGACCTTTGATATGGATGGGTCTCCCGCCTGGAATGTGTGTTTGTGTGTGTGTAATCCTTTCAAATCTAAAGTACGCCTAGTTTCTTCTGGGTATCAGATGAGTAGACATAAATAAATATTAGGTAAATAAATAATTAACAAAGCACATGAAATTTGGCTAGACAAGATGGCGGTTTCAGCAAATTGACATGTGTGCTGATTGTCCATGGCACATGTTGGTTACATAACCAGATATGTGTGTAATCCTTTCAAATGTGGAACATCATGAAAGACAAGCATTTTTCAACAAACATAATACAACTCATAGAATCTTTATACCACGAACAACAGGCAACCATTAAACTAGGAGGTGAAATAGCTGAATGATTCGAGATTCAAAAGGGGATAAGGTAGGGACGTATTTTGTCCCCATACTTATTCAACATATATGCGGAGAACATTATGAGGAATGTAAAAGACGATGCCAACTATGTGAATTACCACCCTCTTTCACTATAGGTGGTAAATGCATACCAGAGCTTAGATACGCAGACGATGCAGTATTATTATCCACCAGCAAAGAGGGTTTGGAAAACCTAATCATGACGACCAAGAAACACAGTGAAGATAAACATTTATATTTGAATACACAAAAAAACCAAAAACATCCAAAGAAACAATGAAGAACGCCAATGTCTAGAGAGCTACAAATACATGGGATGAATAGTTAACAATAACATAGACTGCTCCAAAGAGATCTCAAGAAGATTGACAATAGTAATCAAGAAGTTAAACACTATGAAAAACATGTGGCAAAGCACCAGCAAAATATTAAAATTAAAAAAATTGAGAACACTGATGTTTTGAAAGAACTGAATGTTAAAGACAATTGGCTGATAAACAACATACTATACAGAAAAATTAGATACTTTGGTCACATCAAGCGTCACGATGGCCTGGAGAGAACACTATTAGAGGGCAGGGTCCCAGGACGCGGAGGCCGACCAAGACGAAGATGGCTACAAGATATTAAAGAAATCATGAATATGAGCGTTGACGAAGTGGGTGAACTGGCTAGAGACAGAGTAAATTTCAGATACGCTGCAAAGAGAGCAACGTCCTATAACGGAGACACACCTTGATGATGATGAATCCTTTAAAATGGAAATGACGCCCAATTGCTTCTGGGTACCAGATGAGTACGCATAATTAAATATTCGGTAAATAAATTTAAAAAAAGACAGAAATCCGGGGTAGGCAAGTAGGTGGTTTTTTAAACTTCAGTAAATCGTCAATGAAATACATACTGATTGTTCTCATCACACGCTGGTAAACACACACACGTAGATAGTAAACTTGGATTCGCCGAAAGGAGTTAATTCTTATTGTTCATGTTTATTTTCCTACACGCTCTGATATAACCGAAACAAGGCTCGTCGTTAGGTTGAAATGTTAGTGCCTCGGCTTAAAAAAGATTTAATCCGCTACATAACAAACACAATAAAAAACCCACACATATTAGAGATTAATCATTTCAAATCTAAAGTATACCTTTTGGGAAACAGAGAAACAATGGGAAGTTATGGCTGCCAACGACATATTAATAGACCATATACGTTGCCTCCGATAACATGAAACCAGAAAGCTCATGTACAGTTTACGGGAAATAAGACAATTGTCAGGTGATATTACATTCCAGTATTGTTAGATAAAAACCAACTCAATTTAAAAATAACACTACATGCTAAATTAAGGTTATATTATGTTATAAATTAAGTTTAAAGTTAAGAAATATCAGTATTAATAACATTTTTCATAAATAAATAACTATGGACTCGTCGAATTGAGTAAAATTACAGAAAATCTAACATTCTTCTATCAAACACTTTTAAAAACCAGCTGTCATTAAACAGAAATATTGGTTTTCCCTTCTGAACAAGTCGACCTTATGTTGTCTGGAGCAGAGGCCATATCATACCGCCATCGTGTTAGTTAGTTTAGTTAGTTTCCTCCTTTCGTGCCAAAGGTGGTACATAGGGCAGAGGTTTTCGATCTTCATGTGATGCGGTTCGTTGCTAGCAGTTTGAGATCTCGTATGGTTTTACATCCCAATAATTTATTTTCTTGTAGGATTGTTATTTGTAGAGAGGTCTTAAGTCTTCCACGTTTCTGCTATCGTGTATCATTGAAAAAGGAATATCGTGGCATATCTTTTTACAGGACCTATCTATCACTTATACGTTCAGTAGGTTACCATTGCTTTTTAAACGGTGAGGTCTATTTTTGTAAAACAAAAATACAAGTCTACGCTTTCTCCAAGAACCTACTGGAAAGTATGAAAATGATGTATTATTTGCTTGAATACTTACTTAGTATTCCCATACAATATAATATCGAAAATATGGTAAGATGCTGGAGGAAGCATTCTATTTAAAAAAAAATAGAAAATGAAATTTAATGTGATACAGTTTTTGTTAACGATTTGAATTGTTTAATGAGCCTTAATTGCTGGAAACTAGAAGTAGTTAGCAGTGTAGATTAAAGTTGAAAATTAAGTGAATTTTTTTATTTCTTTGTATTGGAAAGTCGGTTCTCTTACATTTTGACTACTGCCATGCAACGCCCGTACATATATTGTGTATGTCTTCATAAAGTTGTAGTCCGGATTCAACACTATCACCTTTGAAATGCAGGCTCGTAGTAACATCTGCGAATCCAGACCACAACGTTTAACAGATATTTCTCGGAGATCCATAAGAATATTTCCAGAGCGACGGAGTTTGTGCTTTGCGGTAAAAAGATAAAAATAGACCCCACCGTTCAGAAACTATGACAAACTACTGAACGTATAAGTGATGCCTAGAAAAAACAAACGACTCGTTTACTGTGGTCAATAGTTACGTCATGTAACGGATATGCCACGATTTTTGATTTTGATTTTCACTCCGTGTGGGCTAGCTGTGTTCTTTATCTTCTCTCCGTAACAGCAAGAATGGATAACATAATTTATTTCTAACCAAAAGTGTGTATTTGCTATAAAGTAGACACGCCAACAAGGTCAGGTGAGACCAGGGAGCGTGTTGGGAAAATAATTTGAAAATTGACTGACGTCCTGAAACTTGGAAAGATTGATTGCAGAACAGTGAGGTCACGTGCTGATATGTTTTCAGGTTAACGCATCCTAATCAATGGTACGCGGTCGTCCTGCGGCAGGTTAACAGTTATTTTGTGGCTATCATACAAAATGTTTGATGGATTATCTATTTATGAGGATAAGAATAGCAAAATTTAGGGAAACGTATTTTTTTAAAAAAGTTGTGTGTAGCCGAGCTTTGTACTAAACCGTGGGATCCAATAACATACGACCTGTGAGCTAAGGTAAAAGTTCTAGAAAATAAGAACTCAACCGTCGCGTGATCTTGCATTCCAGAATTATTATATAAAAACAAATTCATAAAAAAAAAACAAGAAACAACAGGCTAAATCAAGAGTATAATATGTTACGCGTTAAGTTTAACAATAAGGAATATCAATATTATTAATATTTTTCATCAATATATAACCATAGACTCAAAGATTTGAGTAAATTTACAAAAAAAGCTTACCATGTTCTGTCACACATATACAAAACCCATCCCGAATTAAACAGGAATTTTGATTTTCCTGTCTGAGCTAGTCGGCCTTATGTTTCCGGGGGCCACTGCCAAAACTAAGGTTGTTAATGGTTTCGATCATGTTGGTAATAAGAATTATACACTATTTGATACTTTGTTATGAAATTAAGTGGAATTTTTGAATCGAGGTTGGTGACTCTTTGCAACTCTTTTTGGCTTTAAAAAATACAAGATGGTTTGTGACTCAATGTTAAGGTTGATGCAATGCGACAATATGCACCATCATTTACTCTGGAGCTTCTTTTTCAACTCCTTATCTACTCAAAGTTAATATATGGAAGAAAGTTATTGTTCTCTTCAGGGGCGGCTCGTCTTTTAGGGTCAGTGGGGCCTGGCCCCACCAATAATTGAAAGAGATAATAACTTCCCGGAATAGACAAATAATAGTAAATATTCCAAAAACGTTTTTTCCGAAAATCTGTGTCTGGCCCTCAAGAAAACTGACCACTAGCCGCCACTGGTTCTCTTCCAGAAGACAGACACGTTCAACTGTCAATTGTTCTAATACTTGCTCAACTTAAACATGAGACCTACGTTTTATCACATGTTTCTGATAGGACTAGGAACTCGATATCAATTATATTAAGATCATATATCACTGTAAACTTGTCCGATCCATCTACACCAAACCCGATATGAGTAATTTTAAAACGAGAGGTAAACAAGATTATTTGACTTCAGAGACACTCACTGAAGATTTTGGTTCTACTGCCCATTAGGCTTCAAAGAAACGTCTTACTTATTTTAGCAATTATCTTTACATCGGGGACTCACCGCTAATCCTACGGAGTCCGTGCACTACCGCAGAAATGTTCCTACTTAATAAAGGCATATCGTCATGACGGGTACGCAATGATGGTCGTTTTATCAATCAGTCAATCAATGTTAGGTCTTCAACACGATTCATAGCTGAGATCATGATGAATCTTCCCTCTACTCCCTATTCTCCCCAAGAATTCTACTTGCACATTTCTAAACACTAACCAAAAAGGAAAGACAAAGCTGAAAATCTTTCAATCCAATGTGAAGTTAGTGCTGTTCTATGGCTCGGAAACATGGAAGACAACAAAGAAAATCATCACAAACTACAGACCTTTGTGAATGAATGTTTACGTAGAATAGAGGGACTGGGATGGTATAATAAGATTACGAACGAGGAACTCAGAGAAAGAACTAAGCAGATACCAGTGGAGAAAGAGCTCAGGAGGAGAAGCTGGCGATGGATAGGACATACATTGAGAAGACCGACAAAAGCATTGCAAGACAGGCACTGTTTTGGAACCAGCAGGGAAAGAGGACTAGTGAAAGACATAGACAGATTTGGAGAAGAGAGCTGGATATATTATATATTAAAAGGATAGGTAAAACATGGAGAGAATTGAAAGGGATGGCAAGAGAGAGATGAAGAGTTGGAAGAAGTTTGTTGAAAACCTGTGCTGCGCTGGGAATTGAAAGATGAAGAAGAACAGAAAAGGAAAGACAGTTTTAACAAAAACACTAACATACAAAATTAACATCCCTACAGCAGCGCCTACACTGAGCATGAAAAACACAAACAGCTACGTATCTAAAACTATACTCAAAGAAATATACGCAATGCATTAAGACACTTGGAACAAATTTAACTACAATAAGCAGCTCAAAGCTTCATATAATTTTAACCAATTTAGCTTGTTAAAACAGTAGAGCTAGTTATCTACAAAATTAGATGTGATTCGTAAAGATATGTCGAAAAATAAAGAAAACAAAACTACAAGTTAGATACGTATGCAGAGCGAAAAAATGAATGTGGTGTATTTTGGTCTTAAAGTGGTTTTTTTTCTCTTTCAATTCGGTAGGTAATGCGTTGTTGAGATGGACTACAAAAAAGAATGAAACGTGATATGGCTTGAAAGAAAGACATACATAAAAATAAAAATAATGTGATGGTAATAGGAATAAGATAAGAAATATGTAAAGTAAAGGAATGTAAAGTGTTACGTTATTTGCTCTTTAAAGTTTCAAATAGATAAATATGAAGGCTCTTCAAGCGCAAATCAACTTCGATCATCAGTTGAATAAGTTAGGTTTAATGTTTCTCCTGGGTGTCAGGGAACACCCGTATGATCTACGAAATTAAAGTGAGTGGGTATATGACGGTAAATAAGATAGCAAATCTCTTCCAGATGGTGGTAGAAACGGTCAACATGATTGTTGCCAGTTTCATATCAAAGTAAAGTCATATCACATTTTTTTTTCTGATGATTGCATAGATAACTTTGCGGGCGATATATATGCAAGACTAAAAATTTAGAAAGAAAGTTGAAGGAATTTGAAAATAGATGTCTGCGAAAATTAATGAACATAAAATGGAACGAATTCAGGAGAAGTGATGAAATCAGAGAAATGTCTAGTCGTTGATTAGATACCGCTGTTATAAAAAAGAGAAGATGGAGATATGTTGGACACATCTTGACAAGAAATGATCAAAGAATATCAAAACTGGCATTGAAGTGGGATGCAGAGTGTTCAAGAAATAAAGGACGGACGACCTAAGGAGACCTTGAAACAAACTTTGCCGAGAGAGGCAGGAAATATCGGTCTCAGTTCCATAGGAGATTTGCGAGTTGCCCAGGATAGAGCGTTATGGAGAAATTGCTTGTAACATATGTTATATACGAGAAAGAATTATTATTCATGTGTCATTTTTAGTAACAAATGTAGGAATCCAAAGGATAGTGTTTTGGCCAGTACGACTTTACGTTAGGAGGTTATTAGTAAACCCACATCACCATTTATCATTCTTGAATAACAATGTGTGCTCCAATCTGACATAGGAAGATTACAACGGCAGTTCATGAACTCCGTAGTCACAGAGATATTCTTCGATGTAATTATGAAGATGGTGACTTGATGAATTTTTTGGGTAAGAAATTTATACAAATAAACTTTAGCTTTTTAACAGCTTTGATGCCTATTGTTAGTGATATTCAACTTGCAAGCGTTCTTTGAATTGTTCAACTTGAAAATGGAACTTACTTTGTGTGGTTCAAACTCCGATAGTACTATGAAAGCAGAGAGCGAACCAAGTATCATTGGAGCGATAGACGATCACCTTAACTCGACACCACATACACCTCTCCCCCTCCTAAAATAATGTTACGAAATGGAACATGCATAGTAATATTTTTATTTATACAATGACAACATCGATTGTCGGGAAGTTTATGATGATATTTGTTGGTCTCTTGGCTACCTCCAGTTGGATGAGGAAACTGAAATTGATGTTGAATCTAACAGATGATTTACATAGTTTGGAATTACACGTTGTACAAGTATAATTGGATAACTGGATGGCAGAGAGGAGTGTGTTTAACAAGCAAACCACAGGAAACATAACAAACAAATTTGATCTAATTTGCAGATGGAAACTAGTAAATATAATGATATCAATACTTTTACTTTATCTTCGAACGCTCCATATCGACCACTTGTTAACGACTCATTGTGATCTGTTTAAGATCTAGGTCTCTCTCTCTCTCTCGCGATCCCCGCCTAGACAGATGAACCAAATTTGTATCATGAATTTTACTGTTGCTTTTAGGGCCTCCGTCCCTCCGTACTGCTTTTCGCGAAGCTCTGTGTTATCGGGCCACGTTTATTTTCTCAGGGCTGATAACAGCTGGCAGTCTTGCAGTATGTGCCCTGCCATCATGTCCACCTTTTCACAATGCTAGTTGGGTCAATTCTGAATTTGTTAGATTTAGGTCTAAGAGCGATTAGGCCAGAACATCCGACTTCTGCAACGTTTTATATTTACTAGGGTAGCTTACATAGGCCCCTATCTCAGATTCTTTTTACGACATGCCTTGTAGGTTGCATTGTCACTATTCTTTGCTCCCCTTGCGAGTTATGTCAACGCACGGGAGGATATAAATATGACTTGTGGTGAGACAGTTAGTGAGTGAAAATAGCTTAGTTGTATACATAAATGTATTTAAAGTTCAGTGACACACACAACATATAATCAACAATGACATGTTTAGTTTCTTCTGTAGAACACGTCTTCAACAATTATACACTGTTGCTTCTATTTTAATCTTTTCAAAATTGTGCAATCATCTAGCAAATATTTTTTTTTTTATTCTAGAGAATACAAATATGCAGTGGCGGCTCGTCATTAAGGGCCAGTGGGGCCGGGCCCATTAAAAATAATGTATAACGTGTTTTTACTATTTTATAAATTAAAATATTGCAACCAAAACCATGATTTATTCGGGAAAAATGTCTCGCCCTATCAATAAATATGATCACGAGCCGCCACTGCAAATATGTATGAATAATTGTGAAAACCTCGCCTGAATGTTGATGGGCACTGTTGCTAAGGAAAGCAAGCCTTCAGTCAAACTCACGGTAATAGGCGCCATGAATACGTGTGAATTCATAGCGGGAGAACGAAAGAAAGTAATTTTGGAAACAAATTAGTTCTTGAATTTTTACGAACTGTAAAAATAGATCTCACGGTTCAGAAAGGAATGGCAAACTATTGAACGTATAAGTGATGCCTAGAAAAACGACAAATTTACTGTTGTTGATGGCTACGTGCTTCAAATATGATATGCCACGATTTTTATATACGTTACGTGGAGGTGTACATTCCGGTTACTTTAGAGGTATACCAATAGATGCTTAAAACAGGTAGGGACCCTCGCCGGTGCTACGGAATTCGTGCACTGCTGTTGAGATCTTCCTGTCTAAGAAAGAGATCGGAGTACACATGGCTACTCACCAAAGTACAATGATGATGGTCCTCTCAATCAGTCTATCAGGTAACATAAGTCAGTCCTTATAGGGCAGAATAACTTAGGTCGTCTTCTGTATACAAAAATCGACTTTACTTTCATTAAGTAAGAGCTATTCAATTGTCTTATGTGTAACTGTGGGTCTCCATGGCACAGTAGTCAATCGTTTGCTTTGTGTACTAAATGTTATGCATCCGAATTCGAACCTTGTGTGGTTCATGAGAAAAAAATTAATTGACAACGAGGCATAGATCACAGGATGTCGCCATGAACCACAGTAAACGAGTGGTTGATTTTTCCTTATTAGTTCACTTATAAGGCACCACTTATAAGTTCAGTAGTTTGCATTGCGTTCTGAACGGTGAGGTCTATTTTTCTCTCTCTTCTTCTTCTTCTTTCTCGAATCCTGTATGCCTCACAGCGTCTATTTTTACCGTTCGTAAAATCCATAGAAATAAATTTGGTTCCAAATTGTCCGCCGCGGTTCATAAGTGCATTTTGCCATATAAATCCCTAGGATTGTTTTTGGAACTTCGCAGTACATGTCGATTAATGTAGCTCCTTTTTTTGTGAAAATATATCAAGACAGAATGTATAAGTGGGAGGAAACTTTAAGAAATGGACAGGTTACAATCTGGCAGTGTGCAACACCAAGGCAAATGACAGAGGATGTTGAAGATTCATTGCAGCCAACCTTCGATGTGGATGCGGCACCTGATGATGATGATAATCAAGACAAAGAGGAAAACATAGTGCAATGAAATTAACTTTTACCTTTCAACCTTTAAACTCATGAATTTAAACTCTTATCGTTTCGAGTGAACCTTGCAAATGTACATCAGAAAGCAGCTCTAAGTACTACAAGAAAAGATAACCTATTTATAAAGGTATGGGAAGTCTGTGCTGCTGCGAACAACATACCAACAACACCTGTGTTCTTTTTCACCCTATTCTATCCTGACCTCAAAAACACATAGAAAGACTCCGACCTCGTTCATATAAATTAGCGAAAGTAGAGCGGGTCCCAAACAGCGGACTAATTGACGGTTGATCACTAAATAATGATCTAGGCATTCGGTGTGTCATGAAAGTAAGTTAAGCCTAAATTTTATTGACCGAAGGAACGATTTTATGGTTGTTCTGTGTGAATTTCTTGTTCGGTTGTTTTTAGATTATCCTGTTTGAAGAATGTGTTGTTTGACTGTGTCTTGTTTTGGCTATGTATGTCTCTTGTTTAAACACAAATGTCAATTGTATTGTTTGGACTGTTTGAATGATTTGTTTAGTAATTTGTAGATTGTTCTATTTGACTGTTCGCAGGTTATCTTGATACTTTTTTTTTGCAGGTAGTTATCCCATATGGACGCTAATGAGGAGCTCAAAGAAAGAACTAAGCAGATATCAGTCGAGAAAGAGCTAATGAAGAGACGCTGGCAATGGATTGGACACACATTGAGAAGACCTATCGGAGCATTGCTAGACAGGCACTGTTTTGGAACCCGCAGGGAAAGAAGAGTAGGGGAAGGCCTAGACATACATGGGGAAGAGAGCTTGAGACTGATAAGAAAAGGATAAGTAGAACATGGAAAGAAATGGAAGGGATAGCAGGAGAGAGGAAGAAGTTTGTTGAAGACCTGTGCTCCGTTGGGAGTTGAACGGTGATGAAGAATGATAACAGCAATAATTAGCTTCTTAGAAGAGATGCTATAGAACAAAAACAAATGAAGAAATGAGAAAAAAACTAGAATTGAAATCAGGGATGAAATATGTTAAAGAATAACAAATAAATTTGTTTGTACATCCTGCAAGAATGTCTTGACACTGCTTGTCACAGATAGCAACTTTGAACAAATTATCTTGACTGTAGTAATAGTAGATGTAGGTCTTTTTCATCCTATAGAGACCATAAAGCTATACCACCGGGTAGGTGCTTCGCAGCTCAGTTGCTAATTGTTAAGTCCGATACTGAAGTTGCAGTCCTATCACAATTCTCACACCTAAATGATTTTTTCCCGATCCAGAAGCACTTGAGCTGAAAGCTCTTCGGCTCGTGTCATGGACATCGTAACCCTTCGACTCGGTGCCACGAACACCGTAAATCTGGGAACCTGTAGCTTTTCTGCCAGTCCGCGGAGTTGAACCCGCACTAACAGAGGACCAGTCACCCGTAGTCCAACGCGCTACGAACACGCTGGGCATGCGGGCACACCTAAATGATAAGACAGTTCTCTTGAGGTGGGATTGCATCGTAAAGTTCCCATTACCTTCATTTTTGTTGAAAACATCAACATCAAACCTTTAACATCCTTTTTATTACATAAGTAACACCCAACTATTAGCTTTCTTGTGATTTCAAAATCAACATCCCACCTTAACATCCTTTTGCTTGCAACATCATCGCACCCATAACTATATTTTGATTGCAACAGCAACATCCCATCCGTAACTTCCTTTTGGTTGCAAATGCTATAGCCGACGTTTACATTCCTTCTGGTTGCAACAGTAACATCCCACCCATAATTTTCTCATAACAGCAACATCACATTCTTATCTTTTTTTTGGGATTGCAACATCAACATCCCAACCGTAACTTCCTTTTTATTACAAATGCGATAGTCCACCTTTAACTTTCTTTTGGTTGAAAATATCAACATCCCACATTTAGCTTTCTTTTGGTTGAAAATATCAACATCCCACCCTTAACTTCCTTTGGTTGAAAACTGTATCATCCTACCCTTAACTTCCTTTGGTTGAAAACTGTATCATCCTACCCTTAACTTCATTTGGTTGAAAACTGTATCATCCTACCCTTAACTTCCTTTGGTTGAAAACTATCATTCCACCCTTAACTTCCTTTGGTTGAAAACTATCATTCCACCCTTAACTTCCTTTGGTTGAAAACAGTAACATCCCACCCGTAACTTCCTTTGGTTGAAAACATCAACATCCCACCCTTAACTTCCTTTGGTTGAAAACATTAACATCCCACCCCTAGCTTCCTTTTGGTTGCATATTCTTGACTTTCTAGCTACCCTACCTCCAACAATCAACTGCAGTTATCAGCCACAAATGTGATCGTAGTAACAACTGCAAGAATCCATCGCGTCTACATCCATCTATCGCGCAAGCCGCCATCATACGCTTAGTCAACGCTAAGCGATCTCTTTATATGTACGCTAACGCCTGCAAGATAAAAGGAAAACACGAAATCCCCACTACCTCCCCATGTTTTCTCTTGCAAAAATACCCAAAAAATACAAAAATAATGACACAATCACTCTTACTTAATACCAGACATGGGGCACGGTTCAAATCCAACATGGCGGAAAATGCAGACTGGAGGATATTTAGAGGGGCCGTACGATCAAACGCTGGGTATCAAAGGATACAGGAGGCAGGGGGCGCTAGGCTGGAAATTGATAATTATGCCTTTTTAGCTCTATTGTCTGGTAATGACCCAATATTCTGGCTGTCTTGTTTCATCGGGTACAACGACCGCTAACGTGCAAGCTGCCCTGTTGTGTGTAATCGTGGGTTCTGATATGCTACACACGCCATGCACGTTGCTGATTGTTGTATTGCATACTTCATGCAAGCTGTGTTACATGTTTTCTGGACGATTCTGTACATTTTCCATGCGTAAAACAAGTTAAAAATGTTGCATTTCATGTTGCATTGTATATTTCATACAAGCTGTGGTACACGTTTTCTATACGATTCTTACTTTTTTTTTTTCAAACGTAAAACACGCTGGCAATGTTGCACTGCTTGTTCTGTTGCTGACTTCATACAAGCTGTTCTATATATTTCTTTATATGATCCTTATTTCTATTTACGCCCGAGTGGTTACCGGGGCCTAAATTGGGGAGTAAAGAATAGAACCACTAATACCTGCCACGCATGTCGTAGAGGCGACTAAAAGTTTGGGCGTGGTGCTAGCTACCCCGCACCATAAAAAACACTAGATGGCTACAGAACGAAGAGAGAACCGAGTAAACGCAGGCTGAAACCGGACACATTGCCGAAGGATAAACACCAGAACTCCAAATGGCGCTGAAGATGTGACGTAAAACACACCAATGCTAAGACTGCATGAATCAGATTTCCACATGAATAGAATTTATGGGGAGATCTAGTAAATCGGTCTAGGCGGTGATCGCACGAGCGAGCGATTTCTATTTACCACTAGGAAAGCTATCCTAGTAAATAAAAAGTGTCGCAGAAATTGGATATGCAGAGAGATACAGAGAAAGAGAGAGAGAGTGAGAGAGAGAGTGAGAGAGAGAGAGAGAGGAGACTGCGAGTGACAGGACTAAGATATAAGTTAACTATAAAAACAGTAGTGAGAGACAGAAATAAGTACAACATACAGAAATAAGAGAACCTCACTGGTAGTTGCTATGTATGACAATAGTGTGGGAAAGCTGAACAAAATGCGACTAAACAAATTTGCAGTATTCATAGTAACTTCATTATGTAAAACAGAATGTTACCAAAACTGTTTATGCACAAGCAAATACCATTGTCTGAGAGCTCCAGTGGTGATTCAATGAACATTATATTATGTAAGCAGAAGCTATCATCATCATGCAGTATGCATTTCAGTTTTACTAAACATACACGTAAAACATATATGTGATTTTGAATATAAGTATTACAGAAGAGTCCTTTGTATATCATGAACATTGAAGAAAACAAACAGATCTATACAGGAAGAACTCAAAATCAAAGAGAATGGGCTGATGCTACAAATAAGAGAAAGAAAATTGAGGTAATTTGGACATATAAAAAGACACGAAGGGATGGAGGACACCATCATGGAAGGAGGCATACCGGCAAAGAGACAAAGAGAAGAAGAGGGAATATGGAGTATGAGATAGAAAATCAGGAAAACTTCTTATTTCTTTGCGTCCGTTCTTTACGACTAATTTTAATCACTCTTTGTGATATGTTTGATCTATGCCAAGAACGTGTATACGTTGCACATTGGTTTGTAGGCCCCTAAACGCATAGACACGATTACACGATTCGGGCACATGCATCCGATTTCAGCCAAACCTCCTTGGGCTCCTCTTACGATATGCGTGGCAGGTAACAGTGGTTCTATTCTTTACCCCCACCACCAAATTTGGGCCCCGGTAACCACTCTGGCGATCCTGAGAGCTGATGAGGTAGCGAAGTTCTGCTCAGGACAAACTATTTGATGATGATGACAGCATACACATTTTTTCTCAGAGACGACTGCACAATATCTACACCATATTTTGGACACAGTGATGAGATTATATTTGTACACAGGCCTTGGCTTGTTTTATCCCCATGTGCAGTGAAGCGACGTGGGGAGATTAAGTTTTATATCCTGTGCCAGGTGTGCTGCATCTGTAGTTGCTAGTAAAATAGTAACAGTTATACACGGGAATATCTTCTTCATTTTTTAACTCCCAACAGAACACAAGTCTTCAACAAACTTCTTCAAGCTCTTCCTCTCTCATGCCATCCTTTTCAATTCTTTCCATGTGTTACCCATCCTTTTAATATTAGTCTCCAGCTATTTACTTCAGGTATATCTAGGTCTTCACCTACTCCTCTTTCCCTGCATTTTACAAAATATAGCCTGTCGTGCAATGCTTCTGGTCGGTCTTCTTAATGTGTGTCCTATCCACCGACAGCGTCTCTTCCTTAATACATGGTTTTACGAAAAGTAAAACCCTCATTTAAAGTGCCACATCTTGAGTTATACTGTAGCTTGGTATCAGATCTCATTAGTGTTAGCTTGACCATCAAAGCTTACTCATCCACTGTTCTTCAAACAAACTACCCTATGCATTTTCATGGTGAATCAAAAACAAACAGGCAGTATTTTGGGACGAGCAAGGAAAGAGGAGTAGGGAAGGCCTAGACATACCTGGAGAAGAGAGCGGGAGACTGATATGAAAATGGTAGGTAAAACATTGAAAGAATTGAAAAGAATGGCAGAAGAGAGGAAGAGCTGGAAGAAGTTTGCTGAAGACCTGTGCTCCATAGGGAGTTGAAAGGTAAAGAAGAAGAACAAAAACATACGCAATATATGTAAATAATTTTAGACAACATGACCGACTGTGTGGTGGCGGGGCCTGTACAGGAAGCAACGAATGGTACCACTGCGACCTACTAGACATGTCGTAAGAGGCGACTGATGTCGGGACCTTGTGAAACTATCCTACTAAATAAAAAGCATCGCAGAAATTTGATGTGCTGGCCTACTTGTAGGCTTATAACTGACACAACGTACAATCGCTCTTAGGCTCAGATCACATACAAATCACACAGAGTGGTTAACAAGTGGTCGATATGGAGCCTTCGAAGAAGAAGACAACACGACGCCACAAAATAAAATCATCATTATATATGATGACTAGACACTGAGACAGAAAGATCTAATATTCAATGAACACTGAGACAGAAAGATCTAGTATTCAATGAACACTGAGACAGAAAGATCTAGTATTCTATGAACACTGAGACAGAAAGATCTAGTATACAATGAACACTGAGACAGAAAGATCTAGTATTCAACGAACACTGAGACAGAAAGATCTAGTATTCAACGAACACTGAGACAGAAAGATCTAGAATTCAATGAACACTGAGACAGAAAGATCTAGTATTCAATGAACACTGAGACAGAAAGATCTAGTATTCAATGAACACTGAGACAGAAAGATCTAGTATTCAATGAACACTGAGACAGAAAGATCTAATATTTAATGAACACTGAGACAGAAAGATCTAGTATTCAATGAACACTGAGACAGAAAGATCTAGTATTCAATGAACACTGAGACAGAAAGATCTAGTATTCAATGAACACTGAGACAGAAAGATCTAGTATTCAACGAACACTGAGACAAAAAGATCTAGTATTCAATGAACACTGAGACAGAAAGATCTAGTATTCAATGATTGTCTAAACCACATGGTGTGACAGATGATGATGATGAAGATACAACAAAGTGTTCATGACATACGCACACTCGTGAAAGAAAATCAATCGATATCGTGTTTCCCGCAAACCGCAACAGGCTATTTTCGACCAGGGCTGCATAGACACGCAATCTCTGAACAATATAGACAGAACACGCGCGAGGATCTCAAACAAGACCTAACCCACATTCACATCTACTTTTGTCTTACACTTAACACACAAACACTCACAAAATCATAGTAACACACACACACGCTTATAAAAATACGAGCATGTACACACTTATATAAACACACATACTGATGCCAACATTCACACGTACAAAACTCACTGAAACACACACTTCACGCGCACACAAACAACAATTAAATGGGATCAAATTTTGCAGTCGATTCTAGGTTTTGTTTTCAGAAATTAAACATGCGAGACAAATGATGCGTATTATTGCAATTAGCCATGCTGTCTACTATAGGTGAGTTAGCTCTGAAAATTTAGCACATAAAATTTACGTAGCATGGTCTCAAATTATTTTAATTTAAAACATGTATTTCCCTTCTGTCTGCACACATCAATCGCCTATCTCTCTCCCTATCCCTGTGTCTCTCTCTCTCTCTCTCTCTCTCTTGTGCGCTCTCTATATATTTAAATATCAAGTAATAACATGTCCCTTGCAGAACTTCACATTCATCACAGCCCGAATAAAAAGCTGTCTCTTGCAAGTTCTCCCGCCTCTACAAGCGTTCAATGTTTCTTTAATTTCCTGCTGCCACCTTCGTCTTGGTCGTCTCCTGCCTCGCATTCCAGGGACCATGGTCGTCCATTACTTTTCTCTCTGGGGACTGCCTAGAGTAGTTGATAGTAGCTCGGCCTGCTAGCTGTGAGACGCCTCATAGCTCGGGTTCGAACCTACTGTCCGGCATTTGTTCCGAGTCCCTGGTCTTACTCAGGACGATAACGTGAGTACCTCTGAAGTCGGAGAAAATCTGCCTGTATGGCGAGGGAATACTAATTACGAGTACATTGAGCACACGGCTGCCAGTGTAAAGTAATTTACAATGTGCACGCTGCTGCCATTGTAAGAAATTGGAAAAACGGATTTTCACGCAAAAATCAGTTTCAGAGATGAAACTTCGTCTGAGTTGAAAGCGGACGAAAAAAAAAAAAAAAAACTTTTCTCTCTAAACCGCTGTGGCGTTTAATGTTACCAAAATATTTAATCTTCTGGAACATAATGTTATTTATGAGTAAGTGCTCCTTATAAATATATATATATATATGTATACACACACACATACACATATATATATATATATATATATATATATATATATAAATACAAAATGGTGGCATATCGTTCACATGATGTCGCCATCACCCACAGTAAACGAGTCGATGATTTTCCAGGCATCACTTATACGTTCAATAGTTTACAATTGCTTTCTAATCTTAGTGGCATATTTTTACCGTTTAAAAAAATCTTTAATATCAAATTTGCTTACAACAGGCATGACGCTGAGCTTGAACCAGGTACTCTTGGGTTTTAATCGAGCTTACTACCGACTGCTAAGCCACATACGGCCACGTACAGTACAAATATAAAATACGATCTTGTACAATTTCCACGATCGTATAAATCAAATACTGTAAATCAGCGCAAATTCATAAATATATATAATCCAAGCTACTAGAGCAGGGCAAGACAAACGTCATAAAAACCACGAAACTGGGCTACAACACTGTAATATAATAGTGGGATTACAAAAGAAGAAGAAGAAGAAGCTACGCTAGCATAACCTAAGAAAGATTAGTAAGAAAGAGACCACTGTGTAGTAACGGTTAGTTGCTCGTCTCTCGTGCCAAAGGTAACAAGTTTGCTCCCTCGTGGAGACATATGGATATTTTTCCAGAGATCCCTGATCACAGTGTAGGTGAGATGGGGTTCCTAGTCCTATCAGAGACGAACGAAAAACATAGGTCCGTGTAAAATTTGAGCACGTAAAAGAACACTTGGCAGTTCCAAATGGAGAAGAACAGGCTGGAAAGCCGCTGCACGGGCAAAATTTATTATTTTTAAAAAACCAAAATAATCCTACATAAATGTGTTCATCTTTAAAATTACATCGAGGACCCTCGCCAGTGCTACGGAGTTTGTGCACTGCCGATGAGATTTTCCTTTGTAAGAAATAGATCAGAGTACGCATGGTTGCTCACCAAAGTGAGATGATGATGGTCCTATCAATCAATCAATCAATCAATCAACCAAAGAAAATAAATCTGCTGACAATAACTCATTCATTTATAATCTACCTGTTACATCATAATCTCGAGACTGAAATATAAGTTATCAGATCTTTAACATGAAACTTGAAGTTTAACATCCTTACTTCTCTTCTATTTTTCTCTTTAAGTAAACCGTGAGACTTTTTATCTCATGTAGCCTTGTCAACACATGTGTTAAAGGTGCGAACATTTCCAAATCCTTGCGATTCTAAGCAGGAAAGATACGGGAATCTCTCATAGTTTTATGGAGAATGACTTGCTAAGCATCCCGCTAGTTTTATGTGTCTAGCAAAACTTTAGTCTGAGTGTGGGCAAGATATTAGTGTCTCCTGGGTCTTTCATCGCTAGTTCGGTTCTGGAATGAAGTCGTTTTAGAAAGAAGAGGAAGGAGTACTTGTTGATAAGTTACAAGATTAGATTTACTCGAAAGAAGATTGCAAGACAGAACATAGACAAGGAAAATAAGATTGCAAGACAGAACATAGACTTGGAAACATGACTGCCTGTTTAAGTGTTCGTCCAATTTGATAATCATTTTATCTAGAGTTGAGACTATAGGCATAACGGTGATAGTCTTGTCAGTAAACAGACTACTGATACAAGACATTAATAGTCATCACTTTCATCAAGTGCCGTCTCCTCATCAAAGTTTGACAGCAATAGACCTCTAACATTTACTGTCTCTTGTCCCCATGCTAGAATGTAATTTGTCCATCTCTTGATGTTTCCTTCTCACTTGTGTCTCGGTCCTTCTCTTGCTCGCCTTCTTTCAACCACACCATCCAAAAATGTTATGATCAATGTGTCAGGTTTCTATATGTTTCAGAACTATTCTAGCACTGTGTTCTAGCCTAAGAAAGAGAACAAGGACCTTTCATATTAATATATATATATATATATATATATATATATATATATACAGAGGCGGCTCGTCTATAAGGGCCAGTGGGGCCGGGCCCCACCAGAAAAAATAATGCATATCGTGTGATTATTATTTATTAAATTAAAATATAGCAATCTAAAACCATGATTTATCCGGAACAAGATATCTGGCCCCACCAACAAACATTATCACAAGCCACCACTGTATATATATATATATGTAGTAGGGTGCGATCTTTTGATGATGGTCTTTTACAAAGATGTTGTGATGATTTATTATAAAGGCATTTGTTGGTTTATGGTCCTACAATTTCCATTCTCCCATGATGACTGATGATCCATAACAGATGGTAATAATATACAAACTCAATGCTTGATGTCATGTTACATGTTTATTGACCTATAAGCATAAACGTTCTTGCTTAAGAACACGTCCATCTGTGTCAATTGTTTATGTTGGTCTCTCCTTGTTTACTACCGTTTCTACGCAGTCACTACACAACTACGTCGATTAGTTTTACTACGTCAGGTCTCGTTTAGTGTTGCCACACTGCTCATAGTGGACAGATGCAGATTTAGTGTTGCCACACTGCTCATAGTGGACAGATGCAGATTTAGTGTTGCCACACTGCTCATAGTGGACAGATGCAGATTTAGTGTTGCCACACTGCTCATAGTGGACAGATGCAGATTTAGTGTTGCCACACTGCTTATAGTGGACAGATGCAGATTTAGTGCGCACACGCTACGGTCAGCTAATAAGAATATCTAAATATATACAAGCTACACCTAAGGCTAACTGTCTGAACCATCAGCTGCCACCTGGGGAGACTGGCTACTATATATATATATATATGTATATATATATATATATATATATATATATATATATATATATATATATAATAGTTGTCTCGTTAAAATGAACATAAAATGGAACGAATTCAGGAGAAGTGATGAAATCAGAGAGAAAACTCTGCTCAACCACTAGTGTTATAATTAAGAGATAGAGATATGTTGGACACAATTTGAGGAGAAATGATCAACGAATATCAAAAATTTGAGGAGAAATGATCAACGAATATCAAAGCAGGCATTGAAGTGGGATGCACAGGGTTCAAGAAAGAGAGGACGACTTAAGGGAATGAATTTTTTTCTTCTTCGATCGCTTCACAGCAACCATTTGTTAAACCACTCTTTGTGATTTGTATATTATCTGCGCCTAAGAGCGATTGTACGTTGGGCCAGCACATCCGATTTATGCGACGCTTTTTATTTACTAGGATAGCTTCCCTATGCCCCTATTTAAATCTACTCTTAGCCCGCCTGCCCAGCGTGTTCGACTGCAGTTGGACTGCGGGTGACTAGTCCTCTGTGTATGCGGGTTCAATTCCACGGACTGGCAGAAAAGCCACAGGTTCCCCAGATTCACGGCTTTCGTGGCACCGAACCGAAGGGTTACGATGTCCATGGCACCGAGCCGAAGAGTTGAAAGCTCAAGTGTTTCTGGATCGAGAAAAAAAATCGACTCTTACGACATGCCTTGTAGGTCGTAGTGTTACTATTCTTTGCTCCTATGCGGCAACACACGGACACCCCAGAAACACATGGAAGAAAATGTACTTAAAAATGTTAGTAGGCAGTTTGCGTCGCGTGAATGAAGAAGACCAGATTAACATCAAACATTTACCAAAAAACACTTTTTCCGGGGAGGAGAGGAGACTTTCTCTCCCTTACATCAATGGGGAACGCCCATGGCTAATTTTGTGCATTGCAAACCATTAAAAATTAACCATTGTTGTTCGTTAACAATTTTACAGATAATAGTTCTTTAGTTACTGAAATAAGTAACAATTAGTCAGTGTTGTATGTAAAATAACAGTCAGTGTTGTATGTAAAATAACAGTAAGTCAGTGTTGTATGTAAAATAACAGTAAGTCAGTGTTGTATGTAAAATAACAAACAGTTAGTCAGTGTTGTATGTAAAATAACAATTAGTCAGTGTTGTGTGTAAAATAACAAACAGTAAGTTAGTGTTGTATGTAAAATAACAAACAGTTAGTCAGTGTTGTATGTAAAATAACAATTAGTCAGTGTTGTATGTAAAATAACAGTAAGTCAGTGTTGTATGTAAAATAACAAACAGTTAGTCAGTGTTGTATGTAAAATAACAATTAGTCAGTGTTGTGTGTAAAATAACAAACAGTAAGTTAGTGTTGTATGTAAAATAACAAACAGTTAGTCAGTGTTGTATGTAAAAAAACAATTAGTCAGTGTTGTATGTAAAAAAAAAAACAATTAGTCAGTGTTGTATGTAAAATAACACAATGTATCAGAGTTTGCTTAGGAATTGGACAGAAAAGAATGTAGGGTCACTTCCACACTCGACGTACTAAAAGTGAAGATAGTAAGGAATTGACTCTCCTACTTCTTACATACTTGGGTCTAGAAATGTAAAGGGACTTACGATCTGAGAAAGTTCTAGCATTTATTTATGTACGTCAATTCGCCCGTGTGGTGCCGGAGCCCGTAAGGGAAGCAAACAATTGTAATAACGCGACCTACAAGCCGTGTCGTAAGAGGAGACTGAGGTAGAGACCTAGGGAAGCTACTGTAGCAAATAAAACCCTCACAGAAATCGGATGTGCTGGACTACTTGTAGGCGCATAACTGGCACACTATAAAATCGATCTTAGGCTCAGATCACATATAAATTACAAAGAGTGGTTAACAAGTGGTCTATATGGTGCTTTCGTCGAAGAAGATAAGAAGCATGTCAACTATGACAACATATTGTGTAGATGAGCGTACGTTTTATTTGTATATTGCGATGTAATTTGTAATGTGATCCGGTGCTATTTATTTTACGATGACACCAATGATTTACATTATTTCCCTCATGCCGTTTAACCCCGATTTGGCTCAGGCCCTCAACCAACTCCTGTCAGTAATGTCTATCTTTAGCTATCTAATGCAGTTCCTTCCAGCTCTGATGTAGGTTGTTAATCTCTCACTCCAAATTGTTCCTTATTTTTCTTAGCCTTTCTCTCTTTCCTTGTCCCTGTGGGTTTCAGGAAAGGGCCCCCTATTGTTATATTTCACAATCGCCCTAGTGGTTACCGGAGCCAAAATTTGGGGTGTTAAGAATAGAGCTACTGTTACCTGCCACGCATGTCGTAAGAGGCGTCTAAAAAGGTTAGGCTGAAATCGGAAGCACTTGTCCTAAACGTGTAGAAGTCTATGTGTTTAGGAGCCTACCAAACCAATGTGCAACGTATACACGTTCTTGGCAAAGATCAAACATTTCACAAAGAGTGATTAAAAATGGTTGTAAAGAACGAACGCAAAAAAAAGAAGATATTTCACAATACATTTCGGATTTTCTCAAAATATGTCATATCCACCGCCTGCGTTTTTTAACCCTCTTGGCTCCCTTGAGTCTTTTATGTTTTCTCCATAAACTGATCATGTGTTCCCCTATCATACCATCTCAGTCGCTCTATTCTACGCACACATCAGTTGATGAATGCTTACAATTTATACTTTATTATTTTAGTCGTTATCCATGTTTCTGACACATACAACAGATCTCTCTCTCTCGCGATCACCGCCCAGACCGATGTACCAGATCTCCCCATAAATGCTATTCATGTGGAAATCTGATTCATGCAGCCTTAACATTGGTGTGTTTTACGTCACATCTTCAGCACCATTTGGAGCTCTGGTTTATCCTTCGTCAATGTGTCCGGTTTCATCCAGCGTTTACTCGGTTCGTTCTCCGTTTTGTAGTTATCTAGCGATTTTTACAATGTGGTGTAGCTTTCAACCTCCTTAGTCGCCTCTTACGACATGCGTGTCAGGTAACAGTGATTCTATTCTTTACACCCCAATTTGGGCACCGGTAACCACTCAGGCGATACAACAGATCTGATTTAGACTGCTAACATATTATTGTCTGAATGGAAACATGAAAAATCACCTGGTGCTAAAACGTGTCCTACTACGCTGGTGTTAAAGTTAAGAAACTTGACAAATCTTCTAGTAGTGAAACAGTCAATTTGCTTATTGAAGCAGTGACTAGGGATACACAACAATAAAAAAAGCCGTGAATACCAACAGCTACCCAAAACGAACTCCTTTCAAACTAGGTAGTTAAAAATAAATTATATTCCTCTAACCAAGACCCATGAGCTATTTAGATGTGTGCCAGCGTGCGTGCTGGTGACTCTCATGTGTGTACCTCTTTGTAACTTAAACCTCCTTAACTGACATTATCAGTATACCTTGATAAAATTGTTAAATGAATCTTGCACAGAAGACATTTAAAGTCGGATACTAACTCAGCATAAGCATACACTGAAGTTTGTGTGATAAATACTAGATATACAAACCAGTATTTCTATTTCTCAAACATAATAATAATTATAAATATTCATATAATATGTGATTGTGTTTGTACTGGGTTTAGTAAGTTTAATATATACGCATGCCCGAGTGGTTACCGGGGACCAAATTTAGGGTGTAAAGAATATAACCACTGTTACCTGCCACGCATGTCGTAAGAGGCGACTAAGGAGGTATGGGTGAAATCGGATGCACATGTCCTAAACATGTAGAAGTCTATGAGTTTAGGGCCTACCAAACCAATGTGCAACGTATACACGTTCTTGGCAGAGATTAAACATTTCACAAAGAGTGATTAAAACTGGTCGTAAAGAACGAACGCAAAGAAGAAGAAGAAGATATATACGCGTGAGCAGTGGCGGCTCGTCATTAAGGGCCAGTGGGGCTGGGCCCCACTAAAAATAATGTATAACGTGTATTTATTATTTTATAAATTACAAGATAGCAACTTAAAACCATGTTTTATCCAGAAAAAAAATGTCAGCAGTATCGCTTCGTCATTAAGGGCCAGTGGGGCCGGGTCTCACCAAAAATCATGTATAACTTATGTGTAAATACTAATATATAAAGTAACCATAAAACATGGTTTTTCAGAAAATCCGGCCCCACCAACAAAAATAATCACGAGCCGCCACTGGCTGTCAGTATATATGTATAATACATACACTTACTGAGCAATTAAGATAACATCTATGCAGCTGGTTCTAATGAAATTGTCTATAGATATCTGATATTGATCAATGATCGATTGTTAGTAGCTTTGCAATAAACAAGCCTATTCAAGTTGTGTACTTTGATATTTATATATTCTGTATATATCATCATCACTATCAAGTGCCATATATGTAGATATAGTTCATCATGTTCTTTCACCTCTCTCTGGGCATGAGTTCTGATACTGTTTTTTATGTTATGCCATTTTGTAGGGTCGACTATCAATTCAGACATTTATGACGGCCCTTACTGATTTTTGCGGAAGGCATACTTTCCTAATCACCAGTGCCCTTCATCGTTCAAGTGAGTCTTAGTTCGACTACTGATGTGCACCATGCCATGATGTTATATTGTCTATAATTTTTTTCCTCTTTTGGCCTCCCGTCTCTCTTCCTATTTATCGTTTCTGTTGTCACAATCTATCAAGCTTTTTTCTAATCCTAACATGACCACAGAATGTTTAATGTTCATGTACGATTCGTTTCATTAGCGATATGTTCTCGGCTGTTTTTTTTAAAAGCATTATCATTTGTCATATTTTCTGCCCTTGATATTTTCATCATTCTTCTATAAAACTAAATTTATCTTTCTTCTCTTTATTTTCTGTAATCCTGTTTTGCCTCACATTGTCAAAATAAGAAGATATTTCTAGAACGGGCTTTTGTGTTCGCTTCATAAACTGTGTCTTTCGATGCCTCTGTTATCTCCGAGGTCCACCTATAGATTCAATATTGGATCCATATCTTCTTCTTCACCCTTCGCCCCTAGGGAGGCATAGGTCAGCATCCAAGGCCTTTCAATCCCGCCTATCCAATGCTCTCATTTCTAGATCTCTCCCAACATTTTCCTCCTTGTGAGGTTCTTCTTCTTCCTCGGGTGGCGAGCTATGAATTTTCCTGGTTGTGGTTTATGTAGCTATCTAGTGTTTTACGGGGTTGGGTAGCTAGCCCCAGGTCCAACCTCCTTAGCCGCATTTGCATCTATATAATGTCTAATAATTTATTATTTTTGTTATTTATTGTCCATGATACACACCCGTATGTGAGAACTGACTCAACATCTTATCATAATACTCTCACTTTTCATGAGATATTTGTTTTACTCAGCGTATTTTTCATTTTCTGTTAAGTTTTCTTTGATTGGTTGATTCAACTCTTTATTTATGTATTACGCCCGCCTGACCAGTGTGTTCGTAGTGCGTTAGACGACGGTGTGACAAGCCCTCTGTGAGTGCGGGTTCAATTCTGCGGGCTGGCAGAAAAAGCCATAGTTTCTCCAGGTGTACGGTGTTCGTGGCACCGAACCGAAGGGTTACGTTGTCCATGGCACCGAGTCGAAGAGCTGAAAGCTCAAGTGTTTCTGGATCGGAAAAAAAGAATTTCTGTACTACATTTACCATCGGATGTAACTGTTATACTAATGTATTTTAATTGTTTTTCTTTATTTATATTCTTCTTCTTCTAATGATCCATATCGACCGCTTGTTAAACCACATTTGTTTTTGTATGTGATCTCTAAGAGCAATTGTATGTTCTAAGAGCAATTGTATGTTGTGTCAGTTATGCCAACAAGTAGGCCAGCACATATCGTTTCTTGGACGGACGCTTTTTTATTTACTATGATAGCTTCCCTAGGCCCCTACTTTAGTCGCCTCTTACGACATGCATTAAATGACGCAGTGTTACTATTCTTTGCTCCTTTTTTAGAGCCTGTGAACACATGGGGGCTTTATATATATATATATATATATATATATATATATATATATAGAGAGAGAGAGAGAACATCCCGTGCATCGGCTCTAGTCTCCAGTTTCACCAGCAGCAACTGTGGCAAGGATTGTCACTCAAGAATAGGCCATTACAGCCACAAGAAACGTTGTGATTCAGCACAGAACATACTACGTGACGCAACACCTATTGTCTCCTGAGACAAAGAGGCCAATGATGATGATGATATATACATATATATAGTACATTTTCTACCTCTGAAGTTAAAGAGGGCACACCTGTAACAGGGAAAGCAGAACTTCACGAAAAAACAATCGTAAGTGTCATACGAGGCTCCTGACTACTCCTGAATTCATAAATGGTGAACGAAAAAGAAATTCTTTTTATCGAAAGTGTAGTTATGTATGTGTCCGTTGCTGTTATATATTCTAGGCCTGTAAATGCTACGGGGCCAACATATTTATACAGACGTGTTCCTAAGTGTGAAATTGGGCGTTAACAATTCACACAATGTCAAGACTAACACAAGAGCAATCATATAATAGCTTAATATATGTACAACTGCTACAGATGTAATAATTCTTCAATTACAGTATTATGTATTTTATGGGAGTTTTCATTTCTTTTATCTTTTGCTCCTTGCCTTTAATAAATCTTTAAAAATATGTGTAAAGGTATAAAGTAAAAAGCCGGCCACGCAAAATGGGGATAACAGAGGCGACGAAAGACAATGTTTATGAAGCGTACACACAAAGTTCGTTCTAGAAATCTCATCTTATCATGACGATGAAAGCAAAACAACATTAGAGAAAATAAACAGTATATCTGCCACTGTAGTATCACTTCTAGAAACAAATTTATAATAAAATACAATTGAACAACAACAGAAAGTGATGTTTTTTTATTTGTTAAAAATGTACATACACAATACGAGGCATAACAGAACGAATGTGTAACAAAGAAATGGCACAGAACATCGGGAAAGAAGGCGAGAGGAAGACCACGAAAAAGATAGATAGATGTCATAGCAGAATCTTGTCAAAAAGCAAAAATAACAATCGTCCAGGCCACAAAAACAGCGCAAGACAAAATCAGAAAACCACAACACTAGGCAACAACCCGGTAACAGTGTGACGGCAAAATAAGAAGAACATCGGTTACAGTCTGACGATAAAACAAGAAGAAGAAGAACATCAGTAACAGTGTGACGACAAAAGAAGAAAAACACCGACAACAGTGTGACGACACAAGAAGAAGAACAACCGGTAACAGTGTGACGATAAATCAAGAAGAACAACCGGTAACATTGTGACGACAAAACAAGAAGAACACCGGTAACAGTGTGACGAGAAAACAAGAAGAACACCGGTAACAGTGTGACGACAAAACACGAAGAACAACAACGAAATTAATTAAAATCGAACTCAAGTACCTAATGAACAATGATACAAAAAGTACAGAGTAAGTAAGTAAGAAGGAAATAAGATATTTTAAAAAGCAATGTAGAATAAGAATTAGACCACAACCCTCCCCTTTCATGGCAACAACACATATTCTGAATATAGCTTCACAACTCTACGTATAAAAACAGTCATAGCAACAACAGAAATTGTTAATAACTATCACAACAACCTCAGCAACGAAGACTATTGCATTGAAAGGCAACCCTGGATCGACATTTACAAACGCGATCAAACAGAATTATACATGTAGGCTGGGTGTTATTGAAGTCTTTTGTGCTGTCGATCCGAGTCCGTATTCGCGATAGCAATGGGGGATGACTAAAGTAACACACTGCATCGCTTACTCAACCAACGATATCATGGTTTATAGTAAAGCCAATGTGGAACCATTTCGCTCTAGTGGTGTGTCAGAATCTATACATTTACTCTATATTATTAATGTGTTGATATTGTGATACCCATCACTTAATGAATGACAATGAACAATCAGCTATGAGATAAGATTCAAACACTAGATATGAGGATATACAGAAAAATAGAGCGTAATTCACGGGTTGAATATAGGCAGAGGTGTAGTTGTGGTAGGGTGCAGCAGGACACCGCATCGAAACATTTTAGTGTGCAGTAGGACTCCGCCTCTGAATATTTTTTTTATGTGACCACACAGATCTGCGTCTCATAAAATTAGTTTTATTACTTAGATGTATCTTATTTAACATTAGTTTGTTTATGTGTTTATCCAGTGGCGGCTCGTCGTTAATGGACACTGGGCGGCCCCAATAAAAATAATGTGTAACGTGTATTTATTATTTTACAAATTAAAGCATAACAACCCAAACCATGATTTTTCTGAAAATTTGTGTCTGGCCCCACCAACAAAAATGATCACGAGCCGCCACTGTGTCTACCTAAACCACTACTATCTAAACTAATACAGTAATTCGTTCTTACGTGTTTCACCATTGCTACATAGTTCTACTGCAGTCTTCACCTATATCGATAATATTTAAACCAGCAAAACTTAGAAAAATGATAGTTTTAGTTTATAACATTGATTGATTAATTGCTTGATCAGACCATAATCATTGTTTTTCGGTGTACAGTCATGTGTGCTTCAATTTCTTTCTTACACAGGAAGATTTTAGAAGCAGTAAGGAAGATCCTAGTACCTGCAAGGGTCTAGATGAAATTTTGAAGATGAGAATGTTATAGGAATTTTATTTTAATCTTTTTTTTTAAGAAATGTGACCAGGTAGTGACCAGGTAGCGAATTGTGTCCAGGTAGCGACCTTTTTTTTTTCCCGATCCAGAAGCACTTGAGCTTTTCAGCTATTCGGCTCGGTACCGTGGACATCGTAACTCTTCGATTCGGTGCCACGAACACCGTAAATCTGGGGAATCTGTGGCTTTTCTGCCATCCCGCGGAATTGAACCCGCACACACAGAGGGATAGTCACCCGTAGTCCAACGCGCTACGAACACGCTGGGCAGACAGACGCAGCTAGCGACTTATCAAAAAGCATATGCTTATTGATTTTCAGCTTTCAAGTGATTTAACATGTTCAACTGAATCACGGGACCTCCGTTGTTATCGTTCGTCTTCAATATAACTAGAATCATCATCATCAGGTGTCGTGCCGGCTGGCGTAGTCGATCACGGATCCCCACAAATCGCTGTCTATGGTGTTTGCTATCATCTCAGATGTTGACGCTCTGCCGTGCCATGACGTCAGGCTATTCACAATTTTCTCTCTGTCTTTCTCAGTCTCGTCTCCCCTCGACTTTACCAGTTGTTATAATGTGTTCTACTCCTTCCTTTCTAATCATATACCCGAAACATGATGACTACCTCCTTCTTATATTGATAATAAGCGTTCTCTGTGGCTTGACCTCGTTTAGCACCTCTACATTAGTCATTTTAGCAGTATATGGGATTCTCATCATTCTTCTGTAAAACCATATCTCTGTGGCCCTCAGAGATTCTTCGATCTGTTTATTGTACATGACTCGAATCCGTATGTCATTATTGGTTCTATGTTATCACTGTATGACTCTCATTACGATATCAATTGACAATGACAACTAGGGCATCTAGTTGATAACATTGGCTACCAAGACAACACTGTCTACACATCCCATCGACTACAAAGACATGGTCTACACATCACATCGACTACACAGACACGGTCTACACATCGACTACAAAAACATGGTCTACACATCCAGTTGACCGTACATAGACTTCATAAACAAAACGTTACATTGAATGTACAGGAAAACATGACCTATGCAACACTCTGCGAGATGAAGACATGCTCAATACGAGACATATCGACCATATTAATACAAACAATCTAGTTATTTCATACCCGAAAACATCAACTATCTACACGGTACATAGACTGTGGTCGAGTAGACACAGTCTACCCAATAGGCCTACACAACAGCAATCTGTCATTTCTAGTGATAATTTATTCAGAACCCTTAATAATAACAACTGAACTGGAATATACCAGCCATTGATCAATATTGTTCCCCCATGCTTCAAATGAATTTTTTTTTTGGTCTTTTATTATTTTATTCTCAAACCAAGGCATTGATTATGGGAAATGGTGATCCGATGGGGGAGGTTGGTTATTGAAGTAACAATCAGCTGAGTGAAGTGATGCAACACATTTGGCCGATGGGGAACACGTCGTGGTGGTTTTGGTCTTCAGATCACGTTACAGAACTCACAAAAGGCGTGGCATGACATACTTTCAACTCACGTTTTATGGTATTTACCAGGAAAACACAACACACAAAACTTTTTTTAAAAATCTATTTGTAGACTTCAAGCATTTCTTTCGGTTTTTTTGTTTGTTTTAAGATTTATAAAATAATCACGAATATTTGGTATTGTTGAGAAATATATATTTAGTATACTTGTACCAGCCGTGTGGTGCCGGGGCAAGGGCAGCAAATAATAGTAACACTGCAACCTACAAGGCATGTCGTAAGAGGCGACTGAGGTAGGGGACTAGGAAGCTCCCCTAGTAAATAACAAGCATCGCAGAAATCGGATGTGCTAGCCTACTTGTAGGCGCATAACTGGCACAACGTACAATCGCTCTTAGACTAAGATGACATACAAATCACAAAGAACGTTTTAACAAGTGGTTGATATGGAGCGTTCGAAGAAGAAGCTAGAGAGTGTTAGGGTTGTCAAAAACAGTAACAGTAATACAACATAATTGCAACCACCAAACTGGCCGTGTCTGCCCTAATAAAGCTTAAATACACGATAATGAAACAAAAATATACTAATAGTACGAGCGTAGTTACTGCCTTTGCTTACATATCTTACTCAGAATGTAACTGTCAACGTTTATCACACTGTATGTATTGAGAAACTAAACAAAATAAACTGGATAGCCTATACTTTAAAATGTTCTATGTACCGTGCATTTAAAGTTGGTGTACGATCCAACTTACTGTATTCGCACAAGTAAAAGTTAAGTAACAGCTTTGCTAACATACCATGTGTACTGAAGAATAATTGATAGAAAGACGACAGATCGGCAAAAAGTAACATTTTTGGAAGACTTGTGTTAAACAGGACATATATATATATATATATATATTTTTTTTTTTTATACATATTAATGGTACATTACCAGTAGAACGACATACCAAATATGCAAAAAGATTGATTAATGAACATCGAACTGACGCGTTGGACGGCTGTGCGCTACTGGATTTGAGGCGGAGATTGCAGCGCATGTGGACATGTCCAGAGTGATATGCTGATAGTCCTCATATAATTGATAATTGTTTATCAATCTATTTGTTGACAGCATGTTCACTGAATTGCCAATATTGAATTGTGCATACAAATGCAATCTACATTCCCTATTCAAGCGGGCAAAAGTATGGGTAGAGTCGATGTCATAAATGCTGTATTCTTTCATTTATGTGATACGGGCGAGTCTCAGACACTGGAATGAGTCCGAGAATTAAGAGTTAAGTTTGGACATGTCATACAGTGTCGTCTTCTTGTAGAGAGAGTGGGCATTCTAATCAACTTCTCATGGATACGGTGAGAAAATGGACTTTGGGATGGCTGCAGCAGCGGAGCACAGAGCAAGCGTGGGGATGCCCACTGTGCCATGACGACAATCGCATAACATAACACAACAATCTACAAGAATATGTAGACTATAGATCTGATACAGCGGCTATAGGAAAAGAAGAAAAATGTTGATTATTACAATTAAGTTATCCATATCACTTTTATTCAATCACTTTGATCCCAAAAAAATATGAGCAGAAAATTATGATTTAGATGATTATTTAAAGTTTTGTTTACAAGTTTATTTACATTTGACGTTTATCTTTATCTGGATGCTTGAAGACTATTTATTTGTTTTTCTATTTTCCAGAACATTTTTAAAAGTATTAAGTTTTTGTGTCACAATCTAATGATTTCCTGCCTCCACCCCCCTTTTCTTTTCTTTCTTCAAACACTTGTTTGTTCAATTTAAGACAAACTACTATCTAACTCATAAAACACATAACGTGCTATAAACACAATCAATTGAATATTAATAGGACTTTTACAGCTGCTGTATTTATTACTCTATATATTCAAATGATGTGTATTGTGTTTGTAGCCTATAAAACATTATTATGATAGCTATGTTAGCTGTGGTATTACGATGAAATTAATTACCAGTGTATATGTAAGTTCACAGTTGGGGTTCAATCACTTTGATCCCAAAAAAATATGAGCAGAAAATTATGATTTAGATGATTATTTAAAGTTTTGTTTACAAGTTTATTTACATTTGACGTTTATCTTTATCTTTATGCTTGAAGACTATTTATTTGTTTTTCTATTTTCCAGAACATTTTTAAAAGTATTAAGTTTTTGTGTCACAATCTAATGATTTCCTGCCTCCACCCCCCTTTTCTTTTCTTTCTTCAAAAACTGTCATTTACCGTGGAAACAATCGGGAGTAGAAAAAACGTCTGTGGCTTAAGGGATAGTGGTCTATTAACCCCGACGTTCTGAGTTCGAATCACACTGCGGACAATTTGATTGCAAATTTTTTCGCGTGGATTTTTAAAAAAGAAAATGATGTCACCATCCGTTCAGTAAACAATGGCAAACTACTGAACGTAATAATGCCTAGAAATATCATAAACAGCGTTAAAAAGTAGGGGTTGATTCGCAAAGTCCCGTAAAGGATATGCAATAATTTTTTTAAAGAAGATTAAGATATCTTGTGCTTGTGAGAAAAATATATAACTGCCGCATTCTCCAACAGTATATGTTCTGTCAACTTTCGGAAGGGGAGAGACACCAAGACAGACCCACTACTCAGATAAAAGGATATCTGCAGGACCTCAAAGAAACAATGTGTATATGTCCCAACAAATGGAGAACACAACTAGAGGATAAACTATTTATATGGAGAAGAATATTCATAATTCTTTTGAAGAAATATTTATGGATGAGCCTGAAGACAAAAAAAACAAAAACGCACAAAATCAGAAATCACATTGCACAATAACACGAAAATGGTTGTATAATTTTTCGAAATACTTTAATTTATTCCTAATTTAAACTCAGCACAAACCACAAGAGAATGAAATTACATCATTTTAATACGTTAAATAAAGAAGCTTCTGATGAATGGGACTTTGACACTGACAAAATGGCGTCGGAACATCTTTTACAATGGTGTGCAGTGTATACTGCGCAATAACAGACTGATATTATCAATAGCAGTGCCAATGCAACAGAAAATACATGGAGTAACACAAGCTGAAGTAACTTAAAAATATTCCCAGTTTTTGTCTTAGGCGTAACTGACTTGTAGTTTCCATGAATTAAACGAACTAATATGTTTATTCATAAAAGAAGGAGTTTCAAACTGAACTTCTATCTGCTTGTTTATTGTCCATGTCTATAAACAAATACTATTAACAATGAAGAACATATAGATAACTTTTTTGTCTTATTTGTGTTTAGTGATATTCTTTTCTTAAGATCTGCTTCTAAGGAAGAGCTGGCGGGAGCTGCAGGAAATAGCTGGAGATAAGAAGACTTGGCATGAGTTGGTTTAGGGCCTATACCCCAATCCAGTTTAAAAGGGCAGAGAGAGAGACAGAGAGAGAGAGAAAGAGAGAAAGAGAGATCATTCACCAGTTGAGGAAAATTTTAGTAGTTTGGACACAAAAAGAGATACTAAGGGATGGAGAAGATGATTGGAGAAAATGGAGAAAGAAAGCATCCCGACAAAGCGGTAGACCACGGAGACGATATAGGCAATATGTACCTTATGATTTGGCGTCTGCAGAGACGGGGCATCTAGAATATGAAAGAAAGAAAGCATCCCGACAAAGCGGGAGACCACGGAGACGATATAGGCAATATGTACCCTATGATTTGCGCACGGCGTCTGCAGAGACGGGGCATCTAGAATATGAAAGAAAGAAAGCATCCCGACAAAGCGGTAGACCACGGAGACGATATAGGCAATATGTACCTTATGATTTGGCGTCTGCAGAGACGGGGCATCTAGAATATGAAAGAAAGAAAGTATCCCGACAAAGCGGGAGACCACGGAGACGATATAGGCAATATGTACCCTATGATTTGCGCACGGCGTCTGCAGAGACGGGGCATCTAGAATATGAAAGATAGAAAGTATCCCGACAAAGCGGTAGACCACGGAGACGATATAGGCAATATGTACCCTATGATTTGCGCACGGCGTCTGCAGAGACGGGGCATCTAGAATATGAAAGAAAGAAAGTATCCCGACAAAGCGGTAGACCACGGAGACGATATAGGCAATATGTATCCTATGATTTGCGCACGGCGTCTGCAGAGACGGGGCATCTAGAATATGAAAGAAAGAAAGCATCCCGACAAAGCGGGAGACCACGGAGACGATATAGGCAATATGTACCCTATGATTTGCGCACGGCGTCTGCAGAGACGGGGCATCTAGAATATGAAAGATAGAAAGTATCCCGACAAAGCGGTAGACCACGGAGACGATATAGGCAATATGTACCCTATGATTTGCGCACGGCGTCTGCAGAGACGGGGCATCTAGAATATGAAAGAAAGAAAGTATCCCGACAAAGCGGTAGACCACGGAGACGATATAGGCAATATGTATCCTATGATTTGCGCACGGCGTCTGCAGAGACGGGGCATCTAGAATATGAAAGATAGAAAGCATCCCGACAAAGCGGGAGACCACGGAGACGATATAGGCAATATGTACCCTATGATTTGCGCACGGCGTCTGCAGAGACGGGGCATCTAGAATATGAAAGAAAGAAAGTATCCCGACAAAGCGGGAGACCACGGAGACGATATAGGCAATATGTACCCTATGATTTGCGCACGGCGTCTGCAGAGACGGGGCATCTAGAATATGAAAGATATAATTTTCGAAGGACTATTAAGGTCGCAAAGTTCTGCTAAGAACAAGCTATTTGATGATGATCATTCATCGGGCATTAGTGTTTGTTTACTGTATACGAAATATTTGCAGTGTTTCTATTTCTTTCCATTGGTGTAGTCTAAACTATTTTAGTCTAAAGCAAATTAGACACAAATACCATGAAAATTTGACCAAAAACAAAACACACAAAAATAATAAAAACACAGAAGTTATTTTGCGAATTGCTATAACAATTATTTATATATTACACTATTTGAGGAGTAGGGGTAAAGTTAAGACATCGAGATTACATTAACAATAAACAACGTCGGAATTCAACGATCTTAATATGCAAAAAGGGATCAAATGGGGATGAAAGTCCGATAAGAAAATTGTCTTGCTGAAAATTAATATGATCACGTCCGGGAATTAAACCCACAGCCTTTCTGTGACATATTCGATAAGAGAACTATCTACGCACTGGGCTAATCCGTTCCGCTATACATATTATTACGTTTACATTATGTTATTTTAAATACATAAACACAAATAAAGGCAGTTACTGTAACAATCAATGTTTTATAGGTGGCAGCTGTTATCCATAAGACATCCATCCCCTTTAGTTAAAACTGCCCGTGCGTAGCCGACGCTAGCAAAGGGAGCGTAGCATATTAACACTGCGACCTACATGGTATGTCGTAAGAGGCGATTGAAGTAAGGACCTGGGGAAGATACACTAGTAAATAAAAAGCGTTTCAGAAATCGGATGTGCTAGTTTACTTGTAGGCGCATAACTAGCACACCTTGCAAGCGATATTAGGTTCAGATCACATATAAATCACAAAGAGTGATCGATATGGATCGTTCGAAGAAGAAGAAAAAACTGGAAAACATGTTATGCGATTGATATAACCATCATGGCTACATTTTGGTGTTTATCATCTGTGCCGTAATCTCTTTATTTCACAATACGTTATTTGTAGCATTAACTTAATTTAATATGATTCAACTGATTGAATCTGGAAGTATGCGTGTGGAATGGGTGGACAACATTCGGAGATCACATCTCAAGAAAATGACTTGGCTGTACACACCTGTACATGCTGGAGTGCAGGGTAACGAGCGTGCAGACTTTCTTGCAAACAATGCCCCGACTCAAACGGGCAGAAGTATGGACAGAGCCGATATCATCAATGCGGTACGCTCTCAATTGTGTGACATGGGCACGTCTCAGACACTGGAACAAGTTCGAGAATTAGGCGTTAAGTGTGGACATGCCAGACAGTGTCGTCTTCGTGGTAGAGAGAGAAGATATAGTAATCAACTTCTCATGGGTACGGTGAGCAAATGGATTTTAGGATGGCTGCTGCAGCGGAGGACAGAGCATGCATGGGAATGCCCAATGTGCCGTGACGTCGATCGCTTAACATAACATAACATAACATTAACTTAATTTCTATATCATCATTTTTATTTCAGTTCTCACTGATATATATTTAGGAATTTATTGTTATTGTATTACCAGACTTTTTCAAGCAAAATTCATTGTTCTCATTCGTGTCTAATTTGATGACCATAATGCTGTGTATGTATAAACATTAGAAGCTTTTCTTCAATTTCTTTCTTGTACTTTTGCTCTAGATCAGCGTTTTCCAAAGTGGGCGATACCTGCCCCTAGTAAGCGCTGAAGCGTTCTAGGGGGCGATAGTGGGTTCAAAATAATTTGGGGGGTGTTCAGGCGATTAGGGATCGGTGTCTCCTTAAAGAAGAAATTAATAATAAATATTTAAAAAAAAATTATGTTCTTGATTTTGCCATTGAACAATCATTTAAAATTGGAATTTTCCATTTAAATTCATCTCATGCCTTCTCACACGATCCATTTCTTCAATTTTCTTTTTCATGCATATAATCATTTGAAAATTGACAATGTATGACAGAAATATATATCATCAATTTTCTATGTCAAAGTAAAAATAGAGCATGTATATATATATATATATATATATATATGGGTGGGGGCGTTGGCAAACATTTTTAATATATGGAGGGGGTTTACAAAATGTATGTTGTGCAAAGTGGGCGGTGGGACGATAAAGTTTGGGAATCTATGCTCTAGATTAATCACAAATGCAATACTCGTAAATTGTTTAGTTAAATCTAGGAACTTAGTTATGTTTGTTGCAAGCAAAACTATTATAGTTTGCGACTTTCCCCCCGCAAAATCAGTTTTCGACTTGGACAGTTGTGTTATATTTCTATGAAACTTGTCTCTTATTTTTGTCGTTAATTTTTGGATTGTTTTTTTAACACGTATTACTATAATTTAATCAGTTTAGGCAACTTTATTTTAACACCGAATCACACAAGTTTAAAATGGTACATATGTAACAAGCTAATGAGTAACATTTTGTCATTAATTCTGGTATATATTTACAGATAAACGTAATACAGATTAGCCTATATTATGGACGACTGATTAATCAGTGTAATACTGATCATTTATGTAATGATATTGGCTTCTGTAGATTTAGCAATTATTTCTTTGTTCTCTTGGGGGATAATCTCCTGGTTATTTGGCGATCTATTATTGGATGAGGACAATAAAATTGATGTTGAAAGTATTCAGTAATTTCTTTTTTCTTCTTTGAACGCCCCATACCGACTTGTTAACAACTCTTTGTGATGTGTAAGTCATCTGACCCTAAGAGCGATGATACGTTGTGCAAGTTATACGTCCACAATTATACCAGCACGTCCGATTTATGCGATGCTTTTTATTTACTAGATTAGCTTCCCTAGGTCCTATATTATTCGTCTCTTACGACATGCCTTGTAGTTCGCAGTGAACCTATTCTTTGCTTCTCTTGCGGGCCCCTGCACCACACGGGCGATTCTGTAATTTAAGAAGTTTAATTTAGGCGTTGTACAAGTAGGGCTGGAGGGTTGAGGGGCAGAAGGAGGAGTGTGTTTAATAAGCCAACCACATGAACCATTGCTTTTTTTTATACCTAGGTAATGTGTGACATATTGAGAGCCACGGTAGCGTAGTTGTTAGTGAACTCGCTTCTCAAGGCTGGTGGTCTGGGTTCAACTCCCGCAGTGCGCGTGGAATTTTTCCCGACCGCGACGGCACTCAGGTCGACCCAGCCTCAACTGGGTACCAGACATGCTCTGGGAAAGTAAAGGCGGCCGGCGTGATGCTGACCACGTCACTCATCGTGTGCCAACGGTCAATGAAAAATACAGGCCTAACACTGTATTGACACTGTATACCACGAGGTATGAAAGGGTTCCTTTACTTTTTTTTTTTTTTTACTTAGAGACATATTTCCAATTTTTCTCTCTATGCTCCAGATGTATTGACTTATGCTTTATGATATTTCAAAATAAGCTGCGATTTGAATTGTTTCCAACTATTTAAAGTATGGCTTATTGAAAAAAAGGCAAAACACGTAATAACAAAGTACTGTAGTTTTACAAAATACAAAAACAGTGACAATACACAGCAACGTTTCGACCAAAAGGCTTTATCAAGCAAACGATATAACAGGAGTGACGAATTTCACAGCACACTACATATAGGCTCCGACAGCGATGCATTCTAACGGACAGAAAGTCGGGGCTTATTGAACACTAATCGAAGTGAGGTTTATCAGATTAAATCGTTGTACACACTACACTTTCTATCAGCGATAAAATATATAATGTGAAATGTTGACCCTAAAGAAAAGTCAGCATTGAACAGAGGTAATAAAGATAATAGCATGTACAATATACATTAAATTGTATTGAAAACTAATAACATCAAAGCAGGTGTAGATAGCGTTTATCAATAGCAACGACCGCCCGAGTGGTTACCGGGGCCCAAATTTGGGCTGTAAAGAATAGAACCACTGTTACCTGCCACGCATGTCGTAAGAGGCGACTAAGGAGGTTAGGCTGAAATCGGATGCATGTGTCCTAAACGTGTAGAAGTCTATGCGTTTAGGGGCCTACCAAACCAATGTGTAACGTATACACGTTCTTGGCAAAGATCAAACATATCTCAAAGAGTGATTAAAATTGGTCGTAAAGAACGAACGCAAAGAAGAAGAAGAATAGCAACGAGAAATCAGCACTGAAAACTACATGGTATAAAACAATGGACTATATTTTTTTTCTTCACATGTCATTTAATGAATGTCCAACTTGCCCGTGTGTTATCGGGGCCCTCAAGGAGAGAAAAGAATAGTAACACTGCTACTTACAAGGCATGTCGTAAGAGGCGATAGAGGTAGGGGCCTAGGAAGCTACCCTAGTAAACAGAAGTAAAAAAGTAAAGGAACCCTTTCATACCTCGTGGTATATAGGTCAATACAGTGTTAGGCCTATATTTTCAATGACCCTCGGCACACGATGGGTGATGTGGTCAGCATCACGCCGGCCGCCTTTACTTTCCCAGAGCATGTCTGGTACCCAGTTGAGGCTGGGTCGACTTGAGAGCCGTCGCGGTTGGGGAAAATTCCACGCGCATTGCGGGAGCTGAACCCAGACCACCAGCCTTGCGAAGCGAGTTCACTAACAACTACGCTACAGCGGCTCTCAGTAAACAGAAAGCGTCGCAGAAATCGTATATCCTACTTGTAGACGCATAACTGGCACAAGGTACAATCGCTTTTATACTCAGATCACATACAAATCACAAAGAGTGGTTAACAAGTGGTCGTTGTGGTGCGTTCGAAGAAGAATATGGTGCATAACTGGCACAACGTACATTTGCTCTTAGGTTCGGATCACATACAAATCACAAAAAGGGATTAACAAGTGGTCGATATGGAGCGATCGAAGAAAAAGAAACAATAGAACAGCAATGAAAACTGCAACGGATAAAACAATGAACATTCTTTAACACACGTCATTCAATGAATAACCAACATTTTAAAATATATGCAAACATGAAACGTAAAACTCAGCTTTTATTTAAAAGATGTGCATAATTTAATAATTTATATATTTGAATTATTTAATCTTGCCCCCCAACCAGTGGCGGCTCGTCATTAAGGGTCAGTGGGGCCGGGTCCCAACAAAAATAATGTATAATATATATTTATTATTTTGTAAATTAAAATATACTTAACCCAAAATCATGATGTTTACGAAAATTGTTGTCTGGCCCCATCAACAAAAATGAGCCTGAGCCGCCACTGCCCCCAACCTATGTTCCTCTCCGGTACTATTTATCAATCTATCGTATCTTGACATTAATATGCAAAATAAAACTCAAATTTTAATTAAAGGATTTGCATAATTCAATAAATAATATATTCCAATTATTTCATCTTTACCCCCAACCCATGTTCCTCTCCTGACCTATTTATCAATCCATCTTATCTTGACATTAAGAGGTCACAGCATCTAAACAAGTAACGACCAGACTTGTTAAGAGTCTTGTCTGGTCCGATTTTAGCGGAAACCTGGATATTAAATAGCACCACCATAAAAGTAGATTAGAAGCCCCAGAGACAGAATCAAATGAGAGCACTTGGCATCTTCCGGTCACAAGTGATTGCCAACAAAGAGGATCCGTGAGTGGTCAGTGGAAGAAGAAACAAATCAAGGAAATAAAGAAAAATGACCAAAGAGTTTTCTGTGAGTGTTTTAGAATAATGTAGAAGTTGTTAATGGACAAAAGAAGTAAATAGTCACAGTATAGTCTTCTTGATCTTCTTCTTCTTCTCCCTTCTCTCCATAGGAGGCATAGGTCCCCATCCAAGGCCTTGCTAGCTCTCGTGTACTTGGCTGCGGTTTTATAGCTGAGTATTGTTACTGGATGGGGTAGCTAAGCCCACGCCAAACCTCCACTTTCACTGTATACAGCATGTTGTAGGTATTAGTGGTTCTATTATTTACCCCGTATTTGGGCCCCGCTAACTATACGGGCGTCCGATTTGTAGGAGGAATCAACTTTGACTCATTATTGGACAGAAGAGACGTGTAGGCGCATGTGCTGAGATTCTCATCGTCTATATTACGATCTGTTCTCATATCATTATTGGACAGGAGAGACGTGTAGGTGCATGTGCTGAGATTCTCATCGTCTATATTACGATCTGTTCTCATATCATTATTGGACAGGAGAGTTGTGTAGGCGCATGTGCTGAGATTCATATTGTCTATATTGCGATCAGATTTCATATCAGACATGTATGCACCTACCCTTCTACCAATTTCAAGCAGCTCTCCTTCGATCCCGTCCCCCTTGACCATACATTAGTCTGTTACCAGGAGCACTACTTGGAGGTGGGGTTAGGATCTTGATCAGTGTCAGCTCACTGACCCTTGTGCCACTATATATCCTTACATGATTGCGCCTGCGGCCCCAATACGGTTATAGTATTATTAAATAGGAGAGTTGGTGTAAATAGCGAAAGATTGATTGAGTCTTCTTTTCCCCTTTCGCTCGTTATGAATTCAGGTGTAGTCAGGACGTCCAGAATGGTGCTTCTGACTGATTTTTCTGTGAAGGCTTGCTATCAGTGTCCCTCGCCAAAAAAGCCAGCCTTCTTCAACTTCAGAGGTATTGATTAATTAATTGATTAATTGGACCAACATAATTGCACTTTGGTGAGTAACCATATGTGCTTCTATATCTTTCATACACAGGTAGATCTCAGCGACAATGCATGAATTCGTACATGAAGGCAATGGCTCCGATGTAATTTTGAAGATGGTGAAGATATATTGTAGGGATTGCATTTAAACTTTTTCTAATGAATTTTCCCTGGGCAGCGGATTTCCAGACTGCTATTCTCGATTTTGAGCCGCCAATGGTTCTTTTTACGTTTTCAAATTGAAAACGGGCCTTACATTTTATCTCTCGTCTCTGATAGGATAGGAAAGTGATCTCACCAGCAACTAGATCAAGGATCTCTGGGAAATTATACAGATGGCTACACGACGGAGGGAGCCGAGAACCTTTGGCATGAGACAAACACGTAGCCTAAACGAAGAGCAATGTTCTAACCAAAGCAGTATTACATATGAAGGATTGATATCTATAAACCAAAGCTCCTGGTAAGACTCAGTCACTCCCTCAATAAACCTATCGAGAACTTTAGCAAAAATCAAGAGATTTTCAAGCAAATATGCACATGTGAACCAAGCGAAATGGTCATGATTCGAACCCACGACTCTCGTAACATAAGTCAAACGACATTTTCACCACATCAACTCACAAATGCTTTATAATGAACAGTTATTAGTAATAATAGAGAGAAGAATCCACTAAACATATGTACCAAAGTCCCGAATAAAAGTAGTTTTACAATGTACAAAAAACACAAGATAGAGTGAATTTTCAACTAAAATTCCTATATTACGGGTAACAAGAACAATGCAGAGTAAGAGACAATGGTTATATATATAAAGGACATAATACAAACAGTAAGCGCTATGTAGTTTCATCTGTTAAAAATATTTCGAGCTGAAATTCTGTATATATAAATATATACATCAGGTGGTACGACAAGATAACCAACTCTGAAGTACTACAACGTGCAAATCTGCCTTCCATCATGGGCATGCTCAGCAGTAGACGACTAAGATGGTTGGGACATGTGAGAAGAATGGAAACTTATCGCATACCAAAACAAATGTTGTTCTGTGAACTTTCGGAGGAAGAGGCACCAGGGCAGACCACTGCTCAGATATAAAGATGTCTGCAAAACCTCAATGAACAACTTTTCTATAGATCCCAGCACATGGGAGGGACTAGCTGATGACAGAGTTGTGTGGAAAGCCAAATTACGGAAGGGCGCAGAGTCTTTGAGAAGAGACTTATATACGAGCTGAACGACAAGAGAGAAAAGCGAAAACTCAGAAGTTGTCACAGTAAAACACTTGCCTATTGACCGTCTGTAAAGATGAAAAGGGCCATATATATATTATTGACCAACTGTAAAGACGGAAAAAAGATTTATATATATATATATATATATATATATGAGAAAAATGCACATCGTGGCATATCCTTTACATGACTTAGCCATCAACCATAGAAAACGAGTTGTTAATTTTACAGGCACCACTTAGCCGTTATATTAATCAAAGCAGGCATTGAAGTTGGATGCAATGGGTTCGATAAAGAGAGGACGATCTAAGGAGACCCTGAAACGAACTTTGCTGAGAGAGGTAAGAAATATCGGTCTCAGTTCCATGGAGATTGAGCTAGTTGCCCAGGATAGAGCGGTATGGATAAATTACTTGCATGCCCTATGTAACGTATAACGGTACGAGAGGAATTATTATTATTATAATTACTTATACGTTCAATAGTTTGCCATTGCTTTCTGAACGGTGAAGTCTATTTTTACAGTTCATAAAAATCCACGTGAACACATTTTCTTCCAAATTATGCACCGCGGTGTTTGAGCCAGGTGCGCTTTCGTTGTGACTACCGCTTAAGCTACGAATGCTCACAATGGTCACATATAATTATATACAATATATTGGTCATATACAATGATTTTCTCTCTCTCATATTATATTATATATATATGTAAACTACACATGTTCTAACTGTAACAAAATGAAACACAACACGATTGACAATTTGTGGTGCTACAGTCAACTCAAAGTTATTTGTTTAGGTTTTTATTTGTACCGCAGACTATTGCTCTATTTTTCAACAATAGATCGGCGATATTGGATAGGGAGGGAACCAGTTCGTTGTCTTTTAGAGATCATGTGGTCTGTGGTGATTTGATGAAGAATCCCCCCGTGTGTATTAGATGAAAAGTGTGGTTAGTTTTCATTCGATGGAGAATGTATTTTGTGTTGATTTTAGTGGAAACCAGATCGGTGCCCATTTGATGGAGAAAATTCCGTGTTTATTAGAGATTCAGTTCTGTGCTAAATTTGTTGCTGATAGGAAGAAAGACTGCAGTAAAACTACGTCTAAATGCAGAATACCAAAACACACCAAGTATGGTATCTGTGCATTGCACACAATACAACACAGCGATTAATCAACATCGAACTGGCGTGTTGGGTCGCTGGACGCTGCTGGATTTGCTGAGGCGGAGATCGGAGCACCTATGGACATGTCCGGAGTGCTATGATGATAGTCCTCATATAACTGATAACTGATAACAACACAGCGACGTCTCGAACAAAACGTCTTTAATTGATTGTATATTGTCTATTCCCAGGTGGAAGATGTAGTTGGTTGTCCACGCTTGCCGTTAAGCATAGGGATGGGAGCTTTAATTTGCGTTCTACTGTCTTTTACTGCATTTATTATGTATATGAACATTTTCGTAGGTGAACTTTTGCCTTGTCTTTTGTATCTTCTTCTAATTCTTCGTTTTGTGTTCACCCTTTATGAATTCAGGCGGAGTCAGTGCACCTGGTATCGCGAATCTGACTAATTTTTGCGTGAACTCCTGCTTTCCTTTTTATCAGTATGGCCTGCCATAAAGACGTGTCTTATCTGACTTCAGAGGTATATCCTTTGTAACGGAATAGCAATATCTGTTTAGTGGTACTATCTGTTGGTTGCTTATGTGGACGAAACATTACATTTCTTGTTTCTTGAAGAAGTTCGGTTCTGATAACACACCCTAATTTTTCTGATGGCTTCGTTTTTAAATCATACAATTCTTTCTTGCTCCCAGCGTTGTGTGTAGACACTTCATTTCTGTCGTGGTTAGGTTTCTTCTATCTTTTGATGTCCCCATGTAATTTTCTCACTGATAACTTAATGTCCGGAGACAGATTGTGTTGTACAATGCTCATTTACTGTTCATGTTGATATATTTTCATTTTAAAATTGATGTCAATTGTCCTATGATTTGGTTTGCATTATTGCATCTATGTTGAATTTCGTTCATTATTCTTCAAGTTACTAATAATTGCATTACAGATGTTACGTGATCTTGTTAGATAACGTAACATCTGGAGAGAAATGTGTTCAATCCCAATCGCTGACCAGATTAAGAGAGATGGGTGTCAATATTGGTGCAGCACGAAAAGAACGACATACCAAATATGCAAAGAGATTGATTAATCAACATCGAACGGGCGTGTTGGGCCGCTGCTGGATTTGTTGATTCGAAGATCAGAGCACCTATGGACATGTTCGGACAGCTATAATGATAGTCCTCATATAACTGATAGCGTTATCTTGCTGTTGTTGATTATTTTCGATTTATATATTTTGTAGTGCTTTCTTTTGTGGCGAATTTCATTATATCTGATTTATCTAGTTTGATAGAAAACATCTGGTCTGAAAAAGCTACGAAAAATTGTATTTATATTTTAAAAGAAACAATGCTTTTCTAACTAACAAATATGAGAGTAAATTTGATTGAAGAACAAATAAAGAGGTAGTGACAAACTGAATTTATGTTGAAAGTGTTTGAAAACTTCATTATTAAATACAAAATTGCAGCGCCAAGTCAAAATTAGGATAGCCATTGGTTCAGTCGTGAACTACAAATTAGTTGAGAATCGCAGGTTCAGTAGTATTGTACAAGTTATTAGTATGCCACAGGTACAGTCACATATTATAAATTAGTGGAGAGCAACATATTCGGTTGTATATTAGGCTAGGAAGTATAATAAATACTGCAAGAGTGCTGACGAATTTCTGAACGCTCCACATCAACATGTTTTAAATACCAACTACAAATAAATTACACATTATTTTAACCTAATAAATTTTTGCTTATTAACTTTTAAATTTGTATGGACATTCAACAAAATAGATGAGTAATGTAATTTTGATAATATATAAAATTTGACTTTTGAATATGTGTGTTACAGAGAGGTCCGCCGTAGACTATACCATAGACAGAGAAAACAAGCTAACATATCTATCAATAGGGAGATTAAAAGTGAAACATACTGGCTGATTCAACACATAAAAATTGAAAATTGATGTATTTTGGACATTAAAAAGACACGAAAGGTTGGAGATCATTATAGAAGGAGCCTTTTTCGGTAAATAGAAGATTAGAGGAAGAACACACAGAAGTCGGGTTCAACTAATGATTTGAGCATGATTGCTGCGGATCCGGGACATGAGAGAGAGAGAGACAAATTCCGAAGGACTGTTGGGGTGATAAAGTTCTGCCCAGGACAAGCTATTTGATGAGGATAATGAATTAATTTTTCCGACCGCACATTTAATTGAGAAAAATAATTTGTTGCAATATTATTTTTTACAGATTAAAATTATTCATTTACATTTTTTTACATTCATTTTTAGTTAACTACATTATTTTGTGACATAAAGCAGTTTTCAAATTTGCAGTTAAACGCACACAAATTAGCTGTTATTAATTACTCTAAAATGTTTTTATATCACTATGTCTATAACCGTTTTATTAAGACATATACCGTCATGAGCAATTAATCAGCAATGTGTTTGTTTTTAGTTAAAATATATCAGTTTTACAGGAGAGTATAAAATAGGGAAACACCATAATATACGAGAAGCTCTCTGGATTAAGTAATTTTTTTTAAATAACGTATCCGTATGATGTACTTCAGTACGAATCAAATAACTAGTGTAGTAAAATTTTATTCTTCGATCGCTTCATATCGACCACTTGTTAACCACTCTTGTGATTTGTATGTGACCCGAGCCTAAGAGCGATTATATGTTGTGCCAGTTATGCACCTACAAATATGTCAGCACATTCGATTTCTGCGACGCTTTTTATTTACTAGGGTAGCTTCTCTAGGTCCCTACCTAAGTCGCCTTTTACGACATGCCTTGTAGGTCGCAGTGTTACTGTTATGTAGGCCTACTCCCCTTGCAAGTCTTGGCGATACACATGCGATGTTTAGTCTCAACTTTAAGCGTTTAAATATCTTACTTTTAAAATTCATTAGGGTATGCTTGTTAATTATTAGTAAATTATGCAACTTAATTACTAGACCGCCCGAGTGGTTACCGGGGCCCAAATTTGGAGTGTAAAGAATAGAACCACTGTTATCTGCCACGCATGTCGTAAGAGGCGACTAAGGAGGTTTGGCTGAAATCGGATGCATGTGTCCTAAACGTGTAGAAGTCTTATGCGTTTAGAGGCCTACCAAACCAATGTGCAACGTATACACGTTCTTGGCAAAGATCAAACATATCACAAAGAGTGATTAAAATTGGTCGTAAAGAACGAACGCAAAGAAGAAGAAGAGAAGAAGATTACTAGACAATATTTTATTATTGGGACAATATTTAACTTTCATGATTTGGCATATGTTGATTATAATTTCCAGTTACTACTACTACTACTACTACTACTACTACTACTACTACAACTAGTAGTTCAAGGAAAAATTAGTGGACACAAGTCAATGATATATGCAATTTCCAATGTGCAAACTGCAGTATGTACAACATAATTGGAGACTTTCTTATAAGGAAATGAAGACATATAATGATGCTCATAAGAGGGAGAGAGTTGAATGAAATGTAATACAACAATTAAAGAGGGCACAAAAAACAAACAATATTAAACATGTTATCGCCCGAGTGGTTACCGGGGCCCAATTTTGGGATGTAAAGAATAGAACCACTGTTAACTGCCACGCATGTCGTAAGAGGCTACTAAGGAGGTTAGGCTGAAATCGGATGCATGTGTTCTAAATGTGTAGAAATCTATGCGTTTAGGGGCCTACCAAACCAATGTGCAACGTATACACGTTCTTGGCAAAGATCAAACATATCACAAAGAGTGATTAAAATTGGTCGTAAAGAACGAACGCAAAGAAGAAGAAGAAAGATGTTAGAAAAATAACTATTCTACGGACCAATAACGGGACTACATAAATTGTGAATTTCATTTAAAGAAATACAAACTAATAAATGGACTACTGATGAAGTTGAGAATTGAATGACATAAAGATAAACAATTAAGGAAATGACAGGTGAAATGAAGAAATATTGATATAGAGATATACAAACAAATAACGGAGATACACATAGCATGGGAATTATTATAAACATAAATTCAAAAACAGACTAAGGGGCGTACACAAATACAACAATGGGGAATAATCACCGAAATGGAGAATTTTACGGACATTCATTTAATAGATGATGTAAAGTATTTCATGGACAATAATACAAACAATAAAGGTGTGTACAATTCAGATGAAATGGTGTATTTTATAGTCAGGAAAAAGAAACCTACATCTACTTGGACTATAGATGGAATGGAGAATTTCATATAGAGAAATACTGACAAATATTTGGACTATAAATGAAATGGAGAATTTTGCATAGAAAATATATATACACATTTTTGAACAATAGATGAAAAATAATTTGACTAAGAATTACAGACAAATAATTTGTTTACAGCTGAAATTGAGAATTTCATAGAAAGATTTAAAAATCATAATCAATTAATAAAAAGGAATATCTAATAGAATGAATTGCAAAGAAAGAAGAAAGTTTTAAACAATTTGATAACATGATTTATAGACATTGAAAGAAATTGAACAAAGCAAAACATTTGGAAAATGAATAATAAGGGGAAAAAAGATAATTGAGAAAATATGATGATGATTGAACTAAGCAACGAAGACGAAGAAAAATATTATTATATTTGAGTTTAGAAGTTGGAAAATAGAGTTGCTATTTTTGGGGGGCGTTCCATTGCAACAAAACCTTCAATTGTGATTATCATGAATACTAGAAGAATAAATAAACTAAAGTCATTATGAAAATGAAAATTATGGCATTTTCCTTTACAGGACTTAGCCATCAACTACAGTAAATTAGATGTTGATTTCTAGGCACCACTTACACATTCAGTAGTATGCAATTTCTTTCTGAACGGTGTGACCTATATTCTATGGGAACGGAATTGTTTCGAAACTGCCCGTCGCGTTGTTTGAACCAGACACGCCTGGATTGTGATCGAGCTCACTATCGCTTAAGCTACAGACGCCTACCATAGTCATTAAAATCAGTTTTAATGAGAGTATCGAAGCTATGGGGGGTAGGGCAGGGTCCCAGGACGCAGAGGCAGACCAAGAAGATAGCTACAAGATATTAAAGAAACCATGAACATGACCATCGACGAAGTGGGTGAACTGGCAAGAGACAGTGAATTTCAGATGTGCTGCAAAGAGAGCAACATCCTATAAAGTATACGCACCTTGATGATGATCGAAGCTATATAATGAGTTCTCATTCTATATAAAATAATATTGTATATTGATGCATAAATACACTTCTTGCTTATTCTTCACAGCTCCTGCTCCTCTTGAATATCATAGGAGTCTGGTGCTTTGCAGGTCGGCTGGGGACAGCCAAAGGCTGATGGAGAGCGAACCCAATAAACGCTGGTTGAAATCGGACACATCACCGAAGGACAAGCACTAGAGCTCCAAAAGGTATTGAAAATGTGACGTAAAACTACGTTCTTGGCAAAGGCTGTTTATTTATGACAATAAGAATGATCAAAATTTCCAAAATAAACGATCGCGAGAGAGAGAGAATATCATAGGGTCTCAATAATTACCCTCCACTTTCCCTCATCTGTCGCCGTTTTATTTATGTATATTCGGTAACTTTCATTTTCTCAAGAAAACTTTACTATCCTGTTTGAATTGCTCCTTTTTTCCCGTTTTCATGTGCGCTCCTCTAAAGTGCACCTCTGTTAAACATACCGCGATCACAACCAAAGCGTACCAGGTTCAAACTTTGCATCAGGGTAATTTGGAAGAAAATTTGTTCTCTTGAATTTTTACGAATGGTAAAAAGTAGAGATCGCTTTCAGAAAACAATGACAAACTACTGAACGTATAAGTGGTGCCTAGAAAATCGACGACTCCTTTTTACTGTTGTTGATGGCTACGTCTTGTAAAGGATATGCCACGATTTTCCTATCATATAATACATTTACTTGATGTTGGCACAGACAGCTCTGAGATGGGCTTCGGAAAGGAAGAAAGGGTTTAGACGTCGAATGGAAACATGGCAAAACACTGTATAAAGAATGCTGAAAGATTGTAGCCTGAAGATAGAAAACAATTAGGGAAAAGCTGCAGAAGGGCAACAATACACATTTTGTGTGGAATCTTTATGTGTCCAACATGACAAGAAAAGGACATAGACAAATTATATGTATTTAAAAAAAATATGCGCATTGTATATCGTCAACTTTGATCCTCAGTAAATTTATACAGTAATATCCACATGAGATGTAAACAAATGTATAACAAAACCCAATAAAAAGGGAAATTAAGTTTATTTTTCAACAGAGCAAGACTCTAAATACTATTGGTATTTTATGATAATGAAAGAATTGAGCATTTCAAAATCTTTGTGCAAATCTGTTCATTTAATTGATACAGCTCATGCTGTTGTTGTTACAGAAATAGTATTTAAAGAAATGTATTTCTCTTCTTTATATATTGTGTTGCTGTGTAACTTATTAAAGATTTCAACAAATGGTGCATTTAGATATTGTGTTGTTTTGTAACTTATTAAAAATTTTAACAAATTGATGCATTTATATATTGTGTTGTTCTGTATCTTATTCGGGATTTCAACAAATTGATGCAATTAGATAATGTGTTTTTTGAAAACGTATTACTAAAGATTTCAACAAATTGATGCATTTATATATTATGTTGTTCTGTATCCTATTCAGTATTTCAACAAATTGATGCATTTAAATATTATGTTGTTCTGTAACTTATTAAAGGTGTCAACAAATTGATACATTTATATATGACATAGGAGACTCACCAGGTGGTTTTTTTCACCTGACATGGAAGCAACATTAGAGATATATAAAATTTGTTTTTCTACAAAAAAACAGTTTTAAAAATTATGTGCATTTATATATTATGTTGTTCTGGGAAATTAATTATTTCAACAAATTAATGCATTTAGATATTGTGTTGTTCTAGAACTTGTTAATTATTTCAACAAATTAATGCATTTAGATATTGTGTTGTTCTAGTATTTGTTAATTATTTCAACAAATTAATGCATTTAGATATTGTGTTGTTCTGAGAATTTATTAATTATTTCAAACAAATTAATCATTTATATATTATGTTGTTCTAGAACTTGTTAATTATTTCAACAAATTAATGCATTTATATATTGTGTTGTTCTAGTATTTGTTAATTATTTCAACAAATTAATGCATTTAGATATTGTGTTGTTCTAGAATTTATTAATTATTTCAACAAATTAATGCATTTATATATTGTGTTGTTCTAGAATTTATTAATTATTTCAACAAATTAATGCATTTATATATTGTGTTGTTCTAGAATTTATTAATTATTTCAACAAATTAATGCATTTATATATTGTGTTGTTCTAGAACTTATTAATTATTTCAACAAATTTTTTAGATATTGTGTTTAAACAAACAAGTTATTTATAGATATGTACAATGTAAAATAAGTTACAGATTTCAAGAAGTAATTTCATTTATTATGAAGCATACCATTTCTTGAAGTAACAGGTTGTAAAAAGTTAGTTGACATATAGTCAATTTTGTTTTCTGAAGTTTGCGTGTCTGTTGTTCATTTCTTTGTAATTAATATTGCAAAGTTACACACACATAAAATATGAATGTATATCGCACTATCAGATTTATTTTAATCAAACACAATAATAAATCTGATATTTTTCAAACGTTGATATATATGAGTTCACATTAACTTATGATAAGTGTATTATGAAGTTAGGCGTAGTCTAATACGGCACATTTGTCTAATTTTTGCGTAAAGTGAATTTTGATATATATGAGTTAACATTAACTTATGATAAGTGTATTATGAAGTTAGGCGTAGTCTAATACGGCACATTTGTCTAATTTTTGCGTAAAGTGAATTTTGATATATATGAGTTAACATTAACTTATGATAAGTGTATTATGAAGTTAGGTGTAGTCTAATACGGCACATTTGTCTAATTATTGCGTAAAGTGAATTTTCTTTTATCGTGTTCCTTCTTGATGAAACCTGTTTTATCCGAATTTAGAGATACAATGGTAGTTAAATGGGTATGAAATGTCAGGGAATGGCGGGTTTGTATCCATTGAACATCTTTGATGAATCGTTGTCACTACGTAATTTACTACATTCATTATCCGATGCATACATTTAGAGCGCTGCGCACAGAAAGAGACCGAGCACTTATAAGATCATGTTTATATTGATATCGTTTCTATCCAGTATCTTTGTTAATTTACATGTAGTATGTACAGACTTCCTACTAATGGTCACATTTAGTAACAGTTTTATCTTATTTCAGTTACTTAGAAAAGACAAAATAATAATAATTTCCTCTCGTACCGTTACACGTTACATAGGGCCTGCAAGCAATTTTTCTACACCGCTCTATCCTGGTCAACTAGCACAATCTCCATGAAACTGAGACCGAAATTACTTGCCTCTCAGCATTTAGGAAGTCTCACCTTATTTGAATTATATAGAAAATACATTGTGGCTATAAAAAGGGTTATGTTTTTACAATGTCTCCTCTTATGTTTGAAGAAAAAATACCCCTAGAAAAACAGTTATAAATGGTAGGAATGAAATGAAAATAATGACGGATAACATCAAATAGGTTGTCAGGAAAGTAAGTTTTACTACTAGTCTGCCGCTAAGAAAAGAAACATCTTAGGTAGGAGTTCTGTGTTTGTTATTCCATTTTAGCGTCCGTACTGATGGGCTATGAGTTTTATGTGATGTTATTGTTGACATTGTTACTGTAATATTTTCATCACAATAGTTAGTGACTAGATGATCTCTGTTGGGAAGTAGTAAAGCTGTTTATTATGCGTTCTGAAGGTCGGGGGGTTTGAATCCGGACCGAACCAGGTTCAAGCGTCCTTTTTTCGGAAATATTTTGGACTGTAGTTGGCATTACGGAGTCTTGTGCTTATCCTATACTCTTGACAGTTTGCAAGTAATTCTTCGTATATAAATAAATACATATGAGAAAACTCAGTGTAAACATGTCAGATCTTCTGTTTTAAACTTTATTTTATGGTAGCTGTTGACTAGCCAGCTTTCTCTTATATTATCATTACTATTATTATTACTATTATTATTATTATTACTATTATTATTATTAATACTACTACTATTACTATTAGTATCACTCTTATTATCACTATTATTATTACTATTATTATTACTACTTTTACTATTCGTATTACTATTATTACTATAATGATTACTGTTATTACTATCACTATAACTGTTATTGCTATTATTATTACTATTAGTATTGCTATTATTATTGTTATTAGTATTACTATTAATATTACTAATATTATTATCATTATCATTATTATTACTATTAGAATTACTATTATTTTTACTATAATTATTATATTTGTTACTGTTTTTATTACTATTTTTATTTTATTTAATTGTAACTGTGGCATGTTTGTTTAATTTTACTAGATAGATTTTTCTAACGCTTTTATGAATATATTAGAAGTAATATGAGTTTTATTTTCAATGTGTCCTAGTTTCTGCACAATGAAACTTCATCTGCATATTACACACAAACTACATGTTGTTGATATCTTTCTTTAATAACTGTTCATGTCATTTCTTCTTCTATTTCTTCCTCTAACCCTTCATTGTCTTCATATGCGTATAAAGCCATATATATTAATTAAGTAATAATTTTATATAGACGACATTGAATTTTCAACAAAACGATTTTAGTGAAAAGTGTAATTTAAGGGAATTTTGTTCTCTATAAGCGAAGACACTTTACTTTCAATCAAGGAGAGTTTAGTGTTGGTTAAATCATGAAGTTTTTACTAGCAAACATAAAACGTTTGAATTTGAAATGTAAGAGCTAACCCATTTCGGAGATTTCAAAACTCTGTTAAATTCATAATTTTCACTAAAATTAATTCTGTAAACGCTTATAACTTATATATATATATATATATCGCTCGTGTTGCTAGGCTAGGCAATTGGTAGCGTAAGAAATAAAGGTAAGTAGTATGAAACCTGTGTTTGGCAATTTATTTTTTCAGAAGCTCCTAATACTTGAACACTGCCTTTTTATTTGTCTTATTCATTGCTTCCGCTGCTTCCTCTGGGGTTCTTACAACAACAAAAAACTCCTTTTTCTCATCTTAACCGATTTATAGAGATGTATATAATTAATATATTATTGCAAAGCTGCAATTCGTAATTACTAGATAGCTGTTGAATTAAATGTGTATTTACAATGCGGTTTAAAAACTATTTTGTAAATTATACACAAGCATCTAGAACATAATATTAATTGCGTTCAGATATTCATACAAAGATAGATATTTTTAAAACTAATATATTATTACAGGTGAAACTCTTAATTACAAGAGAATTATTGTATTAAATGTGTATTTGCAATGCGGTATTCAAACTATTTCTAAAATTATACACATTTAGAACATAGTCTTAATTGTGTTAAGATACGCATGCAAAGATAGCTATTTTTAAAACTAATATAATATTGTAATTGTACACATCTTAATTACAAGCGAATTATTGTATTAAATGTGTATTTACAATGCGGTATTCAAACTATTTCTAAAATTATATACAAGTATTTAGAACATAGTATTAATTGTGTTAAGATATTCATGCAAACATGGCATTTTTTTAAACAAAAGGTCAGTGTCTAGTGTGCATAAGCGTAATCTATATCAATATATATAACTGACGTGTGTGTTTGGAAGTATTTACATATCAGTAGCCGACATCGTGTGTCGGGATGGCTTGTGACATCTGTGCCTTTCGATCAGTCCAGATGTACTTGGAATATTTTTTCCTGTGATGTTATGTTCTTGTTAAGTTCAACTCGAAATGATTGCTTTAGTTTGTTAACATTTTCGGAGACTGGAATTAAATACCACACATACAGTGTTTCTTTAAGGGTTTTAAAACCGAAGGATTGACTTCATTGCACCGGGTTTTACTCCATATGGTTCGGTCCTTCTCCGCAGAAACAGCACGCCACCTGTCGAAAGTATCGCAGAAAGCACGAACTCTGTAGTTCTGGCAACAATCCTAGGGTTCTCTGGACAAAAATGTACTCGTGAACAGAACCGCGCGTTCTAGATTTGAACACACGACCTTTAACTCGCAAGACGAGGGCTTACCCACAGAGACCCCTGCAGAGACCCCTCACATACAGTGTATGATACACGAATGATACTAGTGTAAAACAGATATGGGAAACTAACGCTGTATATACATATACTTTGTAATATATATATATATATATATAGCATACACGTCAACATAGAAAGCTTTTTTGATTCAAAGAACATTTAGTCCTAATAGCTACTTTGATAAAAGAAAACAAAGATAAGATCTCTTTACATATATAAGGAAAAATACTGAAGTAGAGAGAATTGAACGCAGACAATTCATCATTTAAGAAAGATACTTGGTGCCCATTAGTTAATTCTTAATAACTGTAACAAACAAACTAAGCATTATTTTTACGGATACCTGTAAAATGTTAACTTTTTACTGTATGCACAAATCATGAGGAAAGTTACAGATGACATTAAAAACTCTATGATGTTAACATAATATGTACATTATTTAGAAATTTTAAAAAGTGATGTCTCGATAACTAAAACCTTTTTGAAAAGTAAATACTTACCAACGATTCCCATCCAAGGATAGAAAGGTGCTGGTTGTTCTGGAGAAGAACTTGAAGATTGGCTTTGTTGCTGCTGTTGTTGTAAAGATTGTTGCTGCTGTGGTGGTATATCGTCGTTTCCAGCTTTAGGGCTTAACGAGCATGAACTCAAAGCGTTGGGTTCTCCAGGACTTCCAAAAGGGCTCTGTTGGCTCATAGATGGCGATGGAGTGGAGATGTGGCTTTGGCCTTGTACAGGCCATTCTAGAGATTGCCCATATCCGCTGATGTAGCCGTTCTGGAGACGCTGTTGAGAAGGGTTGTTGACGCCACCGTTGAGATTGTTGTTCGTGCTGTTGTTCACACCAGTTGTGTTGGTAATAGTTGGATGTTGGCTGTTGGTTATGTTGTTGGTGTGGTGGTTGCTGTGATGTCCTGATGGCTGTTGTTGCGAGTGATGCTGCTGTTGATTAGTGCTTGTGTGGGTATGATGGCTGTTGGATGAGATGAGTGAATGGTGGTGCTGTGAGTGAGCGTTGAGCAACGGTGGTGTGTTCGAGCCTGGACGACCAACAGTGCTGGTTGTATTACTGGTGGTGTTGTTGGTAGTGCCGACAAGACCATTTGTGATGACGTTGGAGGTTGCTCCGTGGTGCAGACCATGATGATGACCGTATGGTGGCGAATTCGCCGGCGGAGAATTGAGCTTGTTGGTATTGTTGTTATTGTTATATTTGTCGTGAACCAACGCCGTATGATGAATTGAAGAACTGTGAGAGTGAGCAGGCGTTATAGGGTACCCTGATGTACCCGTCAGGTCGTTTGGAGACCCAAGACTTCCATGGTGACCACTCACTGGACTGGCTCCAGAATACGGCGACGAATGTAAAAAGCTGGACGACTTTTGAGCATGGTACGAACTGTATGGAGATGCGCATGCTTCCGATATACTTGACATGCCAGGTGGGTGACTAGTGGTACCTCCAGCACACACAACACCACCATAGCCACCGGAAGATGACGGTTGGTATCCTCCAAAATGGTCTGAAAACCGTGAAGAATAGAGTCCGTAGTTAGTGGTCGTAGAAGAGCCATAACCGTTAGGAACGTAATGGCTTTCGGGTGAATATTGCGGCAAAAAGGAAGCCGCGAAGTAGGAATTCATGACCGTTTGGATATATGATCGAAGCACTATCCTAGCTTCATGACCCTAGGCCTGGGATGTGTGATTTGTGAGGGCTCTAACTCACTAGACCAGAATAAATCACCCGTTGAAAATGAGATACAGTGATGTCACGAGGCGACCAATGAAAATCCTCGTTGCAAGGTGAATGTTAAGCCCGCGACTCGAAACAAACCCAGCCCACAAGATTGCTTGTCCGGCCACTACGTCCCGGGCCACACTATCGGCTAGACTGTCACTAGACGAATTCGTGCTTGGGTTAAACTTGGGGCTAGACGCAAGTCGAGATGGCTTCCACCGTTCAGTTTTCTGGTTTGGTGGGCAATCTGCGCACTTGTAAGTCGGTTCCACCACTTCTGTTTCTTTTTTGTACGTTCCAAACCAGATATTCTCGCACAGAAACGGTATATACGCTGTTAAATGCAAAATTTTGAAATGTCACGTAGTGATATCTCGTTCTTGGTTAGCATGTACACAATCTTCACCAATAACTTCTGACAAATATCAGGAAAAGAAAGTAAGGACAATCATTTTATCTGCATTCGGAACACAAATATGGTAAACAAATAATTAAAAACAAATAATACCGTTGTTTATATAGCAAATTATGGTCTTTTTAGACCAAGGCACGACACTTTCAACCTAAAGACGGGCCTGTTTTTGCTTATACCAAAGCGTGTGGGCCTATAAATATACAAAAAAATAAGAACTAATTACTTTAGAAACAGTGTGTTTGTTATGCAGGAGATTAAAGCTTTTTTAGAACGAGACACGACACTTTCAACCTAAGACGAACCAGTCTTTTAATAAAATATCAAAGCGTGTAGGCCTACAAAGATACACAAAATAATAAGAATTATTTACTTAATAATTAACTGTTTTTTTGTTATGTAGTGGACTAAAGCCCCATTTAAGCCGAGTCCAGCCTCTTTCAACATAAGGACGAATCTTGTTTTGGTTATATCAACAAGTATAAGCCAACATACAATACAAATAAGAATTAACTGGGTTCAGAGAACCCAAGTTATAATAAGGGATTAGACGGGAATAAGGGATTAAACGGGAGTAATAAATTTCTCTTCTTCTTCGAACGCTCCATATCGACCACTTGTCAATCACTCTGTGTGATTTGTATGTGATCTGAACCTAAGAACGATTGTACGTTGTGCCAGTTATGAGCCTACAAGTAGACCAGCACATTCAATTTCTGCGCTGCTTTTTATTTACTAAGGTAGAATCTCTAGGACCTACATCAGGCGCCTCTTACGACATGCATTGTAGGTGGCAGTGGTACTGTTCTTTGCTTCCCTTGCGGGCCCCGGTACCACACGGGCGGAATAATAAACAATCATGAGAACTAAACTATTTATCTTCTTCTTTGCGTTTGTTCTTTACGACCAATGTTAATCACTCTTTGTGATAGGTTTGATCTTTGCCAAGAACGTGTATACGTTGCACATTGGTGTGGTAGGCCCATAAAAGCGTAGACTTCTACACGTTTATGACACCTGCATCCGATTTCAGTCAAACCTCCTTAGATGCCTCTTACGACATGATTAACAGGTAACAGTGGTTCTATTCTTTACACCCCAAAGTTGGGCCCCGTTAACACACGGGTGAAACTGTTGATATATTGTATTGAAGTGTTATCTCTCTACAAGACAAAGATACGTTTGTACATGCGTCTAACTTAGAACTCATTGTTATTCTTCCCGGTTAGATCTGTTTTTTCACATCTATTTATTTTTGAACTCTGTCTGTTTATTTAGACATTTGAAGCTCCCGTGTGTTACCGGGGCCGTCAATGGAAGCAAAGAATAGTAGCACTGTGATCTACAAGTCATGTCGCAAGATGCGACTTAGGAAGGGTGGTATACGATGAGCACACGGAGTGTTCGTAAAAACGCTCGTATTGCTAGGCTAGGCGATTGGTGTCGTAAGGACTAGGGTAAGTGGTTCGAGTCCCGTGTTTGTCTATTTGTTTTTTCGGAAGCTCTTATTAACCTGTGCCATGTTTATTTGTTGATCATGTAGGGTGGTATAGGGAAGCTACATTCGTAAATAAATAGCATCGCAGAAATCGGATTTGATGATCTACTTCAGCGTTTCCCAAAGTGGGCGAGACCACGCCCCAGTGGACGCTGAAGCGTTCTAGGGGGTGAAGGTGGCTTCAGAAGAATTTTGGGGGTGTTCAGGCGATTAGGGGTCGGCGGTTCCTTAAAGAATAAATTAATAACATATAATTTAAAATAAATTATTTTCTTGATTTTGAGATCGAATAATCATTTAAAATTTGAATTCTGCTTTTAAATTCATCTTATGCCCGTCTTACATGATCCAATTTTTCATTAATTTTCGATTTCATGCACATGATCATTTGAAAATTGACCATGCATGACAGAAATATATTTCAATTTTCTATGTTAGAGAAAATATAGCATGTATATATGGAGGGGGATGTTATAATGTGGAGGGGAGCGTTACAAAGTTTATGTCGTGCTTAGTGGGTGGTGGGCTGAAAAAGTTTGGGAATCTATCGTCTACCTGTAGGCGCATAACTCGCACAAGGTACAATCGCTATATGGTTCGGATAACATACAAATCACAAAGAGTGGTTCTTCTTCTTTGCGTTCGTTCTTTACGACCAATTTTAATCACTCTTTGTGATATGTTTGATCTTTGCCAAGAACGTGTATACGTTGCACATTTGTTTGGTAGGCCCCTAAACGCATAAGACTTCTACACGTTTAGGACACATGCATCCGATTTCAGCCAAACCTCCTTAGTTGCCTCTTAAGACATGCGTGGCAGGTAACAGTGGTTCTATTCTTTACACCCCAAATTTGGGCCCGGTAACCACTTGGGCACAAAGAGTGGTTAACAAGTGGTCGATATGGAACGTTCGAAGAAGAAGATATTTGAAAGCTATTTTTCTTAGTAAATTATCGATCTAGGGAAAGGCTGCAGTAAAACTATGTAACAATGTCGAAACAAGTAAAAACAAAGTTTTACAAAAACAATAACAATACACAGCAACGTTTCAACTAACAGGCCTTTGTCAAGCAAATGATACAACAGAAATGATGAATTTCACTTCTTTAACAGCACACTTTCAGTAAATTTTCCAGTTACATTCATCATCAAGGTGAGTATCCTTTATAGAACGTTGCACTCTTTACAGCACATCTGAAATTCACTCTGTCTCTTGCCAGTTCACCCACTTCGTCGATGGTCATAATTATAGTTTCTTTAATATTTTGTAGTCATCTTCTTCTTTGTCTGCCTCTGTGTCCTGGGACCCTGCCCTCTAATATTGTTCTTTCCAGGCCACGGTGACGTTTGATGTGACCAAAGTATCTAAGTTTTCTGTATAGTATGTTGTTTATCAACCAATTCTCTTTAACATTTAGTTCTTTCAGGTCTTCAGTGTTTTTTTCTGGGTTTTTTCCGGCCATGGTATTCGTTGGATCTTTCTGTAGCATTTAGTTTCGAAGGACTGGATGTTACATTACTTCACTAAATTAAATACTTAATAAGGAAAAATACACGCTTGTTTAGTGTCATCTTACTTTTTTATTAACCCTTTCGCTCTTCCGAGCTGATATATTAGCTTGCGTTATTTTTAGGAAGACGCACAGTCCATATCCTGGTAATTCAGTATAAATTGCAATATGAGAGCGTGAAGACGTACATATATTTATGGATTATAAGAGTTTAATAACTCCACTAAGTCTACATGTTACTTTATTTGATTCTATCTCTATATATTATCTTATTGCTCTGTAAATCTTCTTCTTCTTCTTCTTTGCGTTCGTTCTTTACATCTTCTTCTTTCTTCTTCTTTCTTTTGTCGTCACACTGCTACCGGGTTGTTGCCCACTGTTGTGGTTTTCTGTTTTTGTCTTGCGCTGTTCTGGTGGCATGTGTGATTGTTATTTTTTCTCTTTCACAGGATTCTGCTACGCCATCTAACCATCTTTTCCGTGGTCTTCCTCTTGCCTTCTTTCCCGATGTTCTGTTGTAGAAGACTCTGTATACTGTGGAGTTTGGATGCATTCTTATTAAGTGGCCAAACCACTTCATTCTTTGATTATCTATGTAATTCAAGTACGGTTTTGTGCCAACTTTCTTTCTTATGCTGATGTTGGTGACGTTCTTTACGACCAATTTTAATCACTCTTTGTGATATGTTTGATATTTGCCAAGTACGTGTATACGTTGCACATTGGTTTGGTAGGCCCCTAAACGCGTATACTTTTACACGTTTAGGACATATACATCCGATTTCAGCCAAACCTCCGCAGTCGCCTCTTTCGACATGCGTAGCAGGTTACAGTCGTTCTATTCTTTACACCCCAAATTTGGGCCCCGGTAACCACTTGGGCGAAAAAAATATGGAACGCTTCACAAATTTGCGTGTCATCCTTGCGTAGGGACCATGCTAATCGTCTCTGTATCGTTCCAATTATAGTATATGTACTGAGTTAACAGTACACTCTGTAAATAATTAACGAGATGCATCATTAGTGATCTCTTCCTCTCTCTCTCTCTCGCGATCATCCTTAGACTAATGTACCAGATTTGCCCATAAATCTCATTCATTTGGAAACCTGATTCAAGCAACCTTAGAATGGGTGGGTTTCGTAACATCTTCAGCGCCATTTAGAGCCCATGTACTTATCCTTCGGCGATGTGTCCCGTTTTAGCCAGCGTTTACTGGCTTCGCTGTCCGTCAGCCTTTGACTGTCCCCAGCCGATCTGCATGGCAGCAGGTTATTAGTGATCTATGTTACTTTTTAAATTCAGTTGCATCGTTATGTTTGTTTGTTAGCAAGTAGATTTAAGCCGAACCCTGTCGCTTTCAACCTAAGACGACCTTTTTATTGGTTATATCAGAGCGTGTAAGCTAACACACATACACATTCTTCTCCCTCTTCTTCGTACACTCTATATCAACCTTTTGTTAACCACTCTTTGTGAATTGAATATAATCTGGGCCTAAGAGCGAGTGTACATTGTGCCAGTTATGCGCCTCAAGTAGATTGGCCCATCCGATTTCTGCTACGCTTTTTTATTTGCAATGGTAACTTCCCATGTACCCTACCTCAGTCGCCTCTTACGACATGTTTTGTAGGTCGCAGTGTTACTATTCTTTGCTTCCATTGAGGAACCCGGCAACACACAGGCGACATAAGAATTAAATCCTTGCGAAGAATCCAAGTAATTATTCAGTTGCTTCTTAGATGTCAGTTGAACCCTGCTGCCTTGCAGGTAGGCTGGGGACAACCAAAGGCTGACGGAGAGCGAACCCAGTAAAGGCTGGATGAAACCGGACACGTCACCGAAGGATAAGCATTAGAGCTCCAAAATGGCGCTGAACAATGAGACGTAAAATTACGTTCTTGACATAGACTGTTTATATATCACAATAAGAATGATCAAAATGGCAAAAAGAACGATCGAGAGAGAGAGAGAAATGTCAGTTAATTTGTAATGTCAGATCTACAAATAACGGCTATGTCGATATTCGTAATTTTGTCAAATGTACACGCGACGTTGTCGTAGAAGATACGATAGCATTGATATATAAGATATATAATGGTAGTGTCACATCTGTATTAAAGCTAGGTAATATTCATACCACTATGTAATCTATGTAATGAAGTTAGGTAATATTAATATCACAACAGTATGTAATGAAATGTCCCAGCAACTAGGGCTGAACATTAATAGTTAGTTAGTTAGTTTATTCCTTTCGAGCCAAAGGCGGCACATAGGGCAGAGGTTTTAGATCTCCATGTGATACGGTTCTTTGCTAGCAGTTGGAGATCTTGTATGGTTTTACATCCCAATAGTTTACTTTCTTGTTGGATGGTTCTTCGAAGAGTGGTCTTTGGTCTTCCACGTTTTCTTTTCCCAACTGGTGACCACATAAGGACTTGTCGATTTTGTCTCTTTTCGTCTGCTCTAAGAACATGACCTAAATACTTCCACCTTCGTTTCCTTATAATATTTGATACGGGTTGTTGGTGTGTTCTATCTCTCACTGTGTTGTTAGAAACGAAATCACTCCATTTTACTTTTAATAATTTTCGTAGACATTTATTCTCAAAGCTGTCCAGTTTCTTATCAATTTTCTTTGTTGATTTCAACTTTCACAACCGTAGGTCAGTACAGGAATCACACATGACCTAAATAATGTAACTTTTGTGCATATACTAAGGTCTTGAGCTTGCCAGATATTCGTTAATTTAGTGAAGGCCCTAGCTGCTATAGCAATACGAGAGTTTATTTCTTTCATCGTGTCTCCGTTGTTTGACACTTTACTACCCAAATATGTAAAATGTTCAACTTTCTCCAGTGTTTGGCCATTTATTACGATGTTGTCTGTCGAGTTTGTGAGGTCCATTACTTTTGTCTTGGCAGAATTAATCTGGAGACCAACCTGTTCTGCAAGTGTGCAAAAATTGCTCGTTAGTTTGTGGGTTGCTTGTGTGGTTGAATTCAATATGGCCACGTCATCGGCAAAGTCAAGATCAAATAGTCTGCTAGAACATTCATAAGCGAAAGACAAAGATATTGAGAATTAACCAAGCAAATGACAACTCGATCTCCCTGGGGAAATCCCACTTCAAGAGGTAGAATCATACACATATTTGGGCAGCAACGTAGACAAAGAGGGTGGAACAGATAGAGATGTTAAAATAAGAATACAGAAGGCAAGAGGAGCTTTCATTGCACTGGGAAACATTTGGAGGTCCAAAGAAATCAAATCTGGAGAAAAAAATTCGGATATTTAACTCTAATGTTAAAGCAGTTCTACTGTATGGTTCAGAAACATGGAGAACAACTAAAACAATAGCGCATAAATTGCAAACATTCATCAACTGGTGTCTGCGCAGAATAGAGGGAATACGATGGTATGATAGGGTCACAAATGAGGAACCTATGGAGAGAACAAGACAGAATCCAGTGAACGAACAGATTTTTAAAAAGACGCTGGCGCTGGATAGGACACACTTTGCGAAAACCGGAGGGGATATAACAAGAAGGGTCCTTGCCAGGAACCCGCAGGGACAGCGAAAGAAGGGGAGGCCGATATATACATGGAGACGAGATTTGGAGGCGGAGATCAACAATATAAAGAAGAGCTGGAGGGAGCTGCAGGAGATAGCTAGAGATAGGAAGACTTGGCATGAGTTGGTTGAGGGCCTATGCCCCAATCCAGGGTAAAAAGGCAGAGAGAGAGAGAGAGATGTAATGAAGTTAGGTAATATTAATATCACAACAGTATGTAATGGAGTTACAGTAATGACCAAGACTTTCTGTAAAATCATTCTTAATAGAATCAAAGGAGCAGTGGACACAACCCTGAGAGAAGAACAAGCTGGTTTTAGACCTGGGAGAAGCTGCTTAGACCAAATAATTACCCTACGACTAATTTTGGAGGAACATATTGAGAAGCAACAACCACTCATACTAAATTTCATCGATTTTAAAAAGCCTTTGATAGTCTACACATACTCTCTCTGTGGAATATTCTGAGATGCTATGGAATACCAGACAAAATAATAAACATTATAAAGAGCCTCTATGATGGTTCACAGTTTGCAGTTCGCACTGATGGTGGACACAGCGACTGGTTTATGGTTGAAACCGGAGTAAAGCAAGGCTGTATTCTATCTCCGCTATTGTTTGGAGTGGCCATTGACTGGGTGATGCGAAAATGTTGCAGGGTGAAACTGGCATTGATTTGGTAGAAAATAGTCAGCTAGATGATTTGGATTTTGCAGATGATATTGCCTTGTTAAGTAGAAACAACCAAGATATGCAAAGAAAAACAGACAACTTGTCATCTATAGCATCAAAAGTTGGACTGCAGATAAGCTATGAAAAACAAATATAATGAAGATACCTATGGCAAGTAATGCAGATATCACACTGGAATCTAAAATGATAAAAATAACAGAGCAGTTCACCTATTTGGGTAGCAATTTTGATTGCACAGGAAATGTTAAAAAGAAATTATGATACGAATTGGCAAAGCAACATCAGCTTTTAAAAGTCTAAATAAAATATGGAACTACAAGTTATATAGTATTAAAACTAAATTACGAATTTTCAATTCAAATGTTGTTTCAATCCTAACATATGCCAGCGAGAGTTGGAAAATGACTAAAGATATAGAAAGCAAGTTGAATGCATTTGAAAATAGATGTCTGCGAAAAATAATGAATATAAAATGGAACGAATTCAGGAGAAGTGATGAAATCAGAGACATGTCTGGTCAACCACTAGTAACAACTGTTATAAGAAAGAGAAGATGGAGATATGTTGGGCACACCTTGAGGAGAAATGATCAAAGAATATCAAAGCAGGCATTGAAGTGGGATGCAAAGGGTTCAAGAAAGAGAGGTCGACCTAAGGAGACCCTGAAGCGAACTTTGCTGAGAGAGGCAGGAAATATAGGTCTCAGTTCCATGGAGGAGATTGGGCGAGTTGCCCAGGATAGAGCGGTATGGAGAAATTACTTGCAGGCCCTATGTAACGTATAACGGTACGAGAGGAATTATTATTATTATTATGTAATGGAGTTAGGTAGCACATCAAATTATGTTATATATGTTAGGTGAGTGATAGGATCATCATTATTGCACTTCGGTGAATAATAATGAGTTCTCCGATCTCTATCGTGCACATAAAGATATCAGCAGCAGTGCACGAACTCTGTAGCACCGGCGGTGGTCAACGGTGTAATTTTGAAGATAGAGAAGATACTTTATAGGAATTTTAAATAATTTCTAATGTATTTTGTCCGGGAAACGTCTTTCTAGCCTGCTCTTCTCCATTTTGAACTGCCAAGGTTTCTTTTACATGCTTAAATTAAGCACGGAGCCTACATTTTATCGTCCGTCTCCGATATGACTATGTACTCGATCTCACCTACACTAAGATCTGGGATCTTTGAAAAAAAATATGCTCCACAAGGCAGCGAACCAAGTACCTTGGACACGTCAGGCGAGGACCTAACCTCTGCGTCACAGAGGCCATAAGTGCATTAGACTAGGCGCACATATTATGCTTACATTTCCTCTCAACACCTTAATAAGTCTAATGGAGGAAGAGAACACATGACCACTTGTTTAACATGATGATCTACCCGTGTGGTGGCGGGGCCCCGTAAGGGAAGCAAAAAATATCACCACTGGAACCTACAATACATATCGTAAGAGGTGACTGATGTAGGACCTAGGGATGCTACTCTAGTAAATAAAAAACAGCGCAGAAATCGGATGTGCTGGCCTACATGCAGGCGCATAACTGGCACATTGTATAATCGCTCCCAGGCTCAGATCACATATAAATCACACAGAGTGGTTAACAAGTGGTCGATATGGAGCGTTTGAAGAAGAAGAACAAGAACATGAGGATTATCATAGTGAAACGCAAAGAGTTATGTAGATATGTTTGTATACGAACGGGGCAGTCATCTTTTTTTCGGACATGTGATGAGGAAGGTAGGTTTAGAACACAGTGTAACAACTGGTAAAATGGAGGAGAGACAAGACAGAGGAAGACAGAGAGAAACAATTTTATATAGTCAGACTTCATGGCACGGTCAAGCGTGAACATATGAGATGATAGCAAACACCAAAAACATATTTTTGTGGATAACTCATACGTTAGCCGGCACGGCGGCTGGTGATGATGATGTATGCGATATATGTAAAAAGTACTGAAAAAATTTCATTGTGTCGACACAAAGAAATTGAAAAAAATAATGCAAGAACTTATATTTCACATAGCATTGCACATTTTAAAACTTCAGTGTAGTAAACAGATACCAGCTGTAAGATTGTGTAATTCTGTCTTAGATTTCTTTGATATCAAACAGAATTGTTGTTTGTTTTTTTTGTGTCCGTTTGTTGGGTCTTATCAAACAAGTTAACCACTTATTTTGTGACCCGTGTGAGTTGTGCCGAGAAAGTGAGTACGTTGCACCTTTGTGTAGTCTTTACGGCATGTAGGGTAGGCATATCTTCTTCTTCTTTATCATCGTTCGTTGTCATACCCCAGTGGTTATAGCAGGATGTACCGTCTGCCCAGCGTGTTCGTAGCGCGTTGGGCTACGGGTGACTATCCCTCTGTGTGTGCGGGTTCAATTCCGCGGGATGGCAGAAAAAGCCACAGATTCTCCAGATTTACGGTCTTCGGGGCACCGAACCGAAGGGTTACGATGTCCATGGCACCGAGCCGAAGAGCTGAAAAGCTCAAGTGCTTCTGGATTGGGGGAAAAAAAAATAGCAGGATGCACTCCGGAAAACAGAATGCGTTGTGTCGAAGTTTTCAGCGGGAACTGTGATCTCTCCTCCAATCCTGTTTTGCTTCACAGCAGCAGGGTAAGAAGAGATTTATAGAACGATCCCTTGTGTGCGCTTCATAAATAGTGTCTTTAGTCGCCTCTGTTGTATCTGAGATCCACATTTGCATGGTCTTTTTGCTTTGTATACTTTGTATATGAGCAACATTGCTCTTCGAGGTGCACTGTCTGTTGATAATCTGCTTATGTTGCCGAAGCATTTAATTTTTGTTACTTCTTGATGAAGTTCAGGACTTCTTCTTCTTCTTCTTCATCGAACGCTCCACATCGACCACTTGTCAACTACTCTGTGTGATTTGTATGTGATCTGAGCCTAAGAGCGATTGTACGTTATGCCAGTTATGCGTCTACAAGTAGGCCAACACATCCGATTTCTGCGCTGCTTTTATTTACTAGGGTAGCATCCCTAGGACCTACATCAGTCGCCTCTTACGACATGCATTGTAGGTTGCAGTGGTACTATTCTTTGCTTCCCTTGCAGGCCCGGCGCCCACGGGTGAAAGTTCAGTACTGATTGATGTTGTACTCACTTATTTACATGATGTTTACATTTTTCAACCGGTTTCTTCTTGTTATCCCCCGTATTTTGCGTAGAAGCTTCATTTCTGGAGTGACTAGTTTTCTTTTATCATTTGATGCCAGCGTCTAGGTTTGATACTGGTAACATAATGTGGGGAGAAAGATTATGTTGAACATTGCTCTTTTTGTGTTCATGGCGACATGTTCGCATTTTAAAATTGCAAAAAATTAACTGTGGTATCTGCAAGTATGGTGCGACACATTCGACTTTAGCCTTTGTTTTGTACCGAGTTAGCTTCTTCCTATTGGATCACCACAAACTTAACCAAGCCTTCTTGGTAGACGACTGTTTTCGAGGCCAGCACAGGAAGGCGGAGTGCAGTCTAAGTCCGCTTTGTTCTTAACTTACCCTGACCCGATCAGCCAGCTACGAGCCGCAGAGTGATACACCCTCATGCAGTTTGTGTGAAGATCAAAAATGTTGTGCGGAGGTTCTGCATTTTGGTCAAGGTATATCTCCCGTATGGTACCGGGAACACAAGTGAAGCATAGATTAATATCTTTGCGACCTTCAAGGCATGTAGTAAGAGACGATTGATGTAGAACTTAGGGACGCTACTCTAGTAAATAAAAAGCAACGCAGAAATCTGATGTGCTGGCCTACTTGGCACAAAATACAATCGCTCTTAGGCTCAACTCACATACAAATCATACAGAGTGGTTAACAAGTGATTGATATGGAGCGTTCGAAGAAGAAGAAGAAGGTCTTCTCCTTCTTTTCTTCTTTGCGTTCGTTCTTTACGACCAATTTTAAACACTTTTTGTGATATTTGATCTTTGCCAAGAACGTGTGTACGTTGCACATTGGTTTGGTAGGCCCTAAACGCATAGTTCTACACGTTTAGCACACATGCATCCGATTTCAGCCAAACCTCCCTAGTCGCCTCTTACGACATGCGTGGTAGGTAACAGTGGTCCTATTCTTTACACCCTAAATTTGGGCCCCGGTAACCACTCGGGCGAAGAAGGTCAAGGTATATGCTTATTGTCCGACATAACCACCCTTGTGACGACGTAGCCTGCAACGGAAGCAAACAATAGTACCACTGCAACATACAATGCATGTCGTAAGAGGCGACTGATGTAGGCCCTAGGGATGCTACCCTAGTATATAAATAGCAGCGCAGAAATCGGATGTGCTGGCCTACTTGTAGGTGCATAACTGACACAACGTAGAATCGCTTTTAGGCTCAGATCACATACAAATCACAAAGAGTGGTTGACAAGTACTCGATGTGGAACATTCGAAGAAGAAGAAGTCGGACAGAACACATATTTCTATAGACGGGTAACTTAGATTTTACAAACGAAAGAACCATATCTAAAATTGTACTGTAGCATATCATATCTGATTGGTCAAAGGGAGATAGTAAGAGTTGACTCACGTCAAATAAGACAGAGTTCTCTATCCCTACATATGTTCTTTAAAAAATCAATAAAATAACCCGTATTTTTTTCAGACCGTAGTGTAGGAAGTCACTTCACATTTCTAGGACCTAGTATGCAGGGGGTAGGACTAGGAGGGCCCATTCTGCTTCTCAATTTTGGAACGTCAATTATAGGATTGAAAACACAATCATCTTATGTTCGAACCCTTAGGTCAACTATAACGCTTTACCCAAACCCGCATCTACATGCTGATTATACGCATTCAAAACAAATAAATTTATGAATGTAACACACGACACTGAGCAAACGTAAAATATTTGTTTTTGTATAATATCTGAAGATGCAACAAATAGATACGCTTGGCTGCACATTAATGTTATCAACCACCAATCTGCTTACTAAGTTAAGTACAAATACAATTCAGATCTTTGTAAATATATATAATCTGCGTATTCTCAGACTCAGATGTTATAACAGAGTTACAAACACATGCCTGTTGACAGGAACAGGGCAGGAACCCATGATGGCATAGGTTAGGTAGAGACATTATGGTGGGTTGGACATATCTTGCGAAAGATACAATATTCAGTATATATATATGGAACTGCAGTAAAACTATTTGATTGGCAAAACACGTAATTACAAAGTACTGTAGTTTTACAAATTACAAAAACAATGACAAAATACAGCAACGTTTCGACCAACAAGGCCTTTATCAAGCAAACGAACAAACAGGAGTGACAAATTAAAATGAAACACAAATGGACGACCAAATACAAACGTATCTAAGGAAAATCTGGAATAAAAACGAATAACGAAATAAATGTAACACAAAAACACACATAAAAACTAGAAATAGAAAGGGAAAAGAAACAATGAAACATCTAGTAAATATATAACTTGAATACATGCAACATATACCCATATAGATTACAAAGCAGGGAAGAGAAAGTACTAAGAAGCATAAGAATGGAATATAACATGAATACATGCAACATATACCCATATAGATTACAAAGCATGGGAAGAGAAAGTACTAAGAAGCATAAGAATGTAATACGTTGAGCCCCCGTGGTCGCAAGGTACCATACAAAGAAATCAACCGATTCTCCAGAGCAAATCGACTGCGATCATCCGAGGAACATGATCGGATGGCTGTGACCTGGACATCGTGAGCACCTAAATGGCCAGTGTCATTGAAATGGGTGGCCACAGGGGTCACAGAGCATTGGCATATGTCGCGTAAGTGTTGGGCGAATCGGTCACTGAGCCTCTTGCCTGTCTCGCCGATATAAGCCTTGTTACACCGCTTACAGATAATAGCATAGATAAGATTACGGGACTCGCATGTGAACCCATCGTCAATAAGAAACGTGCCTAAAGGAAAAGATACAGTACGCGTCTGTATCACATAAGCACACGTGTTGCAACGCCGACGATCACACTGGACAGTGCCAAAATGAGTATGGATATTGGACTTAAGGCGACTGTGTACCAACATATCCTTAAGACTTCTGTCCCGTCTGTAAGACACCAAAGGATAGTTGGGAAGACAGAACGGGTCTCAGGATCTGATCTAAGGAGATACAGATGACGGAATAAAACATTTTTCACCAGGGAACTATGGGGTGGTAAGTTAAGATAAGTTTTACTCTGTCAGAGTTAGTAGTCCTATGCTGACTGGTAAGGGCCTGCTGGCGAGTGATTTTCTGAACTCGATGCATAGCCGAGACAAGCACCCTCTCTGGGTATAGGCGCCTACGAAAGAAATCAAGCATCTCGCGAGCTCTCTCAAGAAAATCATCGTCCTCACTACAAAGGCGACGAAGGCGTAAGAGCTGCGAGAATGGCAAAGAGTCACGACAACCCCGGGGGATGGGAAGAAGTATGAGGAGAAAACTATGTGCATCAGTAGGCTTGTAATATACTGATGTATAGATAGTGGATAGGCGTAAGGTGATAGTAATGTCAAGAAAGTTGACACAAGTAGTGGAGATGTGAGAAGTAAAACGAATAGAAGGGTTGAAAACGTTAATGAAATTAATGAAGCGTGACAAATCGGCTTCAGGCATATCAGTGATGCCAATACAGTCATCAATGTATCTGTGATAGACAGACGGAAGGGGGCCATCATATGTAGTCCATACTAGGTGTTCAAGATAGCCCATGAAAAGACAAGCATAACTAGGTCCCATTTTAGTACCCATGGCAACCCCACTGATCTGCTCAAAGAATTGGTCATTAAACTGAAAGGAGTTAAGAGTGAGAACTAGTTCCGCAAGACGAAGGAGAGCAGAAGTTGACACAAGTGGATTAGTTCTCCTATTGAGAAAGAACTGGAGAGCTATAAGGCCGTCAGGATGAGGTATAGAAGTGTACAATGAGCACACATCAAGGAGGAAGAGACGGTAGGTTCTCTCGGTAGCAACTCAATGGTAGAAAAGACAGACAAAGCGTGGTTTGTATCCTTCAAAAATGACGGGAGTGTGGTGACTATGGGATTAAAGATGCTATCAAGGAATTCGGAGATGTGTTCCGTAGGGCAGGAGCAAGCAGAAACGATAGGCCTACCGGGATTGTGGAGTTTATGAATTTTGGGGAGCATATAGAAGGCGGGTTTACCCAAACAGCTATCGATCACACAGAGTGATGATGCACTGGATGGAAGGTCGTTCGTGGCAATTAAGTTCTTAATGACTTCACGAACCTTATTATTATTAGAAAGATACAATAGAGAGTCACTAGACACACATTTGAGTGGAAACCGCAAGGAACACTAATGCGGACTGGCGTGTTGGGTCGATGGACACTGCTGGATTTACTGAGGCGGAGATCGGAGCACCTATAGACATTTCCGGAGTGCTATGATGATAGTCCTCATATAACTGATAACTAATGCGTAAACGTCCTAAACATAACTAGAGGCTAAGTCTTCTTGAGGAACTGAAGGACGCTGAACTGTCATTGGAAGATATAAAGAAAACAGCCAGAGACCGGGACAAGGGAAGGAATACTTTTGCTGCCGTATGCTCCTCAATGATCACATGAACTGCTAAAATGACTAATATTGAGGTATTGAATGAGATCAAGAAACAGAGAAGGTTTATCATCAATATAAGAAAGAGGCAGTGATCATTTTTCAGGCATGTGATCAGGAGGGGAGGTTTAGAACACATTGTGACAAGCCGTAAAATCTAGGGTAGACGAGACAGAGGATGACAGAGAACATTGTGAATAGCCTGACTTCATGGCATGGAGGAGCGTAAACATCTGAGGTAATAGGAAACACCAGCGACAGAGATTTGTGGAGATCCATTATCGCCTACGCCAGCCGGCACAGCACCTGATGATGATGCTCCTCAATACGTCAATAAAAGAATAATAAGTCGAAACAAGACGCTTCACTATACAAATATAGAATAAACTCAAGAGCAAAGAAAACAAGCCGATGCTACCAACAAAAAACATTAGAAAAAGAAAATAGAGGTAGTTTGGACATATGATTAGACACAAGGGAAGACTATTTTAAAAGGGGGAAAACCAGCGAAGAGTATGACTACAGATAAGATGGGTTCAGGATGCAACTGATGATTTGAGCATAAAGACTGCAAAGGTTCGATATCTATCTTGTGAGATAGAAATATTTCAAAGGACTCTTCTTATTCCGGAGGTTTTTTTTCTCTCATAAGGCTCGGTTCCTGCACGCAGATATGGCACACCACCTGCCAAGCGTGTTTTATAAAGAACAGGCTCCTTAGCTCCGGCAACAATCCTAGACATCTCTAGAAAATATACACTCGTTAAAAGAACGGCGTGGTCAGGATTCCAACCCACGACCTTTGAAACGCAAGACAAAGACTTAATCACATTAGCTCTGCTTATGACAGTCTATTTGACGATAGTCTTTCTCTTCTTTTGTCATCACACTGCTACCGGGTTGTTGCCCAGTATTGTGGTTTTCTGTTTTTGTCTTGCGCTGTTCTAGTGACATGGGCGATTGTTATTTTTGCTCTTTGACAGGATTCTGCTATGCCATCAAACCATCTTTTCATGGTCTTTCTCTCGCCTTCTTTCCTGATGTTCTTTTGTAGAAGACTTTGCATATTGTGGAGTTTGGATGCATTCTTAATAAGAGGCCAAACCACTTCATTCTTTGTTTCTCAATGTAACTCAAGCAAGGTACGACAGTACTTAATATTATTGCACACTTCTGACATATATATATATATATATATATATATATATATAAATGCTCTATCGCACATGCGTTTACTTTATGTTATATTTATTAACTGAAGACCATTACGCCAATATATATCCAGTTATCAAGAAGATCATCATTACTAGATGCATGAATCTATTTGTGTATTTGTATATTCTAATACTGGTTTTACAAGGGATAGACGTCTTTATCGTTCTAGTCTACTGATTTAATTGAAGCGGTAATGTAGTAGACGGGAACGTTTACTTGTTGCTGTCCTTTGATCATGATTTCGTTGATTTAAAGTCATGTTTTGATCTTCTTCGTCTCTTCCACTATTGACTTCTATATAGAAGTGTTGAGGGGAGGGTGGGGCGTAGTGATCTTGTGTGTTCTTGTTCTAATACACTTTGTAAGCTGTCATGCTCATTTTATAAAGGCTGTTTTTGATGCCGTCACTCCATCCTTTGCGTAGTCTTCCTCTCGCTTTGTACTCGTTATACTGTTTCCGTCTGGCTCTCTGTGGTAGGCGATACCAGGGCATTCTGTCAGGTGTCCAAACCATTTCATCTGTTGTTCTGGGGGACTGCCTAGAGTAGTTGATAGTAGCTCGGTCTGCTAGCTGTGAGACGCCTCATAGCTCGGGTTCGAACCTACTGTCCGGCATTTGTTCGAGTCCCCTGGTCTTACTCAGGACGATAACGTGAGTACCTCTGAAGTCGGAGAAAATCTGCCTGTATGGCGAGGAATACTAATTACGAGTACATTGAGCACACGGCTGCCAGTGTAAAGTAATTTACAATGTGCACGCTGCTGCTATTGTAAGAAATTGGAAAAACAGATTTTCACGCAAAAATCAGTTTCAGAGATGGAACTTCGTCTGAGTTGAAAGCGGAAAAAAAAAAAAAAAAAATCTGTTGTTCTTTTATGAATTGTATGACTGGTTTCACATCCAGTCTTCTTTTGATTTCATTTCTAATTTTGTCTCTTATTGTCACATCTGCAGTTCTTCTAAGACGTTAGGATTTCCCGCTCATTAGCTGCTGTTATTGTCCATGTTTGACACCGGTAACATAGGGTTGGCCAGAAAATCGTTCTTATAAGATTTACTTTAGTTTTTAGATTTTGGGGATGGAACATAAATAAATTTGTTGTATTATTGACGTTGTTTACGTTTTTGTGGAGATCTCTGTAGCGTAGAGATTATGTGCTCATCTTTCGTTCTAAAGGTCGCTCGTGTGTTGCGGGGACTCGCAAGGGGAGCAATAACTAGTAACACTGCGACCAACAATGCGTGTCGTAAGAGGTGACGGAGGTAGTCCAAGGAAAGCTATCTTAGTAAAAATTGCGTTGCAAAAATCGCTGGCATACATGTAGCCGCATAACTGGTACAGAATACAATCGCTCTTAGGCTCAGATCACATGCACATCACAATGAGGGGTTTAACAAGAGATTGATAAAGAGCCTTCGAAGAAGAAGAAGAAGAAATGAATCGTAGCTAGAACACAGTTTGAGAACGGTAAAAACTTTAGAAAAATGGTGTGCCTCACAGGCTAGAGAGAGAGAGTAGAGAAGGGAAACATCATTATAGATTCACCAGTACATATGTTTAAATGCTTCAAGAAGAAGTTCAGATGATATCATCTTCAAGCGACATCCCAGGTATGTAAGCAACACAGAAGCCGTCTGCCAGCGTGTTCGTAGCGCGTTGGACTACGGTGACTATCCCTCTGTGTGTGCGGGTTCAATTCCGCGGGATGGCAGAAAAAGCCACAGATTCCCAAGATTTACGGTGTTCGTGGCACCGAACCGAAGGGTTACGATGTCCATGGCACCGAGCCGAAGAGCTAGTAAGCTCAAGTGCTTCTGGATCGGAAAAAAAAAAAAAAGCAACACAGAAACTTAGCAGTTAATGTATTGATCTGAATCAGTCTGATAAAGCACCAAAGTTATTGGTTATTGGTTACTAAACTGACGTCATTGCACTCCGGGCTGACCCATAGGTGCACAGCCTCCCCAACATATATCGAAGAGTATGCATACTGATGGTTCCTGTGGCTCGCTGATTAAACACACCTCTCACTCTGCCTCTCAGGCATCCAGTTCGACTTGAACAACGGTAACTCCAAACTGCTTAAATCGCTTGATCGATTCAACATCGATTTTAGTGTCCTCATCCAACAGAGAGTCGCGAAGAGACCGAAGAATATCCCCCATATCCATCTTCAACTCTCCAACAGTCGATGCTGTTGATGCAATCCTGTCCGTTCTCTCATTACCGTATTGTATTGTATTATCACCAAAGTACAAAGTGTATTAAATAACTTGAAATAGAGATATATCACCATAGTTATAAAAACACATAACATTTATATATATATTTATATAAATATATATATATATATATATATATATATGTAGCGGAGTATATAGAGGTATATATATATATTTTTTTCCGATCTAGAAGCATTTGAGCTTTTTCAGCTCTTCGGCTCGGTGCCATGGACATCGTAACCCTTCAGTTCGGTGCCACGAACACCGTAAATCTAGGGAATCTGTGGCTTTTTCTGCCATCCCGCGGAATTGAACCGGCACACACAGAGGGATAGTCACCCGTAGTCCAACGCGCTACGAACACGCTGGGCAGACGGGCATAGAGGTATATAGAGGAATATAGAGGTAAATAGATATAGATAGAGGTATATTGGGGAGTACTTACATACCAACTTACCCCAATCTTGAAACACCCAACCATTCCAATAGAGACTAAAAGACAGATTATAAATGCAGTCTTCATACCAACACTATGCTACCATTGTCAAACATGGGCACTGACTAAAGTACAAGAAAGGAAAATTATCACATCTGAAATAAGATGCTTGAGTAATGCGGTAAATAAAACGATAAGAGACCATATAAGAAATGAGGAAATTAGAAGAACAGTCGGAACAACACCTGCAATTAGATTAATTGAAAAACAGAGACTCAAATGGTGTGGCTACTTGGTGAGAATGAACCAGTATACACCAATTGCAAGAGCGTACAACCTGAAATAGAATCACCAAGAGAAAGAGGCAGATCAAGAAAAGATGGGTTGATGGAGTTACATACATCTTAAAATTCAACAATACCACACCATATCAAGCGACCGAGCGTGCATTATCTCGGAAACCGATCATCGGTTAAACCTGCTACGCCTAACGGCAAAAAAGCAGAAAAGGACAAAAGAAAAAAGGAAAAAAATGAAGATGCTATAACCGTATATTTCATTGACCGTCGGCACACTATGAATTATGTGATCAACTTGACGCAGGCCATCTTTACTTTACAGCCCGTTTCCTTGTACCCAATTGAGGCTGGGTCGCCATGAGAGCAGTTATTCAACACAACACGGGCGTGATTAGTCGTTAAACGCTGGTAAAGTTATTGGGAAGAGATCAGAGCATATAAGGACCCATCCAAAATGCTGTAATCTTTGGAGGTCTCTTTGGCTAAATGGTTTAGCTCTTACCTTGCGAGTCTAAGGTCGTGGGTTTGAATCCGGACCGCGCCGTTCTGTTCTCATGTGCATTTATTGTCCATGTGATATGCCAATTCTGCAGAGAGGGATCGATCGGTATGGAGTAAAATCTGGTGTAATAAAGTCAATCCCTTCAACCGCTTTAAAACCCTTTTTGTAATGAGAATCTTTATTAATCACTAATAACTACTCTACCTGAGAGCAGTTTAAATGAGCAGTTATACAGTGAATAAAGAGAATATGTCAATCGGTTTGCTGAAGAAGGGGGTAAAAACAGCTAAGACTGGAAGCAGTAAAATGATATACAATAAATTAAAACAAATAACTGGAACTATTGTTTCATAGGGTGGCACAATCAAGAGTAAAAATAGCAAAGGACTCACATCAGATAACGAATAGAAGAAAATATGAGAAGAACATTTTAATAGAGTCCTAAATAGACATGTACACATATTGTTAGATGTTTGTTAAACATAACACAGAGGCTTTAAATCTGGCCTGCATAAAAAGAAACATTATCAAAAGAAAATGAATCAGACAATCAAGGTTCTTCAGGCATATAATGCGAAGAGGAGGTTTAGAACATTTAGTGACAACAGGTACAATTCAGGGAAGGAAAGATCGTGGAAGTCAGAGGGAGAATATGTTGGATGGTCTGACATCTTGGTTAAAAAAAAAGGTCGATGTCAGAACTGATTACCTGCACTAAGAAGGGCGAGTTGTGGAGAGACAGGATCGCCTACACTTGCAGGTATGGTACATGATTAAGTGAAATAGACCTAACCAAACAGTATTACTCAATTTTGACAAAAAGACAAGAAACAACTCTACCAATTAACGAACAATACATAACATACGTTACTAAACACAGCATCATTTTCAAATCGTTATTGACATCTTGCACTCATCGCAACAACCTACTCTCGTGTTTTCATTCTCAGTGACTCCATGAGCATGATTCGTAAAATCGAATCAGGAATGGTGAGACGAAACTGGGTGGAAGTACTGGCACAGACAATGATCAGGGAAACCACCTTCATTTCTGTCCCTGGGCACACAGGAGTTAGGGGTAATGAACGAGCTGATAGATTGGCTGGCTTTGCTACAATATCAGAGGAGCTGCCATGGATCGAAATGACATTCTTCACGCATTGAGAGAGTCTTTCCAAACAAAGGAGTTTCAGGGCTGTGAATCCCACTCGCTGACCAAAATGAGAGAGATGGGTGTCAATATTTGTGCTTCCCGAAAAAGAGCGACATACTAAATATGCAAAGAGATTGATTAATCAACATCGAACTGGCGTGTTGGGCCGCTGGACGTTGCTGGATTTGCTGAGGCGGAGATCGGAGCATCTATGGACCTGTCCGGAGTGTTATGATGATATTCTTCTTATAACTGATAACTGATACTAAACAGAGAAACGCATAGCCGCATCTTGTCTATTCTCTTAGACAAATTCTGCTGCAATATTGTTAAACTACTGCTAGCATATATTAAAGATTGCCTATTAAAATACATAAAATCAAGGACAATTAAATATTTCGGACACATCAAACGACATGAATGCATAGAGAAGATAATTTTGGAGGAAATGATGCCTGGGAGAAGAATGAGAGGAAGACCTAGAAGACGATGGGTGCAAGATGCAATTGACGAGTTGAGAATGACTGCTGCTAACGCCGGTAAACTTGCACAGAACAGATAGTTTTTCAGGAGTGCTGTCATGGTGGCCAAGTTCCAGAGGGGACAAGCTACTTCATGATGATGATGACTGATAACTTCTAGTTCGATCATGGTCATTAGCATAGACGTCTGAAAGCGAACGAAGAATAAGAAACATGTTATCCTGAAATGTGTTTCTCTTTGATCATTGATCACTGATCACATCAACCAGACAGACAATAAGGTGGTAAACTGGAATTATGGCTGGTGGCAGACAGCAAAGATAAATGTCACAACATACATTTTTAAAGTTAATGTCATTCAGTCTGACAAAATATGCACCCTCATCGTTCAGTGGTTTCTCAATGTCTTCTCTGGATACTGGAATCCTTTTTGTGTTGTATATTGTCACATCCCACATTCTATTTAAGTTTATTCAGCAGGCAATCCTTAAGTTAGTGAGCGTTTGTATCTTAAGCGGTAGTGAACTCGAACACAAACCAATAGTATCTGGTTCAAACGACGTGGCATGCAGTTTGGAAGCAAATTTGTTCACGTGGAATTTTATGAATAGTAAAACACGGACCTCACAGTTTAGAAAGCAAAGGCAAACTATTAATCGTATTGCCCGTTTGTTGATGGTGCTCTCGAGGGGAGCAAAGAATAGTAACAATACGACCTACAAGGCCTGTGGTTTTTTGGTTTTTTCCCGATCCAGAAGCACTTGAGCTTTTCAGCTCTTCGGCTCGGTGCCATGGACATCGTAACCCTTCGGTTCAGTGCCACGAACACCGTAAATCTGGGGAATCTGTGACTTTTTCTGCCATCCCGCGGAATTGAACCTGCACACACAGAGGGATAGTCACCTGTAGTCCAACACGCTACGAACACGCTGGGCAGACGGGCAAGGCCTGTGGTTAAAGGCAACTGAAGTAGCGGCCTATGGAAACTACCCGAGTAAATAAACAGCGTCACAGAAATCGAATATGCTTCCCTACTTGTAATCGCATTACTGGAACAACGTACACTCGCCCTTAGGCTCAGATCACATACAAATCACATAGAGTGATTGACAAGTGGTTGAAATGGAGCATTCAAAGAAGAAGAAGAAGATACAGACTTTCTAAGGAAAATTAAAGCGTATAAGAAAGATGATCAGAGATCAGTGATTGAATGATATTCTTGAAAACATACTTTAAATCTCGACGTTCGTTGTCCGTGGTAGCAGGTTGTTGTTGTTTCTTATTGGTTTGCCAACTATGAATTCAAGCATGACTTCTTCTTCTTCTTCTTTGCGTTCGTTCTTTACGACCAATTTTAATCACTCCTTGTGATATGTTTGATCTTTGCCAAGAACGTGTATACGTTGCACATTGGTTTGGTAGGCCCCTAAACGCATAGACTTCTACACTTTTAGGACACGTGCATCTGATTTCAGCCAAACCTTCTTAGTCGCCTCTTACGACATGAGTAGCAGGTAACATTGGTTCTATTCTTTACTCCCCAAATTTGGGCCCCGGTAACCACTCGGACGGAGCATGATTCATTATTATGATCATGAAGTAGCGTGTCCCTTCTTGAACTTGGTTCCAATGACAGCACTCCTGAAAAACTCATCGGTTCTGTTCAAGTTGACCGGCGTCAGCTGCAACCATTCACAGATCGTCAATGACATCTTGCACACATCGTCTTTTAGGTCATCTTCTTATTCTTCGCCCAGGAACCATTCCATCCAAAATTATCTTCTCTAGGCATCCATATCGTTTGATTTGTCCGAAATTTTTAATTTTTCGTGATTTTATGCTCTTTAATAGCCAACTCTCTTTAATGTCAAGCTGTTGTAGAACAGAAGCATTTGTTCTTTTCCCTGTTTATGATATTCTAAGTACTCTTCTGTAGCATTTGCATTAAAATGTATTAAATATCTTCTCTGCCGCTTTGTCAATGGTCTATGTCTCTCAAGCGTGGCTATGGCGCCTAAAATGGATTACCTGACGGACTATTGCGTGAAGGCCAGTTTTTAATTATCACCAGTGTCCATCGCCAATCAGGCGAGACTCAATGCGACTTCTAAGGTGCTTGTAATTTATATCACCAAGTAAAGGATAAGGAACCCTGTAGTTTAACCGCTTATCGTGTGCACACCAACATTTATGCATCAAACCCTGAAATTAGCACGGCATGTGGTTACAAGCGAAGCGTATTTTCTACCTCGCTATCGGCGCCCTAGCAGACTTTTGAAAACGCAAGATAACGGGCAACTAAATCGAACATTAACGGATGCTGACAATATACTCTAAAGACCAGATAGGTTATAAACGCCTGTGTGGTGCCGGGTCCTGCCAGGAAGCAAAGAATAGTCCCACTGGGATCTACAAAGTATATCGTAAAGAGACTATTGATTTATGACCTAGGGGGCTACACTAGTAAATAAAAAGAATCACATAAATCGGATGTGCTGGCTTACTTGTAGGCGCATAACTGGCACAACGTACAATCGCTCAGGCTCAGATCACATGCAAATCTCACAGAGTAGTTAACAAGTGGTCGAAATGAAGCGTAAGAAGAAGAAGAAGGAGAAGGAGAGAATGATAAACATAAAATAATTTGATCAGACTGACTTATTGTATTGTAGTACTAACTATAAATAGCAAGATAAAGAATCGACTTCTTTTTTTTCTTTTCGAACTCTCTTTATCGACCACTTGTAAACAAAATGTTGTGACTTGTATGTAATTTGAGCCTATAAGAGACTGAACACGGTGCGATTTATGCGCCCACAAAAAGGAAAGCCCATCCTTTATCTTCTTCTACTTCTTTGAACGCTCAGTATCGACCACTTGTTAAACACTCTGTGTGATTGATATATGTGATCTGAGCCTAAGAGTGATTGTACGCTATGCAGTTATGCGCATAATAGTACATCCGTTTTCAGCGTCGCTTTTTATGTACTAGTGTAGCTTCTCTCTGACCCTACCTCAATCGCCTCTTACAACATGTCTTGTAGGTCGCATCGTTACTATTCTTTGCTCCCCTTGCAAGTCCCGACAACAAAAGAAGAGAAGAAGAATTAAACTCGGTAAGTAACTGGCATTTAATTAAGGTCTTCAAAAATTTACACTTAGTAGCTGTTTGTTGATATTTGCCGGGATACATTTTGGGTAAATCTCATGATCGACCACTGACTAAAACTGAGTCGTAAAAGTAATGAGGATGATCTTCTTCTTCTTCTTTGCTTTTGTTCTTTGCGACCAATTTTAATCACTCTTTGTGATATGTTTGATATTTGCCAAGACTGTGTATACTTTGCACATTGGTTTGGTAAGCACTTAAACGCATCGACTTCTATACGTTTAGGACACACGCATTCGATTTCAGCCAAATCTCCTTGGTCACCTCTTACGACATGCATGGCAGGTAACAGTGGTTCTATTCTTTACACCCCAAATTTGGGCCCGGTAACCACTCAAACGGCTGCTGCATATAAATCTGGTGACTGGAACTGATGTAGATGATGGTCTCTATGCTCTCTGCATTACCTTTTGTCCCGATATAAATCGTAGCTCTCTTCTCATTTTGAGCCATACTTCACTGCTGATCGCAATGACTGATTTTAAAAAAAAAATTTGTGTCTATGCTGCATAATGTTAGATCACGCTTGCATGTCTCAATGTTCCATTTTGTAGAAAACAAATCACTTAAATCTAACTTTTAGCCCACATTTGCACAAATATGCACAATTAGGTCTACATCAGTGCTGTACAACGATTCAGCAGCCGGAAAAATATTCAACTTTTTTTGTTGGAGTTCTTCATCCTCGGTGATCCTTTTCTTATGCTTGGTGCTCTAAGCAGATAGAGATTAGTTGCCTCCATTAATGCAGTCTGTAAGCTCAAGCGGTAGTGAGCTCGATCATGAACCTAAGCGTACCTGGTTCAAACCCCACGGTGGGCAAGTTTGAAGCAAATTCTTTTTGTGGGATTTTACAAAAGGTAAAAATAGACCTCACTGTTCAGAAAGCAATGGCAAATTACTGAACGTATAAGTGGTGCCTAGAAAATCAACGACTCGTTTACTGTGGTTGATGGCTACGTCCTTTTGGATATGCCACGGTTTTCGATTAATCCAGTAATCAGTAGGAGGTCCTCGCTGGTCTTCAGCATTTTCTCTTTCATATTAGTCCTCCTTCCATCCTTTCTTCCGTTCGTTTGAAATATTCTCTATATATCCAACGTTGTCTCTTGTATAAACTTCTCTGTCTTCTGTACCTCATACAGATGTTCGTGTAGGTTCACATTAGTTATACAAGACAATGCTTGAGACCTTAAATCGTTAAGGAAGTGGTAGGTTTGAAAGATGTGTTGAGGAGTCTACGGAACCTGTTGGCACGTGTATTAGTCAGTTTGAGGAGCTTAAGGAAATTGGCTTGCAATCTACTGTGGTATTTGACTCTGGGATCAGTCGTATACGAAGCAAGTACACTTTTTTTTTTTTTTTTACGATCCAGAAGCACTTGAGCTTTTCAGCTCTTCGGCTCGGTGCCATGGGCATCGTAACCCTTCGGTTCGGTGCCACGAACACAGTCAATCTGGGGAATCTGTGACTTTTTCTGCCATCCCGCGGAATTGAAACCGCACACACAGAGGGATAGTCCCCCGTAGTCCAACTCGCTACGAACACGCTGGGCAGACGGGCAAGCAAGTACACTAACGACTACGCTATTGCGAGTCTCAAACCTTATAATCTTGTTTTCTAATTTGCCCACGTCCACCAAACATTCAAACTTTTGATGCAGACAACAATTAAGCACAAAACCTTTCTTTTTTCTAATTGAACGGGCCTTTTCATTTATTTTTTCTTCAGTTTTGACATTTTGGTTATCAATTCTAATACTGAAAAAATGTCGGTGTGGTGCCACCTCCACAAGGGAGCAAAAGAATAGTATCACTGCAACCTACAATGCATGTCGTAAGAGGCGACTGATGCAGGCCGTAGGGATGCTACCCTAGTAAATAAAATGCAACGCAGAAATCGGATGTGCTGGCCTTCCTGTAGGAGCATAACTGGCACAACGTACAATCGCTCTTAGGTTCAGATCACATACAAAGCACACATAGTGGTTGACAAGTTGTCAATGTAGAAGTGTATTGTAGGTTGCAGTAGTACTATTCTTTACTTCCTGTGGGGCCCGGCACCACACGTGCTGCCAGCTCATCCGATTTATGTGATGCTTTTTATTAGCTAGGGTAGATTCCCTAGGTCCTACATCAGTCGCCTTATAGTTCACAATGTTACTCTTCTTTGCTTCCAATGCGGGCCCCGGTACTACACGGGTGAATCTATTGGTGATCATGAAACAACTACTGCTACATGTGGGCTATTTAATAGCACACTATTTTTTGTTATTGCGTATTCCCGGTTAGCGGTTTCCAGTGGCGGCTTGTGATTATTTTTGTTTGTGGGGCCAAGCAAATATTATGGAAAAAAATCATGGTTTTGGGTTAGGTTATCTGTTAGTAGTTACATATTAGTTATATATGATTCGCCCGAGTGGTTACCAGAGCCTAAATTTGGGGTGTAAAAAATAGAACCACGGTTACCTGCCATGCATGTCGTAAGAGGCGACTAAGGAGGTTTGGCTGAAATCGGATGCATGTGTCCTAAATGTGTAGAAGTATATGCGTTTAGCAGCCTACCAAACCAATGTGCAACGTATAAACGTTCTTGGCAAAGATCAAACACATCACAGAGTGATTAAAATTGGTCATAAAGAACGAACGCAAAGAAGAAGAAGATATATGACTGTTGGTGGGCCCGACCCTACTGGCCCTTAATGACTAGCCGCCACTGGCGGTTGCTATTGGGACGTTTGGTAAGTAGCTTTAACCAATACAGTCTTGTTTTTTGATCCTGTCTATACGTAGCGCAATCCACGATAACAATCTTGCAGTTATGACTGTAAAATTAAGTTGTATGATATAAGCTTAATGAGAAAGTCCTTGCTGCAGTACGTCTGGCGCCTAGAAGATTAATTATCTATAGAGTGCTATCTAGAGGAGACAATGATTATACAGACTCCACGCTGAATATTGGGCACTAGGGGATGTGTCTGCTTCAATGTGTTCTGGAAATGTTACCACAATGACAATACTAAAAGTAACGTTACTGAATAGCTAAAAGTAACGTTGTTCGTATTAGTTCATTAACGTTCATATTTCCTCTTCTTCTTCTATTATTCTTTGTTTTGTTCTAGTTTTGTTTGTTTTGTTCAGGTTTAGAAACTTGAATATACGTAAACATTCTCATTTAAGTATTTATGTATAATAGGAGTCATACAGAATGGCGAATAACTAGTTATGTATAATGAGAGTTATACATAATAGCGAAGAATATAAGTAGCTATACAATCGCGTTCATTAACGTTCATATTTCCTCTTCTTCTTCTATTATTCTTTGTTTTGTTCTAGTTTTGTTTGTTTTGTTCAGGTTTAGAAACTTGAATATACGTAAACATTCTCATTTAAGTATTTATGTATAATAGGAGTCATACAGAATGGCGAATAACTAGTTATGTATAATGAGAGTTATACATAATAGCGAAGAATATAAGTAGCTATACAATCGCTCCTATCCTCAGATTACATACAAAACACACATAGTGGTTAACAAGTGATCGATATGGATCGCTCGAAGAAGAAGAAGAAGCTGGTGAAGAATCTTTCAATCCGATTTGTTTGCTTGTTTATTTGTTCCCAGGTATGCATTCAGACGTTGCGATGGCACCTAATATGGCACACCTAAACTGATTTTTGCAACAACTATTATTTTCCTTATAACCAGGGCACTTTTCTTCAGGCGAACCTTACTCTGGCTTCAGAGGTAGTTGTATTGTTGAACCCTAAGTAAAAGATAATGTTCTCTTGTAGTGTAGTCGTGTAACATGCGCATACATAACGTGTTTGGCCCAAGCTAAACTCGAACTCTGGAATTTCAATGAAACGTACGATATATTTCAATTTTATTTTAATTTCAGACTTTTGAGATGTGAATTTATGAGAGAATTCAGCGACTATTCACAATACTGAACAACTAATTATTTACTGCAACTTTCACGAAGGTTTGGTGCAGACCACTATGGAAAGAGGTATCAGGGCAAAGACCAGAAAAAGGAGCCTACGGAGAAGATGAATTCAGAGTGTAACTGAAGATGTGAGCATGACGACTGCAGAGGCAGGACATCTGGCCTATGAGAGATAGAAATTCTGAAGGAATGTTAAAATGAGAAAATTCTGATCAGGACACGCTATTTGATGATGCACTTACGTGAATAAAGTGCAAAACATAAGAATAATTGATCACTGCATACATAAAGAAAGAGGGTTTAAAAACGAGAGAACGACATAAAGAGATCATGAAACGAACTTTGCTGAGTGAGGCAAGAAATATTGACAGTTCCATTGAGGAGATTGAGCGAGTTGCCCAGGATAGAGCGGTATGGAGACATTGCTTGCAAGTCCTATGTAACTTATAACGGTACGAGAGGAATTATTACTGTACCTAAAGGGCCTAAATACGAACACAAAGGAAAAAAATATATGATTGATGAGAATGGGAAAAAAAACAACTAGAAGCGACAAAAACCATGCACAAAATTGACACAGTTCTTATCTATATCATGATATACATTATTTATGACAACTTGCTGTTGATCGAAATATTTGGCTGAACAGCAGAGGTCAAACACATCAATCATGACAATACAGCATGGCTGAGAAATAATGCACCCAAAAAGTCTCACCAAGGGATGTCATTTTCAATTATATGGACCGACTCGAGTAATCCCTTAAGCTTGAATTATCAAAAAATAAGGGAGTAATTGGCGTCAGAAAGTCTCGCTGTTACATTACAAATGTTTGTTGTCATTTGTTATTAATTAAAGTAGAAAGGCGTATGCATGGAACCAGCAAGGACATCTGAAGACGAGATTATAAGAGGATTATTCAGCATTTCGGTGGTATCTGTGTTTAAGTGGTTAAGCTCATGGCCTTGTGAGTCGAAGGTCGTGAGTTCGAATTCGGTCTGCGCCGTTCTGTTCAAGAGTACAGTTATTTCCAGAGACCCCTAGGATTGTTAATGGAGCTACGGAGTTTGTACTTTGTGCATTACTCTCGGCAGGAGAGGAACCGAGCCATATGGGGTTAAGCCAGGTGAAATGAAGTCAAACCTCGGTTTTAAAACCCCTTTTTTATTCGGAAATAACTAGTACAATCAGGAAAGTGTTAAACTAATATTGCAGCAGTATATGCTTACTACCGTCAATTGATTGATTGATATGACCATCGTCATTGCACTTCGGTAAATAACCATGTGTGCTCCGATCTCTTTCTTACACACGAAGATTTCAGCTGCAGTGCACGAACCCCTTAGCACCGGCGAAGGTCCCTAATGTACATTTTAAGATGGTGAAGATAGTTTGTAGAAATGTAATTATTAATCTTTTCTAATGAATCTTTTCTACAGTCATTAAGACATGCCTGGTACAAGAAAAAAACGTTCTCTAGAAGCTTCGAGTCGTAATTTCTAGAGAAGAAAAATGTATCAAGCAGTATTTTTGTTTATTTGTTCGTGTGTTTGTTTGTTCCCCGGCATGACTTCAGGCGTTGTCATTGCGCCTAATATAACACATCTAAAGTGATTTTTGCAACATTTATTATTTTCCTTACAACCAGTGCATTTTTCTTCAGGCGAGCCTTACTCTGGCTTCAGAGGTAGTTGTAATGTTGATCCCCCATGTAAAGGATAATGTTCTTCTGTAGTGTACCGTGTAACATGCGCACACATAACGTTTTTGGCACAAGCTGACCTAGAACTTTGGAATTATCATGGAAGTTCACGATATATTTCAATTTTATTTTTATTTCAGACTTGTAGATGAGAATTTATAAATTGTATACTTTTGAGATTTGAATTGATATATTTCAGACTTTTGAGATGGGAATTTATAAAAGGAGTAGGCTTGTATAATGGACACTAAAACGATCATATGAATAAGTGGAGACACTTAGAAATGTAGAGAGAATTGTTAAGAGGGATGGAAAAGAAGACAAATAAATTATTTCAAATATGTAAAGAACAAACTGCTGAGCATTGTATCCGAAGAAAGTTGAAAGTTTACGTGACAGAATAAAACAGTGAAATGATTTGGTATGAGAGCTTTGAGAGGCACACCAAGAACAGTTTGGATTGATTGTTACTGAACAGGCGTCATATCACTTCGGGCAGACCCATAGGTGATCAGTCTCCCCAAACAGACGCCGAAAGGTACATATACTGCAGGTTCCTGTGGCTTACTGTGACATTATTCACTCTGTCCGCAGACATCCAGCAGCTCTAATTCTACAACGGCTAAGTCCAAGCTACTTAAATCGCAGTATAGATTCAACATCAATGTTAGTAACTTCATTCCGCCCAAGTGGTTACCGTGGCCCAAATTTGGGACGTAAAGAATAGAACCAATGTTACCTGCCACGCATGTCGTAAGAGGCGAGTAAGGAGGTTTGGATGAAATCGGATGCATGTGTCCGCTAGGGAATGCTAACCCGAAACAAATGCTTGCAGAAAACGGATGCACCAGGCCATAAGGCACATAACATGGTGCAACGACCCTCACAATGAGGAATGGGATAACGGATTCTATGGTCGCCAATCTGCCTCTGAGATTTAGCCACGCGGTAAGAATGTCAGATCCACCATCACGAGGGTGGCCAAAGCTTACTGCAGGAAGAGGTCGGCACAAACGGGGAAGCAGAAATCATAGGAATTATATCCTACATAACTGTCCCCAGTATGCAAACTTGAGAAGAAAGAGGTGGCCCACTTACACAAGTGTCCAAGACAAACTGTATGGCTTGGCTGATAATCTGAAACAGACGGCTGCCTTTATTAGAGAATCCGAAATCCCAATCTAGTGAGAGCGCAGAAGAAGAAGAAGTAACTTAATTCATTAGACAGTCGCCAACATCCATGTTATCCACTTTAACTCACAGACGGGCAATGCTGTTGCTGCAAGCTTATCGACTCTCTTATTGCTGCAAATACGCGCATTCCCAGGACACTACATTCACGTACGTTTGGCAGAATGCACGATTATAACAAAACATGTACAAACAAAGTACTATAGTTTTACAAAATACATAAACAGTGACGATAAACAGCAACGTTTCGACCAACAAGGCCTTTATCAAGCAAACGAACAAACAGGAGTGACAAATTAAAATGAAACACATTCTTCCCCCTATTTCGATTATAACAAGAGATAGGACTTGTTGAAGATACATGCTGGTTGTTCTTGATTTTGAAAATTGTACTTTATTAGTTGATCAATATGTCATGGAGTAAATCAACACTATCATTATAAACTCACCTTTTCGTCTTATTGTGTTCCTTTTCTATCTTTGAGGTGTCGATTGAGTTATAGGGTTCGAGAAATAACACTTTTATAGGCGCTTTATATATAGGTATTCTCTCTCTTCTTCTCCGATCGTTCTTAGGCTGCTTTTATCATTCTATTGTGATATATGAGCAGCCAAACATCAAGAACTGATGTACGTGCACAGCCTTTAGTACCTATTGGAGCTCAGGTGCTTATCCTTCTGTGGTGTGTTTGATTTCAATCAGCGTATATAGGTATTCAGGGAAGAAGAGTTGATCCTTACTGGTGCTACAATATATGCAGAAACAACAGGTTAAATGGTTTGGACATGTATCAAGGTTACCACAAGACAGTCTTCTACATAGATCATTAGCACTCAGATACAACGGCAACAGACACAGGGAGCGATGGAACGTCGGAATATGCAATCCAATAAATTCCATCTTGTACAAAGCTCATAGGGAGGCTCGCTCCAGTTGTCCCTTTTCTCGATCTGACGCTGAAAGGCAAAACAGGATTAGAGAATAGATAGATTAAATGATTCAGCTATTCATCAGTTCAACTTTTGGAGGACTATCTTTTCCCTTTTAATGACTTTGTGGTTATCAGTTATATAAGGACTATCATCATAACACTCCGGACAGGTCCATAGGTGCTTCGATCTCCGCCTCAGCAAATCCAGCAGTGTCCAGCGACCCAACACGCCAGTTCGATGTTGATTAATCAATCTCTTTGCATATTTAGTATGTCGTTCTTTTCGGGCTGCACCAATATTGACACCCATCTCTTTCAATCTGGTCAGCTAGTGGGATTCACAGCCCTGAAACTCCCCTGTTCGGAAAGACTCTCAATGCGTGAAGAATGCCATTTCAATCCATTGCAGCTCCCTCTGATATTGTAGCCAAGCCAGGCAATCTATCAGTTCGTTCATTACCTCTAACTCCTACGTGCACAGGGACAAAAATGAAGGTGATTTCTCTGATCATTGTCTGTACCAGTACCTCCGCCCAGGTGCGTCTCACCATTCCTGATTCGACTTTACGAATCATGCTCATGGAGTCACTGAGTATGAAAACACGAGAGTAGTTGTGAGATGTCAACCAGTTCACCGCCTCCGTAACCGCCAAAACCTCCATTGTCAAACTACTTGTGGTTGTTGCGTATGCCCCACTGGCCTCTCTTATTATTTTTCCTCCTGAGTGTGCTGAAAAGCCCACGCACAGCGTTGTTGGCGAATGACTGAACCATCTGAATGACTTTTATGGTCTTCTATTTGAAGGTAATCATGTTACATGGACAAACCATTTGACCTGCTGTCTATGAATACATTTTGTTGCTGCTTCTACACCCTGTTTTTGACATCATTGCTTTATTTCTGGTTTTCTTACTTCTTTATATATCCACTATTCTTTGCAAGAATCTCGTTTCTGTTGTTGGAACTGTTCTGCTTCCTTTAGCTGTAATTACCAATGTCCGGCATTGGTATCGATTGGTTGGGATTAAATCTGTATTATATAGTGCTCTTGTTATGTCTAGTGACACGTACTTATTGTTCAGTATCGCTGTTATCTAGGACGGATTAAAGTATTGCGTAAACGTTCGAGTATCGATTCGGACACAAGAGGGTTGTTGGCTTAATCCCATATTTAACGTTCTACATGTGTGGAAAGGAATCGATTACATAGGAGGTAGTACTCACTCATCAAGGTGCGTATCCTTTATAGGACGTTGTTCTCTTTGCAGCACATCTGAAATGCACTCTGTCTCTAGTTAGTTCACCCACTTCGTCGATGGTCATATTCATGGTTTCTTTAATATCTTGTAACCTGTCTGCCCAGCGTGTTCGTAGCGCGTTGGGCTACGGGTGACTATCCCTCTGTGTGTGCGGGTTCAATTCTGCGGGCTGGCAGAAAAGCCACAATTTCCCAGATTTACGGTGTTCGTGGCACCGAACCGAAGGGTTACGATGTCCATGGCACCGAGCCGAAGAGCTGAAAAGCTCAAGTGCTTCTGGATCGGAAAAAAACAGCAATATCTTGTAGCCATCTTCTTCTTGGTCTGCCTCTGCGTCCTGGGACCCTGCCTCTAATATTGTTCTCTCCATGCCATCGAGTCGCTTGATGTGGCCAAAGTATCTAATTTTTCCATATAGTATATATTTTATCAACCAATTGTCTTTAACATTCAGCTTTTTCAGGACATCAGTGTTCTTCCTTTTCTTCTGTCCATGGTATTCGTAGGATCTTTCTGTAGAATTTAGTTTCAAAGATCTGGATTTTCGTTCTTGTTTGTGTAATGGTCCATGATTTACAACCATAAGTAGCCACTGGGAAAATGCATGTTCTCAGTACATTTAGTTTTATTATTTTGCTGGTGCTTTTCCACATGTTCTTCATAGTGTTTAACTTCCTGATTGCTATTGCCAATCTTCTGGAGATCTCAGTTGCCGTTATTGTTGACTATTGATCTCAGGTATTCGTAGCTCTTATGCGTTCAAGTTTTTCATTGTTTATTTTAATGTTGGGTGAGCCTTTTGCTTTGTCAGTTGACATTATGTTTGTTTTTTGTTTATACAAATATAGATGTTGGTCTTTGCTAGTGCCAACTTGTGTCTAGAAATCTGAAGTGACAGACGTTTCGTACCTTACGGTCTGGAAAGGATACGGGTATTTTTATTTTAAATTAGTGCATCTATTAAATAAGTTCGATTTCTTTGTTAAATATATTTTCTTTTTTCCACTCTGTGTTTTCAAATTTATGGTATATAATGTGATACAATTGTTTTAAGGTTTTGTCTTCAATGGGAATCTTTCTTGACTTTTCTTAGCTGCATATTGCTACCTTCTTCTTCTGCGTTCTCACTAGATTGGAATTTCGGATTCTCTAATAAAGGCAGCCGTCTGCATCAGATTATCAGCCACGCCATACAGTTTGTCTTGGACGCTAGTGTAAGTGGGCCACCTTTTTCTTCTCAAGTCTGCATACTGGGGCAGTTCTGTAGGATATAATTCCTATGATTTCTGCTTCTCTGTTTGTGCCGACCTCTTCCCACAGGACGTTTTGGCCATCCTCGTGATGGTAGGTCTGATATTCTTACTGCGTGGCTAAATCTCCTAGGCAGATTAGCGACCGTAGAATCCTGTTATCCCATTCCTCATTGTGAGGGGTCGTTGCACAATGTTACGCGCCTTAAGGCCTGGTGCATCCGTTTTCTGCAAGCATTTGTTTCGGGTTAGCATTCCTTAGCGGACATGTGCATCCGATTTCAGCCAAACCTCCTTAGTCGCCTCTTACGACATGAATGGCATGTATCAGTGGTTCTATTCTTTACACCCCAAAGTTGGGCCCCGGTAACCACTCCGGTGGCATATTGTTATGATTTGTCTTCTTTCTGTTGATGTTCATATTATTGTTCTTACATTCTTTTCCGAACTGCTCATTAAGTCTCTTAATTGTTCCTCTGTGATGACAATTAATGCCTGGTCATGTACGACAAACATAATATCTGATGGTACTATTTTTTATTAGATCCGATCTAGTATTCTGCACTTCTGGCAGTGTTGTTGCAATAATTTACCCTTCATTTTGTGTATTATATCTTTTGTTTCTTCTTCTTCTCGTTCGTTCTTTACGACCAATTTTAATCACTCTTTGTGATATGTTTGATCTTTGCCAAGAACGTGTATACGTTGCACATTGGTTTAGTAGGCCCCTAAACGCATAGACTTCTACACGTTTAGGACATGTGCATCCGATTTCAGCCAAACCTCCTTAGTCGCCTCTTACGACATGCGGGCAGGTAACAGTGGTTCTATTTTTACACCCCAAATTTGGGCCCCGGTAATCACTCGGGCGATCTTTTGTTTGATTTTCATCTACTTCTTTATTCTTTGTGATCAGTTTCGTATGCTCGTCTAAAGCATGGCATGGGTTGTTTCTTGAAGCTGCATATCAGTTAGAGTTTCTCGTAAATTCACCATAGCTTGCTCTGTAGCTTCGTTGACCATGTTATTTTTCGTTTCATTGGTGTATGAATGATGGATAGGACTGCATGATGTGCTCTGGAGTCAGTGTTTCAGTCTGCCTTGCACTCTGTGCAGTCTGAGCAGGCTTTATTTTGTGCATGTGATAGTTGAGCCTTCAGTGTCCTGTTCGAATGCGAAAGACTGTTGTGTGCTGTTTTCTGTTTAGTCTGCTGATTGTTATCTTGACATTGTTTGGTGTAGGTTTGTTGCCTTCACAACTATTTATATTTTTGTGTGATATGTGTCTTGATATTTGGTAGTGGCACTGGGTGTGTTGTATGAATGTTATTCCCTTCTAAGTCAGCTTGCATGCTGTGGTTATACAGGGTGTTCAAGATAATTACAGCCCCATTGACAATTCGAAAGTTGCCAGGTACACATTGTGTTGTGTTTATTTACTATTTAAATCGGTTCTGACGTCACATTTGTTCATCACACCTTCCCGCACTACAATTACACACCGTCACACAACCATAACCTATACTACGTCATAACTGAACCTTCTCATTTCCATACATATATGCCAGATTAGCTCCATTCACGGGCTGCTTTTAAGTTGAACACCCTATAGAAGGAAGAAAGTAAATAAGGAAAATGTGTTATAGAAGAGTCATCCTTATAATTATACACAAAGAAGTGAACAAATATTTCTATCTAGAAGAAACACAAAATTAAAGACAACTGGCTTATGCTACAAAAAAGAACGAGAAATATAGTATTTTGTACATATAAAAAGATACAGAGACGTAAAGAGGCGTAATCATTAAGGTGCCTGTATTTTATAGGACATTGCTCTCTTTGCAGTGCATCTGAAATTCATTCTGTCTCTAGCCAGTTCACCCACTTCGTCGATGGTCATATTCATGGCTAGTAGAACTAACCTTAGCTCTGGTCACCGGCAAGTTCTCAACCAATTTCAGGGCTGAGGTAGAGGCCCTCAGTGCAGCTGCAAAAATGGCACTACAAAATATGAACCAAATTCATGGAAAAAAGTGCTCTTGCCTGACGCATTGTCTGCTATCTCAGCACTGAAATCTGAAAGGAACACAGAACTTAGTGATCTCAGGTCAACCATAGCCCATTTATCCCATGAATCTGAGAGGGTAGTAATCCAGTGGATACCCTCACACTGCAAGATCAAGGTGAATGAAGATGCTGACAGACTGGCTAAAGAGGGAGCAGGAGCGCCCCAAGATGACAACCTGGCTAGCTATGAAGAAGCAAAACCATCGCCAAAGGGCACTACAAAGCAAAATGGGATAAAGAACACCCAAAACACAACAAGAATGATGGATATTACCAACTGTCCAGAAGGGACCAGACAGCTATACTTCGCCTCCGGACGGGTCACAACAGAATGAAACACCACCTGTACACTAAATTCAAGATAGGCACCAACGACCTGTGCCCCTGTGGCTTGGCAAGTATGAGAACAGCACATATCCTACAGAACTGCCCCCAGTATGCAGACCTGAGATAAAAGAGGTGGCCCACTTACTCCAGCGTCCAAGACAAACTGTTTGGCGTGGCTGATAATCTGAGGCAGACGGCGGCCTTTATTAGAGAAGCAGAAATCCCAATCTAGTGAGAACGCAGCTGAAGAAGATATTCATGGCTTATTTAATATCTTGTAGCCATCTTTTTCTTCTTCGGCATCTGTCTCTGCGTCCTGGAACCCTGCCCTCCAATAGTAGTCTGTCCAGATAGGAGTATTTCTTCTTCTTCTTCTTTTGTCGTCACACTGCTACCGGGTGGTTGGCCAGTGTCCTGGTTTTCTGTTTTTGTCTTGCGCTGTTCTGGTGGCTTGTGTAATTGTTATTTTTGCTCTTTCACAGGATTCTGCTACGCCATCTAACCATCTTTTCCGTGGTCTTCCTCTTACCTTCTTTCCCGATATTATGTTGTAGTAGACTCTGTATACTGTGGAGTTTTGATGCATTCTTATTAAGTGGCCAAACCACTTCATTCTTTGTTTCTCAATGTAATTCAAGCAAGGTTATGTGCCAACTTTATTTCTTATTCTGATGTTGGTGACTCTGTCTTTTCTGATAGGAGTACTGAGGTGGGAAAAATGATTTGGACGATTATGACAAGCATTGGGAAACAATTACTAATAGTAAGACGGCATATTTGCAACAATGGAAGTTCCAGTTTCAGTTTGGAAATGTTTTGTTAAAGCAGTATGTATCGAACGGGACACGTAGTGGATATAGATAGAACAATTGATATATCAAAAAATAAATGTACAGACAAGATTTAAAGAAAGAATGAAATGTGAATCTAAAGATTCGAAAACATTTAAATTGTGAGTATAACTTTGCAGATAAGAGAATAAACATAACAGTAACTTCTGAATGAAATAACAAATGTAAGAAATACAAGGATTGTAGTGATTGATTATATTATTGATTGATAGTACCATCATCATTGCACTTTGGTGAGTAACCATGTGTGCTTCGATCTCTTTTTTACATAGGAAGATCTCAGCTGCAGTGCACGAACTCAGTAGTCCCGCGAGAGTGCTCGATGTAAATTTGAAGATGGTAAAGATATTTTTGTGGCAATTTCAAAAAAAAATCTTTCCGAATGAATTTTGCAAAAGCAGCGGTTTTCTTCCGCTCTTCTTCGAATTTTCTACCTGCTCTTCTTGATTTTGAACTGCCACGGGTTCTTTTACGTGCTCAAATTAAACACGGGACCTACGTTTTATCGTCCATCTCCGATAGGAATAGGAACTCGATCTCACCTAAACTGAGAACATGGATCTCTGGAAAAAATCACGATGGTTCCACACGGGAGCGAACCTGGTACCTTTGGCACAAGAGAAGAGCACTGAACTTCTACGCTGCAGAGACCCATTTGAGAGAATTATAATGGGAAAAATAATGTTATAACAAATTCTTGGAACATAACATTCAAAGAATAACAGTTCACGTTAATAACCAGAACTAGTAGCATTACCAAATAAAATATTTAAAAAAACTAACGAAAGAACAAAATAATCGAATGTTCCAATAACTAACGAAAGAACAAAGTAGTCGAATGTTCCAATAACTAACGAAAGAACAAAGTAGTCGAATGTTCCAATAACTGACGAAAAAATCTGTGAGAAATAATAATAAGTTAACCGGAACGAAACAAAATATATCATACAGCGTAATGATCATAATATATTAGAAGTCTGACAAGCAAACAGTGTTAGGAATATAGACGATGAATATGAATATAGTCTCCCTTTGAACAGACGATTTATGGAATGTTGTATATTTGTTCGGTGATTTCACAAATTAAATGACAAAAATAGCGTAAACTGTGCAATCATTGCAACATAATGTAATAGAAACGGTGTAAATCAAGAATAGTGGAATACAATGAAGAGTGAACGTGGTAGAAAGAGAGAAAGAAAGAGAGAAAGAGAGAGAGAGAGAGATGGAAGAGACGTAAGAGAGAAACATAAAAATGATCATTGCATTTTAAAATAAATTGATTGCTTTAATATTAGCCGTAGTATCGCCAGAGTGGTTACCGGGGCCCAAATTTGAGGTGTAAAAAAAAAAGAACTACTGCTACCTGCAACGCATGTCGTAAGAGGCGACTAAGGAGGTTTGGATGAAATCGGATGCACATGTCCTAAACGTGTAGAAGTCTATGCGTTTAGGGACCTACCAAACCAATGTGCAATGTAACACGTTCTTTCAAAGATAAATATACCACAAAGATGATTAAAATTGGTCGTAAAGAACGAACAAAGAAAGAAGAAGAAGAAGCCGTAGTATGGCGCCAATATGAGTGTTCTGACTGAAATTTTTCGTAAAGTTTCTCTCCGTATCACAAGTCTCCTCGTCATTCAGACGAGTCTTACCTCGACTTCAGGGGTACTTGTAGTTTATATCCCATGTAAATTGTCCGAATGTCCTGTAGTCCAGACGTGTACACATTTGTTGACCAGAACTCGCCTCGAACCCAGGAGTTTTCACTTCGCGTGTTCACTAGCACAAGTGATATAGGGAACCCATGACTAAATTGTCCGGCTGAGGACTAATCGCCATATCGTGTCGACGATATGTGATTCTAGTCTAATCATTCTGTTTGATTATGATTATACGGGTATGAAGGTTCCTTAGCTACCTTGTGACATATGCATCGAAATGGCTGTGATAGAAACTCATATAGCGCGAACTAGTCCTTGAGAAATTGTTTCTAAACTTAACCTGACATATCTTCAACCGTTTTCTGTGTAGCTAGTCTTGTTTGTTGTGTGTCGATTATAAGGGTTTAGAGTCGCAGGATTGGCTTCATTGCACGAATTTTACCCATATCCTCGGTTCTCTCCCAGAAATTGCAAGCCACCTACCTAAGTATTGCACAAACCGACCTCAGTAGCTATGTCAACAATCCAGGTATCCGGAAAATGCACTCTTGAACTGAACTGTGCATTCGATTCAAACCAATGCCTTCAGAATGCAAGATAAGAAATCGCACGAGATTCTGAGTGTTGCATGATTATTATTATCTAATATTTAGTCTGAATGTTCTTATCTATGTGATTAAACGCAAGCTTATATATGAAGGTATCTCTCTAAAACAGCTACCCCTGTTGAGATGATGTACACGGATATTGATATTTGTAGATACGTATTTCCGTTTCATTTTAAATATGCAAGTTTATATAACAAATAAAACATCATCATTATCGTCATGTGCCGTCTTCACATCGAAGGTTAGCTGCAATGAATCTCCAGCATCCTCTGTCTTTCGCCTTTGGTTGCACACTGCCAGACTGTAACCTGTCCATTTCTTAAAGTTTCCTCCCACTTATCTCTCGGTCTTCCTCTTGCTCTTCCCCACTTAACTTTCCCTCTAGTAAATGTTTTATCATAGTGTCATGTCTTTTTTTGTGCCCAAAATACTTTACTTGTCTGAATTTTATTTCTCTTAATAATTGTTTCTTCATGCCTAGCTTTCCTAAAACTTGTATATTTCTAAAAGTAGAAATAAAACATATCTACTTTAAAATAGAGTATTAAAATAAAACTATAGAGTAGTTTCAAATAATGTTGCTGGGGAGTAACAAAATCGTTCGTTCGTCTCTCGTGCCATAGGTTCCAGGTTCGCTTCCCCGTGAAGACATCTGGATTTTTTAAAGAGATCCCTGATCCCAGTGTAGGTGAGATCGAGTTCCTAGTCGTATCGGAGACGGACTATAAAACGTTGGTCTCGTGTTCAATTTAAGAACGTAAAAGAATCCTTGGTAGATTAAAATAGAGAAGAGCAGGCTGGAAAACCGCTGCCGGGGCAAAATTCATTAGGTAAGATTAACAAATTTTCTACAAAGATATCTTCACCATCTTCACAATTACATCTGGGACCCTCGCCGGTTCTACGGAGTTTGTGCACTCCAGCTGAGATCTTCGTGTGTAATAAAGAGATCGGAGCACATATAGTAACTCACCGAAGTGCAATCATGATGGCCCTATTAAGTCAATCAAGCAGTATGTCGTTTACATAGCGGGTCTGTGTACTCTTGTATGTTTTATAAAAATGGAAAAAATGGAAAAGATTTCAAAGAAATTATATATGTTTAGATTCTGAAAATATGTAATGTAGCACAGTACAGAACGTAACAAAATAACTTGCTCAGCGTTCGGAAAAGACCGAAATTCACTTGCAGTTACTTCCATCTCACTGTGGCATAGCAGACAATAGAAGTGCCGATGTCTTGGCTAAGGATGGTAGAGCCAAAGAGCAAATTTTTCAACCCCTGTCTTTTCAGGAGGTCAAAACCCTCATACTGGTAGACACACAACTCAAAATGATTATGGAAAAGATTTCCAAAGACCTAAGCAGAACAGACGAGATCATTACTTTTCGCCTACGTACCGGACAATGCAGACTGAGCAGACACTTAAATAGTTAAAAAAAAAAGGGTAAAGGAACCCTTTCATACCTCGTGGTATATAGGTCAATACAGTGTTAGGCCTGTATTGACCGTCGACACACAATGGGTGATGTGGTCAGCATCAAGCCGGCAGCCTTTACTTTCCCAGAGCATATCTGGTACCCAGTTGAGGCTGGGTCGACCTGAGAGCCGTCGCGGTCGGAAAAAATTCCACTCGAATTTGCGGGAGCTGAACCCAGACCACCAGCCTTGCGAAGCGAGTTCACTAACAACTACGCTACAGCGGCTCTCCCACTTAGATAGACTAACGATAAATCAAACAGCCCTCTGCCAGTGTCAGCAGGCGTAATAGACACCGGGGTGTGTCCTGCAAGACTGTCCTCTCCTGGGTGGGCTGAGAAGCAACATGTTTCAGTTTGAGTTTGGAATATCTTCATTGCACTCCGGACATGTCCATAGTCGCCCCGATCGTCTTTCGCAATATGTCCAACAGCGTCCAGCGACTGACCGTACCAGTTCGATTTTGATTGATGAGCCTACTCACGTATCTGTTATGCTGTTCTTTTCTTGCTACTCCAATCTTCAAAACCAGCTCCTGCAATCTAGTAGTTGACGTGGATTGGCTTAAATGAAAATCTTCTTTGCGGCTACACTCTATGAACTTCAAAATATCAGCTATATCCATTGGCTGGCCCTCTGATATGGTGGCAGTCAGTCAGTTGTAGCCGCGGCCAGTCGACCTAAAAACTAAGGTTTTGAAGAAACTTGTCAGACCAGAAGCTGACTATCCAGCTTGTGGCCCACAGTAAAATAAGTGCATGACCAGAGATAGTTGAAGAAGAAGATGCTGAACATAATAGGATACATTAACGAAACAGTAAAACACGTAAAAACAGAGTACTGTATTGTTACAAAGCACTAAAACAATATACAGCTTTTCCAGGCCAGTCTTACTCCGACTTTAGCGGCGTTTGTTTAGTATGAATCCATTCGGGCTACTGCTAGTTATCATAGAGATTACAATGTAGGAAAGCGCGTTGACCACTTGGATTCTGTGCAGTTGCTTTTGGTTGCCGTAGTGATGACATAGTAACGTCATTTATTGACCCCAAGAACCGAGTTGTGGTCAGTATGAACATCACACGCTCGGTTCTCCAGGGTAAATGAGTGACGTACAAGACAAATTCAACAATCATTGATGATCTTGTATGCTGTACAGTTGTAAGTAATAAAAAGTGATAGTGTGTTAGAAGTATTATCACATGTTTAATTTCTGTTTTCTGGCAGAATGTGTTGAGTTTTTGCTCATCAATAGATGGTGTTTAGTTTCCTCAAATTGAATTATAACTTCATGGCAAACTTTTGAATACCGTCACACATAAAAAATGATTATAAAATTTGATAAAAAGTACGCCCGAGTGGTTACCGGGGCCCAAATTTGGGGTGTAAAGAATAGAACCACTGCTACCTGCCATGCATGTCGTAAGCATAGTCACAAAGCTGAAAGTTTACCAGGCCATAGTGCTAACAACGCTGCTGTACGCAAGCGAGACATGGACAGTGTATAGCAGACACGCAAGAAAATTAAACCATTTCCACACAAGCTGTCTACGCAGAATACTAAAAATAAACTGGCAGGACAAAATTCCAGACAGCGAAGTCCTCACAAGAGCAAAGATCCCAAGCGTCAACACCCTGTTGCAGAAGGCCCAACTGAGATGGGTTGGTCACGTTGCTCGAATGCCTGATAAACGCATCCCAAAACAGTTGATGTATGGCGAGCTTGAAGGGGGCAGACGTTTAGCAGGTGGACAGAAAAACGCTTTAAAGACACTCTTAAAGTGTCTCTGAAATGCTTCGATATAGACATTACGTGCTGGAAATCCCTTGCGCAAGATCGCCAAATGTGGCGCTGTACCAACAAAAGAGGAACCCGAATAGCTGAGAATCATCGTATTGTTGAGTCACAGAGAAAACGAGCAGCGCGAAAAGACAGAGCACACAACACGCACATGTCTAACCTTGCTCATGTATGCCCCACCTGTGGTCGGGGATTCTGTTCTAGGATTGGACTCTACAGTCACCTCCGCACACACCAGAGAGGTGCAACAGTACACGTCTGAGATTGTTGTCATCATCGCTTGCGATGGACGGCTATTATAAGAGGCGACTAAGGAGGTTTGGCTGAAATCGAATGCACATGTCCTAAACGTGTAGAAATCTATGCGTTTAGAGGCCTACCAAACTAATGTGCAACGTATACACGTTCTTGGCAAAGATCACACATATCACAAAGAGTGATTAAAATTGGTCGTAAAGAACGAACGCAAAGAAGAAGAAGAGATAAAAATAACCCGAAGACAAACGTAGAAAGAAAAATTGGAAAGAAGTTCTAACAAGAAAAACAGTAAGAAAAGTTCCAATACTGACATACGGATGCTAGTCATGAACAATAAACAAACATATCGAAAAATATCTGAGGGCCACAGAAATGTGGTTTTACAAAAGAATGATGAGAATCCAATTGGCTGCTAAAACGACTTATGTCGATGTGCTGAATGAGGTCAAGACACAGAAAAACTTATCATCAATAAAATAAAGAGGCCGACATCATTTTTAGTCATGTGATGAGAAAGGGATTTTTAGAACACATTGTTACAACCGGTAAAATCGAGGGTAGATGAGACAGAGGAAGACAGAGAGAGAAAATTTTGAATAGCCTGACTTCATGGCACGGAAGAGCGTCAACTTCTGGGATGATAGAGAACACCAGAGACAGAGAATTGTGGAGATCCATCATCGCCTACGCCATCCGGCACGGCACCTGTTGATGAGGATGATGAAGAAATAAAATGGTAACATTAAGTGCATCAAGAGCATTGGATTTAAAAAAAAGAGCATTTAAAGGTCAAGGTTAACTACATTACAAAGGGTTTACCCACAAAGCTCGATTCTTTTCCACTAAAAGTGCACTCCTCATTTTGAGAGTACTGCACAAAGCACAAGCTCAGTAGTTCCGTGATAATCCTATGAATAGCGAGAAAGAAATCAATCGTGAACTAAACCATTCGGGCGAGTCCTGATTCGAATCGACGAAGTTCGGAACGAAATAAAAAAACGGCTTAACTACTTCGCCACATGGAAATGTAGTTTCTTAATTTAAGGGTGTAATTCTGAAAAAAATATAACTGTTCTTCTTCTTCACCTTTCAACTCCCAACGGAGCACAGGTCTTCAACAAACTTCTTTCAGCTCTTCCTCTCACTTGCCATCCCTTTCAATTCTTTCCATATTTTATATATCCTTTTAATATCAGTCTCCAGTTCTCTTCTCCCAGTATTTCTAGCCCTTCCCTTACTCCTCTTTCTCTGCGGGTTCCAAAACAGTAAAATGTAACTGTAAGAATTTCGAAAATTCTGTAAGATAAAGAGCATTCTGTGTGGCTCTCTGGCACCGTCTACCATAGATAAAAAGAATAATAAGAACAACATATAACAAGTATAACAGAGCAAGAGGAAGATCACGCAAAAGATGGAGAGATGCCATCAAGAACAGCCTTACGACAATTTATAACAGCTTACAATAGTTCATAGTTCATAAGTACGGTTCCAACTTCACTGCAACGGGTCACCCAATAATTGCTCCGTTCCTGTGTCAATGAATATCACAAACGTTTCCTGTGTGAACTAATTCCAGAATGAAACAGCCGCTTAACGCCACAAAAAGGAACCTGCTCCGCATAAAATGCATATGGCCGTCACTAATGTAGCAACACAAAACTGTTCATCACTTGAATTGCAATTCTTGTCGAAGAGAACATCAATCACGACAAAATCCAGCTTTCTGCACTCGCAATATAACTACATACGGCAGTTTGAGCTTGTTCGTCATAACCGCTGTCCGCCATTTTCTGAATACACACAACAAACGCACGGTTGACACAGCAAAAAGCATTCAATGTAACAGTCATAGCTCACAGCGTTGCTCAAGCACTAACTCAGTAGCTCGGCACACGAAACCAGAAAATACCCGACCAAACATGGCGGAAATGCGCTAGCAAAGTCGTGTTCAGAATCAAACAGATCTGACTCTGAATGGCCCTCCCGCATTCCGCCATTGCTGGCCAGATTTTTCTAACAGCTTACAAGGTGCATTAGTACAAACACATACAAGATCACTATAATTCACCCGAAAACACTTCTATAAAGAAGTAAATGGTGGAGGAGAAGAAGGAGAGATACATTAATATACAAGTTTTATTTTGAATTTACACACCATATATTCCTACACTTATCCCACTGTTCCTGGTCAATAACCCCTGGTTATCTTTTCAGCCTCGTTTACATGGAAACATTCTGACGTAAACTTGAGCATTGATATATTGCACGTTGCAGATACGTAATGTTCACAGGAACGCCCATAGATTGCTAAGCTCTGTGACACGACAAGGTGTGTATAATAAGGAACGTGGGGACTTTTCCCCTCTGCACCATGCGTAAATGTGTACGTTATGTGTACATTACAGACTACATCTATTCTCACGTAATGCATTCTCTTCTCATGCTCTTTAGGGGGTCCCTGTGTCGTAGAGGTTAGGTACTCGTCTCTAGTGTCAAAAGTACCAGATTCGCTCCCTCGTGGCGCCATCTGGATATTTTACAGAGCTTCCTGATCTAGGTGAGATAAAATCTCCTGTCGGAGACGGACGATAAAACGTAGGTCCCATGTTCAATTTGAGTACACAAAAGAACCCTTGGCAGCTCAAAAAAAAAGAAGAGCAGGATGGAAAGTCGTTGCCTGGGCGAAACTCAATAGAAAAGATTAAAAATAAAATTTCTAAAAAATATCTTCACCATCTTCAAAATAGCAGCCGGGACCTCACCGGTGCTACAGAGTTGGTGCACTACAGCTGAGATCTTCCTGTGTGAGAAAGAGATCGGAGCACACGTGGTTACTTGCCGAAGTGCAATGATGATGTTCCTATCAATCAATCAATCAATTCTCACAGCTGTCTGAATTTTTATTAAGTTGAATACACATACACGCGGTAGCGTAGTTGTTAGTGAACTCGCTTCTCAAGGCTGGTGGTCTGGGTTCAACTCCCGCATTGCGCGTGGAATTTTTCCCGACCGCGACTGCTCTCAGGTCGACCCAGCCTCAACTGGGTACCAGACATGCTATAGGAAAGTAAAGGCGGCCGGCGTGATGCTGACCACATCACCCATGCCGACGGTCAATGAAAATACAGGCCTAACACTGTATTGCCCTATATACCACGAGGTATGAAATGGTTCATTTACTTTTCTTTCTTTTTACACATACACACACTCACACACACACGGTCGACTTGAGAGCCGTTATGGTCAACAAAATATTTCACCCTCACTGTGGAATTCATCCTCAATAGGGAACCAGGAAAGTATTGTGAAGTAAAGGCGGTCTGCGTGATGTTGACCACATGCACATCACCCATAGTGTGCCGACAGTCAATGAAAAAAAACGGTCCTAACACCGTACTACTGTCGACACCACGTGTTATAAAAAGGGTTCCTTTACTGTGGAATTGAACCCCAACCATGCGCTTTAGATGCGAGTTCACTACCAACTACTCTACTATCTTATCATATATATATATATATATATATATTTATATATATATATATATATATATATATATATAAAGTAAAGGAACCCTTTCATACCTTGTGGTATATAGGTCAATACAGTGTTAGGCCTGTATTTTCATTGACCGTCGGCACACGATGGGTGATGTGGTCAGCATCACGCCGGCCGCCTTTACTTTTTCAGAGCATGTCTGGTACCCAGTTGAGGCTGGGTCGACCTGAAAGCCGTCGCGGTCGGGAAAAATGTCACGCGCTTTGCGGGAGCTGAACCCAGACCACCAGCCTTGAGAAGCGAGTTCACTAACAACTACGCTACAGCGGTCTCATATATATATATATATATATATATATATATCTTACGCATTAACGCTGTGTGATTTTAACGGATAGAAATATCTGAGACAATATATAATAGTACATATTCAGCTTTCTTTTAATTAAAATAAAATAGAAACCAACTTTACCAAACCACGAACCGTTGTCAGAAATCTATAGAGATTGGCACCGTCAATAGTAGTTCTTCTCACGCGTCTATCACATATGTATATATATATAGATGGATGAAATCGACTATCCTCTCATCATTGAAGGTTGGCTGGTATGTATCGTCGATCGCCAGTATCAGCTTGTGGTACACTGTATAGAAGAGTGATACATGAAAGCACTGTGTAAACATATAAATTAAACGCAGAATGAATTAATTCCCATGGAGTCGGTATCAAAAACTGATAATTTCGAAATGCAGTTTAAGAAAACTACTTTTTTTTCGATGTTTCTAATCACTACATTTTTCACTTTGTGTCTTAGTTTCTCCATAAGTAGTGTGTCTATGGCAATGTGGTTAAGATGTTTGATCGTCTTTCTGAACGTTTCTAGTTTGAATCCGGACCGAGTAACATTTGCAATGTTTTCATGAGATCTCTAGGATTCTTGGTGTAGCTACGGAGTTCGCGATTTGTGCAACACTCTCTGCAGATGATGTTCTAGTTCTGTCGATATGGGTGGAAACTTTGCGCAATGAACTCTTAGTTGATGAGACTACAATATATGTTAGTTTTTGTTTTCATCGCTTCAGTTTTCCTCGGTTGTCATCACTTTTCGGTTTCATATTGCTTAGCGAAACTTTAGTAATACAGCTTTCTGCATAGTTTATCACTTGATAATGGTATTGATCACATGTGGTTTCTTGTTCTCTGGCTTATGTCATATCATTCATTTCGTTTTATGCCTCAGCCGCTCGTCTGCACACTTTTATCTCACTCTTCTTTTTTTGGATACAGAAGCACTTGAGCTTTCAGTTCTTTGGTTCGGTGCCATGGATATCGTAAATCTGGAGAACATGTTGCATTTCTGCCAGCCCGAGGAACTGAGCCGCACTTTCAGGGGGCTTGTCACCAGTTGTCCAACGCGTTACGGGCAGGTGGGCTTATTTCTTAAAAACATCTGAAGTCGGAGATGGCTTGTATGGCGTGGTACGCTGATAATAAGGGAAGTCGACCTTCACTCCGAAATTAGTCAGATGCCGCCGAGTGATTACCGAGGACCAAATTTTGGGTGTAAAGAATAGAACCACTGTTACCTGCCACGCATGTCGTAAGATCGACTTAGGAGGTTTGGCTGAAATCGGATGCACGTGTCCTAAATGTGTAGAAGTCTATGCGTTCAGGGGCCTACCAAACCAATGTGCAACGTATACACGTTCTTGGCAAAGATCAAACATATCACAAAGAGTCATTAAATTTATTTGTAAAAACGAACGCAAAGTAGAAGAAGAAGAGTCAGAAGCGCTACACCAGGCGACCTGACTACACCAGGCGACCTGACTACACCAGGCGACCTGACTACACCAGGCGGTCTGACTACACCAGGCGGTCTGACTACACCAGGCGGTCTGACTACACCAGGCGACCTGACCACACCAGGCGACCTGACTACACCAGGCGACCTGACTACACCAGACGACCTGACTACACCAGGCGACCTGACTACACCAGGCGACCTGCTACACCAGACGACCGCACACAGGCGACCTGACTACACCAGGCGGTCTGACTACACCAGGCGACCTGACTACACCAGGCGACCTGACTACACCAGGCGACCTGACTACACCAGGCGACCTGACTACACCAGGCGGTCTGACTACACCAGGCGGTCTGACTACACCAGGCGACCTGACCACACCAGGCGACCTGACTACACCAGGCGACCTGACTACACCAGGCGACCTGACTACACCAGGCGACCTGACTACACCAGGCGGTCTGACTACACCAGGCGATCTGACTACACCAGGCGACATGACTACACCAGGCGACCTGACTACACCAGGCGACCTGACTACACCAGGCGACCTGACTACACCAGGCGGTCTGACTACACCAGGCGGTCTGACTACACCAGGCGACCTGACTACACCAGGCGACCTGACTACACCTGAATTCATAGCGGACGACAGCAAGAAGAAGAAGAAGTAGAAGAAGAAGAAGAAGAAGAAGAGCTCTCTTAAAGATGACAATGTTCGGGGTATCTGTGAAAAAGAAGTTTGCATCCTGCTCTAGTCCAATAGTACACGGTTCTTTCTTCTCTTGGAGCAACTGCAATATTTTTATGTCTCCATTTTTCTTAATGTAGGTGTTATCGAGTTGCTGGTCCTAATGGAAACAAGAGTGACAAAGCATAGGACTCAAATCGACGCTAATTACGTCGAAGAACAATGTGCATTTAAAACAGAGATGTACCAATGCTGATTAAAAACTTAATTAGTTAGTTAGTTAGTTTATTCCTTTCGAGCCAATGGCGGCACATAGAGTGGGGTTGATTCGCAAAGTCCTATAAAAACTTAATTGCATATCCTTTACAGGACTTTGCGAATCAACCCCAGCTATTTAACGCTGTTTGTGATTTTCTAGGCATTATTACGTTCAGTAGTTTGCCATTGCTTTCTGAACGGGTGGTACCATCGTCCTTTTGTAAAGATCCACGCGAAACAAATTACAGCCAAACTGTCCGCAGCGTGTTTCGAACTCAGAACATCGGGGTTAATAGACCGTGTCACGATCCCTTAAGCCACAGACTCAATGTTGATTAAAGACAACAATCATTAAAAACAAAAACAAAATTTCTTCAAAATTGTCAAAACTACACCAAGGACTCTCGCCGGTGCTCAGAAGAAAGTGTGCTGTCGCTGAGATCTTCCTTTGTAAGAATTAGACCAAAACAGACATTATTATTAATCTAAATGTATCTTTAATATTATAATATACTTCATTTAATCAACCGGAGAAATAATCAATCAAATAAACTTACGAAGACAAAATTTGTTTCAATTAGTTTCTCCATTTTCTTTCATATCCCTACTTTGCTGACACCAATTTGTTCCAACCATTACCTGAATGTCAAATTGGTCCATCTCTTATTCCCATTTTTTCTAGACAGTTAGAAGCCGTTGACATCTAGACAACATCCAGGAGATGACAAGAATGAACGAATGAGTACTCTTTGACTCAATCAACTTTGACGGGCTGGAATCAGAAACTGCATACGAGGTATGTTAGAAACAGGAAACCAGAACGTACGTTTTACGGGTATGACGACAGATATGAGAGAAGATCATAGAAAATCTACGTGAGGCTCGTTCATGAGAATATTTACTTTCTTTGTGTAGTTTTAGCTAGAATTCTTCAATTAAGTTTTTCATTCAGGGGCGTTTCTATGAATATGTAAGACTTACAATCAAAGAAATAAACGATATTTCTATTTGTTGAAGCAAAAAAAATAAAGCACAAAAATCTTTCATATAGTATAATCCACATATTTTGGAAACATATATTTTCGTCTGTGTTGTGCGAGGGCCCGCTAGGGAAACAGAATAGTACCACTGTGACCTACAAGGCATGTCGTAAGAGGCGACTGATGTAGGACCTAGGGAAGCTGGCCTAGTAAATAAAAAGTGTCGCAGAAATCGTATGTGCTGGCCTACTTGTAGGCGCATAACTGGCACAACATACAATCGCTGTTAGGCTTAGGTCACATACAAATCACACATAGTAGTTAACAAGTGGTCGATAAGGAGCTTTCGAAGAAAAAGAAGTTCTTCTGTGTTCATGAAAGTCCGTTATTTACATCCATATCTTGCCACATAAAAATTGCATATTCTCAGAATATATTGTTTTGTTTGTATTCCTGTTGTATGTAGTAATTAATATCGGGAGTCTATGTGGATAACTGGTGAAGCCATTGTCTCGTGTTCCAATGCTCGTGGGTTCGAATCCAAAATAGGACCAAGCCATTCTATTCACGAGAGCTTCTTTTTCTGCGTTCGGCCGCTGTAAATTCAGACGTTAGACATGAAGCCTACTTTACCATTTGATTGGTGTCCCTCGAAAATGCAGGAGGCCCTTCGCCGACTTCAGAGGAATATATTCACGAGAGCATTTCCTCTAGAGATCCATAGAATTGTTACCGGAGTGAAGGAGTTCGTGCCTTGTGCAATACTTTCGGCAGCTGGCGTGCAATTACTGAGAGAAGAGACCTAGTCTTTTGGGGCAAAACCCGGTGCAAGGAAGTCAACCCTCCATCCTTAGACCGTTTAGTACATATACAAATATATATATATATTCTTCTTCTTCTACAACCTTCGCCACTAAAATCGATGTTGAATCGATCAAGCGATTTAGGCAGTTTGGAGTTACCCGTTGTTCAAGACGAACTGGATGCCTGAGAGGCAGAGTGAGAGGTGTGTTTAATCAGTGAGTAACAAGAACTATGAGTATGCATACGCTTCGATATCTGTTGGGGGAGACTAAGCATCTATTGGTCTGCCCGGAGTGCAATGACGTCAGTTTAGTAATCAATAACCAATAACCAATAACCTGTATATATATATATTTTATTTATATAACCTTGTTTTGCCTCACAGTGCCAGGATAGAAAAGAAAAATGTATAGATTATGCCTTCTTGTGCTCTTCATCGATTGTGTTATTCGCTGTTTGTGTTATTTCTGTAGTCCACATTTTGCATGGGCGACATTATGCATTGCATCCAATGTTACTGACTAGCATAATACTTCGAGACACACTGTCTGTTGGTAAACTGCTTACGTGGTTAAACAATTTAATTTGTTATTTTTAAATGAAGTCAGGTGCTGATGGTGTACCTACGTTTTCCTGAATCTTCATTTCTAAACTGGTCTCTTCTTGATACTTCCAGCATTCAGTGTAGACACTTCATCTCTGTCCTGACTAGTTTTCTTCTGTCGTTTGATATCAACGTCAAGGTTTGGCACTGATAACATAATTTCGGGAGAAAGAACATGTTAAGCAATGCTTTTTTTATGTTAATTGTACCAATCCTGCATTTTAACATTGGTGCACTGTGCTCTATTATTTGATTTGTTTTATTGCATTTATGTTTGATTTCGTTAGTTATTCTCTGAACTGCGGAAAGAATCTTCCCAGATATATGAAGTTATTCTTCTTCTCTTCCACCATTTACTTTTTAATGAGATGTTGGGGAAAGGGGGTGTGTAGTGATCGTGTGTGCGCTTGTTCTAAGTTCCAATGCACTTTGTAAGCCGTTATCATTTTCTTAAGGCTGTTCTTGATGCTCTTTGCGTGGTTTTCCTCTTGCTCTTTATGGCTTCTGTGTAGACGACACCAGAACATTCTTGTCAGTTATCCAAACTATTGAATCTGTTGTCTTTTATGATTTGCATGACTGGTTTCACATCCAGTCTACTTCTGATTTCTTCATTTCTAATTTTGTCTCTTACTGTTACACCTGCAGCTCTTTTAAGACACATCATCTCTGTCGTTATGTTTTTCCTTTCATTAGCTGCTGTTATTGGTTGCGTGAATTTATGTTTTATCGGTGAAGATAATGGATGCTCTATTTTCTTCTGCGAGTGCATTGCTTTGATTTCATCTATTTTGAATTTCATGTTATAGTCACATTTTAAATGGAGTCTCGTGCTCCACCGGGTTCACTGGGAGTGACAGTACATATGAAGCCTGGACACTTAATGGCTTTATTCTGCTTCATCTGGTTTCCTGAATCATGAAGATGTCGAAGTCATAAACTATCTTATGTAGAATTGGTTTAAGTAGAATTGGGTGCTCGAGGGGCAGAGCGAGCAGTGTGTTTAACCAGTGAGCCACGGGAGCCATCAGTATGTATACTCTTCGATATATGTTGGGTGAGACTTAACACATATAGGTCTGCCTGGAGTACCTTGACGTGAATTTAGTAACCAATAACCAAATAGAGTATGTTTATACACTGTTGTAGACCTCCTTCTGCTGCTGGTATGATTGTTTTATCATTCGCAAATAAACCAAGTCATTTAGAAGTTTTCTAAGGATTTCTCTTTACTATTGTTAGCTATTATGGGGTATTAAGAGAGAGAAGAGAGTTTTGGAGTAAGAAGAGAGCGACTTAGAAATGAAAGCATCACGAAAAAAAGTGGGTAAAACATCGGTACTGAACATCATCAAGAAATAACAAATTAAATGGTTCGGCTACATAAGCAGATTACAAACAGACAGTGCGACTCAAAGACCAGTGTTACTCCTATACAGTTTACATATATATATATATACATACTGTCATGGGCATGCGGGTGTTTGCGACTTTTGAAGAGCGGACAGGCTTGCATCAACAGCATTGATTATTGGGGAGTTGATACGGGGGATGTTTTTCGGTCTCTTCGCGACTGCCTGTTGGATGAAGACACTAACGTGGGTGTTGAATCAATCCAGCGATTTAAAAAGTTTGGAGTAGTAACCCGCTGTACAAGTAGAGCTGGATGCCTGAGCTGCCGAGCGAAGAGCCACCAATAACCAATATACTTATGCACATAGATGCGTACGTGCATAATACGTATATAATACCTGCATATAGACATACATACGCACATATATGCATCCATACACGCATACATATACACAAATACACACATTCATAAACACACACACTTACATCATCATCATAATCAAATAGTTTTTTCTGAGCAGAACTCTACCACCCCAACAGTCCTTCGGAATTTATCTCTCTTATAGACCAGATGTACCGCTATTGCAGCCGTCATGTTCAAACCATCAATTACATACTGAATCCAACTTCTCCGTGGTCTTCCTCTTCTACTCTTTGTCGGTATGTCTCCTTCCATGATGGTCTTCTCCAGCCCGTCGTGTTTTTTACATGTCCAATATACTTCAATACACATACATACAAACATAAAAAAATACATACATAGTACATATATATACATACATACATACATACAACCACGCATATCCACTGCATGGCCATATACTTAAAAGGTTTTAAACCCCATATAGCTCGGACCCTCTACGCAGAAATGGCACGCAACCTGCCGAGAGTATTGCACAAAGCACGAACTCCGTAGCTCTAGCAACACTCCTAGGGTTCTCTGGAAAAAAACTGCACTCTTGAATAGAACGGCGAGGTCCGGATTCGAACCTACGACTTTCAACTCACAAGGCAAAGTGCTTAACCACTTAGCCACAGAGGCCATATACTTACACTACTTATCTGCGTTTACTACAGAGCCTACAGAGCCTACAGAGTCTACGAGCGTACGGAGGGATGGAAATGCACACCAGCTTGTATGTCAAAATGGAAACAGTCGTACGGTAAACTTTAGTTACTTGCAAACCTAACAGAAAACAAAAATCAAAAACTGGAACACAGACTTAAAAAACAAATGACAGTTATTTTTTTTTAAACCAAGTTTAAGAATGATTAATTGTGGCTTGGCTGTTTCTCTTGCCGCGGGAGTCGACTCGCGGGAAGTCTGGTTTTCAGCATGGAAAGCGATTGCCTGTAGGAACCTTCCTGTCTGCACGAGCATTCTTGCCGCCATGTGAGCTCTGGTTAAACGTTTACCAATGCAATATGTCAGCGGGGACGAGAAAGAAAACAAAAACAATAACAAAAAACAAACAGCTCACTCTCTTTGAAGCAATAATAGAAACTATTTGCTTTGGAAATCCATCTTGTTTGGAAACTTGCACTTCAAAGAGCTGTCTTGGCAGAAAGAATGTTAGTGTGAACCGTGTCTTGGAAACTATCCGCCGCAAGCCGTACGCGACAGAGAAAACAACAAGAATTCTCACACTAGGCAACGTCATCATCATCAGCAACAACTACAACGGAGGAAAAAAAAATAGTTTTGAGATTTCCTATTTAAATTTGTGACTGGTGTGGGGAAAGTCTGAAAATTATGAAGAAAAACGCGTTTATATATTGTCTTTGAAGTTTTTCTTCTGTTTTTTTTCTTTCTCATTTGTTTTGAGATAGTATTATTTATCTCTCTATTAGCTTTCATAAGAACAACAAATGACATATTTTATCATAATTTTTTTAATGAAGTTAGTTACGTCTCTGTATGGGAGATTATCTTACGACACATCATCAGTCCATTTCGGTAGGTTTCTTTAAACACTTATACAATAGAGCATGTTCTGCGTAGCTACATCGGTAGTCCTTATTTTCCTTATTTCTTTCTCTCTTCTTTCTTTTGTCGTTCTCTGTTTTTTGTCGTTATGCGTCGCAGTTTAACTGATGATTGCCGCGTGCCCAGCGTGTTCGTAGCGCGTTGGGCTACGGGTGACAAGTCCTCTGTAAGTGCTGGTTCAACTCCGCGGACTGGTAGAAAAGCTACAGGTTCCACAGATTTACGGTGTTCCTGGCACCGAACCGAAGGTTACGATGTCCATGACACCGAGCCGAAGAGCTTTCAGCTCAAGTGCTTCTAGATCCAAAAAAAAAAAATGATGATCGGTTTCCGAGATAGTGCACGTTTCGTCGCTTGATCTGCTGTGGTCTTGTGGAGATTTAAGATGTCTGTAACTTCATAAATCCATCTTTTTCGTGGTCGGTCCCTTCCTCTTAATAATTCTATTTTCAGGTTGTACGCTCTAGCAACTGATGTATTCTCTCTCTCTTTCTATCTCTCTCTGCGATCGTTCTTTTGACCATTTTGAGCATTATTATTGTGATATATAAACAACCTTTACCAAAAACGTTTTTTCATCACATCTTCAGTACGATTTGGAACTCTGGTTCTTGTCCATCGGCGATGTGTCCGATTTCAACCAGCGTTTACTGGGCTCGCTCTCCGTCAGACTTTGGCTGTCCCCAGCCGACCTTCAAGGCAGCAGGCTACTAATGTATTTGTGTTCATTTCTTTTACCCTATTGAAATGTTGTCTATATTATCAATGTTGTTTCTGTTTACATGTAACTATCTGTTTAGCACACACAAAGATCCGTGTAGTTTTTGTTCTCTTCAGTGTTATTTCAATTGTTTAGTTTGTTAGTTTCATTAGATCATATTCCGACAGTCTCAAGGGCGTTCATACGCTAAAACAAGAGCGGACAAATGGCACCAGCTGGAAAATGACTTTTTGATAACATAGTTTTTTTGCGAATCTAGTCGTCTTCATTTCTGCGTTGTAAATTACCAACAAGGGTCTCTGGGGCGTAGCGGTTACCTGCTCGTCTCTCGTGCCAAAGATACAAGGTTCGCTTCCTTGTAGAGACATCTGAATATTTTTCCAGATATCCCTGATCTCAGTGTAGGTGAGAGCGAGTTCCTAGTCATATCGACGATGTTAGCAAAACTAACAAAATAAAACAAATTTGAAAAATCGATATTTTAAAGGAAATATGTCATTTCGTGAGTTCTGAGATGTCTTAAAGTGAGAAAGAGTTGCGGAGTTCGTCGATCTCACTCTCTCGCCCAATTCCTTCTGTGTCCATTGGCAGGACAAAGCCAAGTCGACTGGAGAAGGATCCGGGTGCAGCGGAGACCAGGACGTTCTACATGCATGGCCGTGCTCACTACGATCCGTAACGTGTTGCTGGCAGACTCCGTCTTGCCCGTTGAGCCAGAGTATGGTTTCTTCCGCACAATCTGCCGAGTCCAAATGGGTGCTTGTATGTTTCGTATGCATACTTGTGAGTTTGTATGCTGTTATTTATTCTCATACCCTCATCGCCAGCAAACCTTTCCTCGCCTTCATTATCACATGAGCTATGTGTTCCGTAAAAGCTAGACTACGATCAAAACGCAGCCCCAGGTATTTCATAGATTGAGACGCTCCACCACCTCTGAACACAAAACCACAGATGGTGTTGGAGTGTTGACGATGTGGTTGTTTAAAGAGAACCATGTCACCGCATCTTTTGTGGGGTTGACCAATGCTTCTGCTTCAACGCACCATCTACCTATGCGGTCGAGTTCTGACTGAAGTTCCTCCACAAGCTGTTCTCTATCCTTGCCCTGACGATACACCAACACATCATCTGCATATGACATTGTCCTTCCTCTACCCGTGATCTGCTCTTTTGTGATGCTCACAGTATAGGCATTGAACAACACCGGAGATAATGGTGACCCTGTGGTAAGCCAGGGTGGATTGTTGTTGGTGATGACGCCCAACTGCCACATTTAAACACTATCTTTCGCTGGAAGAGGGCCGCAAAGATCCAATTGAGGAAGAATGGGCTAATCTTTGTCTTTTATACCAGGGTCTGGTCCTTTCTGTGCTTGAGTATGCGCTGGCGATCCTGACTCTCAGTCATAGTCAGATAGAACGACTGGAAAGAATACAGAACGAGGCGATGCGCATTATACTTGGTTGCACTAAAGACACGTCGTGCAGGGCAATGCGCTATCTCCTTGACTATCCTACTATGGAGTATAGAATACTGAGAGCCGTGCACGAGCATACCTTCGAGTCAATGCTGACACACAACATCCTCTGCACTTGGAAATAAAGAGAGAAAAAGGAAATAGGTTGAAAAGAGGAAAATCTTGGATGGGTCAGGCCGAGGACTGTATTGAACAGGTGTGTACACTTGAAGATATTGATTCCGGTGAAGAATGGATACCAGTGCCAACAGGAATCGCTACATCCTTTTCTCTATGCATCGAACTTGATAAAGAATGCAGGCAACACAACCCACTTGTCGTGGAGGCAGAGGTTCAGGCATTGATTTCTGAGAACGCATCTGAGCATGATGTAATCATTTATACGGATGGTTCGGTGATTCGACATGTGCGGAGCTCGTGGGCTTTCACTGCTCAGGTCAGAGGTGATGTTGTGAAGGAAGACAGTGGTGGTTTTGCCGTGACTACGAGCAGTCTCACTATGGAAATCATGGCGGTTACCAAAGCGATGATTTGGCTAGAATCACAGACTTTTATCCATGCATGTTTTCTCAGTGACTCAATGAGTATGCTAAGGAAGATTGAAACACGATGGGCTAGGAGACATTGGATAGAATCGCTGGGGAGGTCTCAGCTGACAAAGATCAGTTTTATTTTTGTGCCAGGGCATGCAGGTGTAAGGGGAATGAACGTGCGGATAGGCTTGCAGGTATGGCTGCTGTCCAAAGCGGAGGAGCAATGGACCAGGCTGATATTATAAATTCCTTAAGGGAGAGAGGGCGTGTACATGATTCACGTAATAGCGGTGAATCCACAACACTAACCAGACTGCAATAACTCAAAGTTAAGTGTGGTGTAGCTCGACAAGAACGCTATGCTGGCAGACAAAGAAGAATTGTAAACCAACAAAGAACTGGTGTCGTTAGTCGCCACACGCTGATGGACATACTGAGGAGAGATCGGAGCACTTATGGACTAATTTGTTCGACGTGCAGTGATGGTGATCCGACGACTAAACTAAACTAAACTAAACTAATGTATTCTCATACATACATGCGCAAAAAGCTTAACGCATGTGTTTGTGCAGAAACTATTCGATCGAATCTGACCTGATTATTCTGTGTTCTATACTTGACGCTGTCCGTAAAGGACACGATTTATAGTACCTCTTTTTTGGTAGAGGTAGCTGGCTGTATTCTTTAAAAAAAAAACACGTCTATATGGCTAGGCAAGGTGTGTCGCAAGAAATTAAAAGATAGTGGGTCGAATCACAGCCAGGCTCTAGCACAGACCAGACAACTGGCAGGGTATTCCCTGACCTAGAAAAGAAAAGGGATCTGGAAATTACAGATGTTTGATAGAACACTGCACGCTTTTTGCAATTTTATTCAATTCTGTGAGTCTATGGTTATTTATTGGTGAAAATATTTATAATATTCATATTCCTTATTGTTAAACTTAATTTGTTGCATAATATGGTTTCGAGTTAGCATTTTGTAATGATTTTAAAATGAATTCGTCTATATACACCAATACTGGAATGCGAGGTCGCGTGGTGTAGTTGGGGTCTGATTTCCCACAATTCTTACCTGAGCCCGAAGGCCCAGTAGTTTATAGTTGGCTCTGGTCGAATCCTGCGGTTAATTATTTATTTTGTACGGAAGCCCCTAATATGTGTTCTCTGTCTACGTTTTGATCATAATCATTGACTTCGGTGCTTCCCCGGGCTTTTAAACCGTTTGTTCTCGTGGAAAGTAATAGCGACCAGCGCGATGCTGACCACATCACCCATCACGTGCCGACGGTCATTAAAAAATATAAGTCTAACAGCCTATTCCTCAGTAAACCTCGAGATATGAAAAATGGTTCACGTACTTTAATTTCTAATATATCTACAATATTATAATTATATTTATCTATCTATTCTCTAATTATGTTTTGTCTTTCGGCGTCAGGTAGAACAAGGAGACACCTGGAGCAAACCTCCCTATGCGCATTGTCGTTCTTTCTTTTCTCCAGTCCTGATTTGCCTCACCGCTTCAGGATAAGGAGAGATTTCTAGAACGGGCCTTTCTGGGCGTTTCATAAACAGTGTCCATTATAATATCCTTCTAAAATGATAAGGTTCCCATTCTCTGGAATCATATCTTCGCATTCCAATCTTTATAGACTTCCTGTGAGTTTTGAATATTTCTTCATTTGGGAAGTGGGGAGAGAAGGAGGGAGAAGGAGGGGGTTGGAAAAGGGTGTTAAACTGAATTTTTAAATTCCAACCAAAATTTATTCTCGACAACTGAATGGCTATCGTTTGGCGTGTGGCTATCTCTGACATAGATTTATTTTCTACAGATTGTTTTAATACTAAAAGATATCTCATGTTCATTTCTTTTATTACAATAATGAAGTAATGTTTATATGAATTCTTCTTCTTCTTCTTCTTTGCGTTCATTCTTTACGACCAATTTTAATTGCTCTTTGTGATACGTTTGATCTTTGCCAAGAACATGTATACGTTGCACATTGGTTTGGTAGGCCCCTAAACGCATAGACTTCTACACATTTAGGACACGTGCATCCGATTTCAGCCAAACCTCCTTAGTCACCTCTTACGACATGCGTGGCAGGTAACAGTGGTTCTATTCTTTACACCCCAAATTTGGGCGCCGGTAACCACTCGGGCGGTATATGAATTCATTTTCCTGATGGGCAAATTTAATGTCAGTCAGTATTCAGAGAAATATATTTATGGAAGTTGAGAAAGTAATATTTATGTAAGTTGAGAAACTAATGTTTTGGTGAGATGTGAAAACAGTGTTTTGGCAAGTTGAGAGAATACTCTTTAGTTGAGTTGGGGAATAATCGTTATATCTTCCTCTTGGAACGCTCCATATCGACCACTTGTTAGCCACTCTTTCTTATTTGTATGTGATCTCTGCCAAAGATCGATCGTACGTTGTGCCAGCTATGCACCTACAAGAAGGCCAGCAGATCCGATTCTACGACACTTTTTATTTACTAGGGTAGATTCCATTAGCCCCCTACCTCAGTCGTCTCTTACGACATCCATTGTAGATCGCAGTGTTACTATTCTTTGCTCCGTTTGCAAGCTCCAACAACACAAGGGCGTAATCTTTATTTAAGTTTGGAGAATAATCGTAGGGCTCTCTAACGCGGAAGGTTACGACGTTTGTTTGTCGTTCTAAATGTTGTGTTTTCGTATCTGGACCGAGTCACAAGCGCAATTTTTTCTTGAGGTCAATAAATATAACTGTTGGAGTTACGGAGTTCGTGTTTCGTAGAATACTATCGGCATGTGGCGTGCTAGTTCTAAAGAAATGTTAGGAGTTTTTGCATTACTCCAATCAGTACCATCATGGTTGAATATATTCTGAAATGTTGTAGGAAAAAATGTTGTAGCTTCTGGTGAAAAAATATTGTTTAATCACAATTTTTTCATTGCAAAGAAACAAGCAATCGAGATGTTATGACTCTATACATGAATATGACTCTAAAAGTGGTTCGTTCAAGGACATTTTTTGCCCGTCTGTCCAGCGAGTTCGTAGCGCGTTGGACTACGGGGACTATCCCTCTGTGTGTGCGGGTTCAATTCCGCGGGATGGCAGAAAAAGCCACAGATTCCCCAGATTTACAGTGTTCGTGGCACCGAACCGAAGGGTTACGATGTCCATGGCACCGAGCCGAAGAGCTGAAAAGCTCAAGTGCTTCTGGATCGGGAAAAAGGACATTTTTCAAAGAGATGGCAAAATGATTTTTTACAATTTTATATGGTAGTTCAGTGTGAGAAAATGGAGACCATATTCGCAAAAAGCGTGTTATCAAACGCTACATTTCAGAGTATGGCACTATCCCCTTTTTCTTTAACATATGTACGCCTATGCTCTAGTAATAAATTGGTAGCGTTAAGTTCATATGCTTCTTCTTCCTCTTCTTCGAACGCTCCACATCAACCGCTTGTCAACCACTCTGTGTGATTTGTATGTGATCTGAGTCTAAGAGCGATTGTACTTTGTGCCAGTTATGCGCCTACAAGTAGGCCAGCACATCCGATTTCTACGCTGATTTTTATTTACCAGGGTAGCAACCCTAGGGCCTACATCAGTCGCCTCTTACGACATGCATTGTAGGTTGCAGTGGTACTATTCTTTGCTCCCTATGTGAGTCCCGGTACCACACGGGTGTAGTTCAGATACGAACAGTTTCTGAACTCACAAAACTAGTGAAATCTGAATAGGACAACGATGTGTTATAACAGAGACGATATTAACTTTGAGAAAATGACATAATCTGTACTACATTGATTGACTCTCGAAAATAATCATCACTTATTAAATTAAGACATGCAACTAATAGTCTTAATAAACAACATTACTACCTCGAGTGCTTTAGTTCAGCGGTTCCCAACTTATGAACCGCGAATCCATGCGATATGCGAGATCTTCTTTGGTGGTCCGAGTCATCTTAAAAGAAATGTAATACGTTTCTACATTTAAAAAACAAATATAAATATTTAAAAAACTTTTAAGAAATAGAAAGACAGAAATACGAACATGTACTGTAATTGTTTACAAAGTTCACATAGTTTGATAAAAGTAGATTAACAGACGGAGACTTTTGGAAGTTGTGTTAGTAACTGGTCAACAACGTTGGACTGTTGTCCAAGAACACAAGCATCAAAGCAGGGCTGACCTATGTGGTGACATAAAAAGTAAAAGTAAAGGAACCTTTCATACCTTGTGGTATATAATAGCCGTCCATCGCAAGCGATGATGACAACAATCTCAGACGTGTACTGTTGCACCTCTCTGGTGTGTGCGGAGGTGACTGTAGAGTCCAATCCTAGAACAGAATCCCCGACCACAGGTGGGGCATACATGATCAAGGTTAGAAATGTGCGTGTTGTGTGCTCTGTCTTTTCGCGCTGCTCGTTTTCTCTGTGACTCAACAATACGATGATTCTCAGCTATTCGGGTTCCTTTTTTGTTGTTACATCGCCACATTTGGCGATCTTGCGCAAGGGATTCCCAGCACGTATTGTCTATATCGAAGCATTTCAAAGACACTTTAAGAGTGTCTTTAAAGCGTTTTTCTGTCCACCAGCTAAACGTCTGCCCCCTTCAAGCTCGCCATACATCAACTGTTTTGGGATGCGTTTATCAGGCATTCGAGCAACGTGACCGACCCATCTCAGTTGGGCCTTCTGCAACAGGGTGTTGACGCTTGGGATCTTTGCTCTTGTGAGGACTTCGCTGTCTGGAATTTTGTCCTGCCAGTTTATTTTTAGTATTCTGCGTAGACAGCTTGTGTGGAAATGGTTTAATTTTCTTGCGTGTCTGCTATACACTGTCCATGTCTCGCTTGCGTACAGCAGCGTTGTTAGCACTATGGCCTGGTAAACTTTCAGCTTTGTGACTATGCTTATCCCCTTCCGTTCCCACACAGTGACACGTAACCTTCCGAACGCAGCACTGGCTTTGGATATCCTATTGTGGACCTCAGAATCTATGTTTGCCGATCTGGATAGGAGGCTGCCAAGATAAGCAAAGTTGTCCGTTGACTGGAGACGCTGGTGTTTAATGTTGATGATTGGATCGTAATACTGTTCTCTAGGGGCGGGCTGGAACATGACCTCTGTTTTTTTGGTGTTAATGGTGAGGCCAAACCTATCACAGGCCATTGAGAACTTGTCCATGTAAGTCTGCATTTCTTCCTCAGAGTTGGTAGCGAGGGCACAGTCATCAGCAAACAACAGGTTTGAGATAGTTGAGATAGGGCAATACAGTGTTAGGCCTGTATTTTTCATTGACAATCGACACACGATGGGTGATGTGGTCAGCATCACGCCGGCCGCCTTTACTTTCCCAGAGCATGTCTGGTACCCAGTTGAGGCTGGGTCGACCTGAGAGCCGTCGCGGTCGGGAAAAATTCCACGCACATTGCGGAGTTGAACCGGGCCACCAGTCTTGTGAAGCGAGTTCACTGACAACTACGCTACCGCGGCTCATGTGATGACATACTACTAAAAAAAAGCTAACTGGTCACTGAGCAGAATATTATGTGTGCCATCATCATCATCATCATCATCATCATCAAGTAGATTTTCATAAACATAACTTGTCCACTCTAACAACCCTTCGGTATCTCTCTCGCTGCTATAGCCCAGATGACCAGTCTCTGCAGTAGTCATGCTCAAACCATCATTTGCATCCTGAATCCATCTTCTTTGTGGTCTCGTTATTGCCGGAATACCTTTTTCCGTAATGGTCTTCTTCATTCCTTCGTGTCTTTTTATATCCATAACCACCTCTGAGGTTAGAGAAGGCATGCCTGTATTTCGGGGGACATTGATAATAAGGAAACATGCCTTCACGCAAAAATCATTCAGAATCACCATTACCAAGTGCCCTGACAACGCCTGAATTCATAGAGGTCGAATGCAAGAAAAAGAAGATATAAAAAATACTTCTATTTTCTCATTTTTATTTGTAGTGTCAACCAGTTTTCTTTGATTTTGAGTTCATTCTGGATAGGTCTATTTGTTCTCATGTGAGACTGTCTAATACGTGACTAAGGTAGAAGGAAAGACTGAGAGCAGTTTCAAGTTTCTGAGATATTTGAACAATAGAAGTGATTGATCACTCTGCAATAATAGAAAAATCGTCATAAGAATGAAACAAGGTAAGTAATTGACTGAGAACATCTTAGGAAAGATATGATAAATAATAAGGCGTTGAATATTGCTACATCACATTTTGGATGAATAACAAGATGGATCACTGGTTGAAGACGAAATATATTTGACTTATAATACTGAACGGAGTGCATAATGTTCACATCAAAATTAACTTCATTCCAGGCATCTTAAAGAACGTCGTTACTATAGGAAGGAATGTCGATTGACTTCAACTGTACATACCCAAGAAATAATCAACTATCTCTGGGTGTGTTATATTACGATACGCTTTCCTGAGAAGTTATGAATCTCCGACGACATGTCAATACAAAACATAAACAACACGACAGCCCGCCTGCCCAGTGTGTTTGTAGGACGTTGAACGACGGGTTACAAGCCTCCTGTAAGTGCGGTTCAATTCCGCGGGCTGACAGAAAAGCCACAGGTTTTCCAGATTCAGGGTGTTCGTGCCACCGAACTAAAGGGTTCCGATGTATATGGTACCGAGCCGAATAGCTGAATGCTCAAGTGCTTCTGGATGAGAAAAAAAAACACGATAAAAAAGCGCATAAAATTGTGTAGTAAGTAAGAAACAGAAACTTGTAAATAGTAAGACAAGATAAAACAGACTACAGTTGGTTGTAGCAATGAAAATGGAGTGAATACCTCCTTTCTTCTTCTTCTTTGCGTTCGGTTTCGTATGATCGTCTAAACCATGAAATGGGTTGCCTCTTTGAAGCTGCATGTCAGTTGGAGTTCTTCGAGAGTTCCCCATAGTTTGTTCTGTACGCTGTAAGCTTTGTTCATGGGGCCATGTTTCATTTCGTTGGTGTATGTATGCTGGACATGACTGCAGGATGTGCTCTGGAGTCTGTGTTTCTGTCTGGCATGCACACTGTGCAGTCTGAGCAGGCTTTATGAATACTTCATTTGAATTTGTTTCAAATAATGGGAGGAACGAGAAAACCTCAACAACAGCTTACATACTTATTTTACTAGTTGCAAACATCATGTTTTCTGCTTTAAACACCAAGATTGACATCAGTTATATGAGGACTATCATCATAGCCCTCCGGACATGTCCATAGGTGCTCAGATCTCCGCCTCAGCAAATCGCCCAACAGGCCAGTTCGATGTTGATTAATCAATCTCTTTGCATATTTAGTACGATGTTCTTTTCGAGCTTCACCAATATTGACACCCATCTCTCTCAACGTGGTTCACAGCCCTGAAACTCCTCTGTTCGGAAAGACTCTCTCAATGCGTAAAGAATATCATTTCGATCCATGGCAGCTCCCTCTAATATTGTAGCCAAGCCAGCCAATTTCTGTGATGCTTTTTATTTACTAGGTAGCATCCTAAGTCCTACATCAGTCGCCTCTTACGACATGCCTCCTAGATCGCAGTGTTTCTATCCATTGCTTCCCTCGTGGGCCCCGGCACCACACGGGCTAGCCCAGAGGTAATCAAAATTGCAGAGTGAAAAGATTAAAATGTTTTTTTTGCTAACGAAGTAATAATATTTTCCCAGTTTGTGCAAATATGACTGTTTAATGAAAATATTATGCGTTGCAGATGGCAAGGATTTATTCAAACTGGGTGGCTTTGAGAAAAGTGTACGTTATTTTATCAGTGGCGACTCCTCATTAAGGGCCAGTTGGGCCGGGCCCCACAAAAAATAATGTTTAACATGTATTTATTATTTTATTACATTAAAATATATCCTAACCGAAACCATGATTTTTCCGAAATTTTCTGTTTGGCCCCACCAACAAAAAAAATAACGAACCGCCACTGTATTTTATTATGATGTTTTCTTTTATTAACAACACATTTCTATTAACATTTTAAATTGCAGACATTGTTTACTACTGTAAACACGCAGATTATTCATTCTTGAATATTTTCACATACGGAATATTGTGGGGGGTTCGTAGAAACAAAATACGTTTAAAGTGGGTCTACGGCAACGAAAAGGTTAAGAATCGCTGGTATAGATAATAGAAAACAAAAATAGCATTGCAATGTTAAATACACATTCCGCAGTAGCATACCTCCCACTTTACATATGCGCGTAATTGGAATCTTAAAAAGTAAAAAAAGATTTCGTTACGTGAGAGGTAACGAGAAAGAAGACAGGGAGGAGTATCAGAGCAGTGAAAAATGCAAAGAAGACGGATACATATATAAATATATATATATAGAGAGAGAGAGATAGAGAGAGAGGGACAGAGAGAGAGAGAGAGAGAGAGAAAGACAAGAGATGAAAGGGAGCGATGAATGTCTTCAATTTCGTCTGCTATGCTTGGGGGTTTCTATGGCCAAGTGGTTACGTCCTTTCTTTGCGAAGAACGGTCGTGGGTTCGAATCCGGATCGCGCAGTTGTACTGAGTGCTTTATTTTTCAGAGACTCTTAGGATTGCTGTCGGGGCTACGGATTTCGTGCTTTGTGTGATACTTTTGGCTGGTGGTGACATGACATTTCCGCCTAGCTATATGACGTAAACGCCCGTGTGCTGCCTGGGCTCGCAAGGGGAGCAAAGAGTAGCAGCACTGTGACCTACAAGGCATGTCGTAGGAGGCGACTGAGGTGGGGTTTGGCGTAGGGCTGGCTACCCTATCCAGTAGAAAATTTTAGCCACAAAATCCAACCAACCATGAACAAGTCACATAAAAATAAAATAAAAACTGTGCCAACCAAGAGGAAAGGAAGCTCTTCTAGAAGAGGTATGAAGCGATGCAGAGAAAGCCGCAAGGAGTCTACACTGCAGATTATCTTCCTTTCACCTAGGAAAAGCTCCAGAATTGGCACCTGGAATGTTAGAAGTATGTATCAAATGGGAAAGACAGCACAGGTTGTAAATGAGATGAAATTTCACGGATTGGCATCTTGGGATTATGTGAAACTAGGTGGAATGGTGCAGGCAAACAACGTCTAAACACAGGAGAAACAATGCTGTTCTCAGGCCATATGGAAGAAAATGCCCCATAGTGAAGGAGTGGCTTTAATGCTATCTAAAGAAGCGGAGAAGGCACTAATAAAATGGGAAGCAGTGAGTCCTAGGATAATCACAGCAACATTCAGAACCCCCAAAAAGAAAGTATTCTTGAATGTGACCCAGTGTTATGCACCTACCAATGATAAAGAGGAAAAAGTAAAGAGGAATTTTACATAAAACTTCAAAATACTATAGGTAATCAGAGAAATGGGAACATCAAAATTCTGATGGGTGACCTCAATGCCAAAATAGGTTCGGACAACATAGGCTACGAGGAGATCATGGGGAAACATGGACTAGGAATAATGAACGAAAATGGAGAACTATTCACTAATTTCTGTGCAGCGAATCAATACGTCATAGGTGGAAGTGTCTGTCCACATAAAAGAATACATAAAGCAACCTGGGTATCACCAGATCACAGAACAGAAAATCAAATTGACCACATATGCATAAACAAGAAATTCAGGTCATCTCTACAAGATGTAAGGGTCCTAAGGGGGCAGATGTAGATTCGGATCACCATTTGCTGATAAGTAAAATTAAACTGAAGCTTAAGCGATACATAACATCCCATGAACATAGACACCAATATAATGTAGGATACCTCAGAAGTCAAGAAACAAAGGAACAGTTCACGGTCACAGTCTCTAATAAGTATGAGGTGTTGCGGCAATTAGAAGATGAGGTGAGTGCGGAAGAATGCTGGCAGCAAGCCAAAAATATTTGGAATGAAACATGCACAGAGGTATTAGGAAAGAAGGAGCGGAATCATAAGGCATGGATAACTCCAGAAACTCTCAAGGAAATAGAAGAAAGGAAAAAGAGGAAAGCAGATTTAAATAATAGCAAAACTAGAACTGCCAAAGCCATAGCCCAGGAAAACTACACAGAAGCTAGCAAGAAAGTGAAGAAACAAATAAAGTTAGATAAAAGACAATACATAGAAGATCTAGCAAGAGAAGCAGAGGTAGCTGCAGGAAAAGGAAACCTTAAGGATCTTTACAATATCACTAGAAAGCTAGCAGGAAAATACAGACCATCAAATGGGTTGATCAAAATAGTAGTGGGAAACTATCACTAATGTTAGAGACCAAATGGAAAGATGGATGGAATACTTCAAGGAACTCCTGAACAGACCAGCACCTACAAACCCCCAGATATCCAACCGGCAGAAATTGACTTGGACATCAACTGTGAGAAACCATCCAAGGAGGAGATTAGTAAAGCCATTAAACTTTTAAAAGATGGAAAAGCGGCTGGTCCAGATGGTATTCCAGCGGAGGCGGTTAAAGCCAACATAAACACATCCACAGAAATACTGTATAAATTATTTAGCAGAATCTGGGAGACTGAAGAAATACCAGCAAACTGGAGAGAAGGATACCTGGTGAAGCTACCAAAGAAAGGGGACCTTCAGAAGTGTGAAAACTATAGGGGAATAATGCTGTTGTCAGTACCTGGGAAAATACTAAGCAGAGTCATCCTTGAGAGACTGAGAGATGCCATCGATATAAAGCTAAGAGATGAACAGGCAGGCTTCCGACCAAATAGATCCTGTGCTGACCAGATAGCCACATTACGTATAATAATAGAGCAAAGTATTGAATGGAAATCCCCACTTTATATCGGATTGGTTGATTATGAGAAGGCTTTTGACAGTATTGATAGGGAAACCCTTTGGAAATTAATGAGGCATTATGGAATCCACAGAAAATTATTAACCTAATAAAAGCAACATATACAGATATGAAATGTAGAGTTCTTCATGAAGGTAAACTAACAGATACTTTCGGAATAGAAACAGGAGTGCGTCAAGGATGTCTTCTATCACCTTTGTTGTTCTTACTGACAATAGACTGGATTATGAAGACCACAGTAACTAACACCAGAAATGGAATCCAATGGACTCTGACAGAGCAACTAGATGATCTGGACTTCGCTGATGATATAGCCCTTCTGTCACATACACGAAATCAGATGCAGGATAAGCTAAACACATTGAATCAAAGGTCCCAGCAACTAGGGCTGAACATTCATAAGGGAAAGACAAAGATATTGAGAATTAACCAAGCAAACGACAACTCGATCTCCCTGGGGAAATCCCACTTCAAGAGGTAGAATCATACACATATTTGGGCAGCAACGTAGACAAAGAGGGTGGAACAGATAGAGATGTTAAAATAAGAATACAGAAGGCAAGAGGAGCTTCATTGCACTGGGAAACATTTGGAAGTCCAAAGAAATCAAATCTAGAACAAAAATTCGGATATTTAACTCTAATGTTAAAGCAGTTCTACTGTATGGGTCAGAAACATGGAGAACAACTAAAACAATAGCGCATAAATTGCAAACATTCATCAACTGGTGTCTGCGCAGAATAGAGGGAATAAGATGGTATGATAGGGTCACAAATGAGGAACTTATGGAGAGAACAAGACAGATTCCAGTGAACGAACAGGTTAAAAAGACGCTGGCGCTGGATAGGACACACTTTGTGAAAACTGGAGGGAATATAACAAGAAGGGTCCTTGCCTGGAACCCGCAGGGACAGCGAAAGAAGGGGAGGCTCGAGAAATACATGGAGACGAGATTTGGAGGCGGAGATCAACAATATAAAGAAGAGCTGGAGGGAGCTACAGGAGATAGCTAGAGATAGGAAGACTTGGCATGAGTTGGTTGAGGGCCTATGCCCCAACCCGGGTAAAAGGCAAAGAGAGAGAGAGATATGACGTAAAACCTGGAGCAATGAAGTCAATCCTTCCGCTTAACCTCCCTCTAACCCCCTGCCAAAGTCAGTCCCGTGGGTAACATGGCGCCCGTACCGGGGGGTGGGAAAGAATAACACTGCAACCTACAAGGCATGTCGTTGGAGGCAACAGAGTTAGGAGACTAGGAAAGCTTAAATAAAAAGCGAAAATCGCAGACATCGGATGTCTGGCCTACTTGTAGGCGCATAACTGGCACAACGTATATCGCTCTTAGGTTCAGATCACATACAAATCAAACAGAGTGATTAACATGTGGTCGATATGAACCATTCGAAGTAGAACAAGAAAATCAATATTTCTGAATAACTGTATGTCTCAGTTTTTTCGTACGCATTTTTAAAATGTATGTGGGTGTATTAAGTTAAATTTGAAATATGTTTACTATTCCCTTTATTATGTTGGCACGTCCTCTACAAAAGATTAAAATATGTTACAAATGTGCTACAAATGTGCTACAAATGTGTTACAAATGTGATAAAACTAAAGGAAAAATTAGAAAACTATGACAAAGTTAACGTACAAACTACATAGTATTATATTATTGTTGACAGATAACCATAAACTATGACTTTTCGCTTGGGACACTAACAAAACAAGCGCTAGTGGTAGCGACATACCCATAAAGAATAAGAGAACCATCAAATAGAATGACTAAACACAACGACATATTCTAAATAGGTTCTGATGTATATGATAGCAATAACTAACAAGGGATAATATCTAGTTAATTACTTTGTGTCAGCAGCTTATATTAGATCATGTTACTGGACAGGCTGACCGCAGCTTAAAGAGAAGTTTAATTCGAAATTAGTACACAACAGTGAACGCTATTTATAGATATTCAGTAAACTCACAACAAGCAATCATTTGTCTTTAACTTATATTCTTCTTTTTCTTCTGTGCGTTCATTCTTTACGACCAATTTTAATAACACTTTGTGATATGTTTGATCTTTGCCAAGAACGTGTATACGTTGCACATTGGTTTGGTAGACCCCTAATCGTATAGACTTCTACACGTTTAGGACATGTGCATTCGATTTCAACCAAAGCTCCGTAGTCGCCTCTACGACATGCGTGGCAGGTAACAGTGGTTCTATTCTTTACATCCCAAATTTGGGCCCGGTAACCACTCGGGTGCCTTTAACTTGTTAGTATTGTTTTGTCTGTACCGCTCTACGATTCTATGAAGAATTAGCGACTTCTTCTTCTTTTTCGATCTCTGGTCTTGCGGTTAATTTACTGTGGACCACAAACTGGGCAGTCAGCTTCAGGTCTGTCATGTTTCCCATAAACTTAGTTTTCAGGTCGATTGGGTGTGGCCAAATGTTACTTCTCAGCTCACCCAGGAGAGGGCAGTCTTGCAGGATATGCTCTGGTGTCTTGCAGGATATGCTCACTGAGCCCTAGCACTTCGGTCAGATGGTATTGCTACTCTCGTGTGCTGCCGGGACCCTCAAGAGGAGCAAAAATAGTAACACTGCGACCTGCAAAGCATGTCGTAAGAGGCGATTGAGGTATGGACCTACGGAAGCAACTCTAGTTTTTAAAAAGAATTGCATGAAATCGGATGTGCTGGCCTACTTGTATGAGTTACACGTGGTACAAGTAGAACTTCGCCCGAGTGATTACCGGGGCCCAAGTTTGGGGTGTAAAGAATAGAATCACTGTTACCTGCCATGCATGTCGTAAGAGGCGACTAGGAGGTTTGGCTGAAATCGGATGCACATGTCCTAAACATGTAGAAGTCTATGCGTTTAGGGCCTACCAAACCAATGTGCAACGTATACACGTTCTTGGCAAAGATCAAACTTATCACAAAGAGTGATAAAATTGGTCGTAAAGAACGAACGCAAAGAAGAAGAAGAAGAAGAACTGGATGCATGAGAAGAAGAATGGGGAGTGTGCTAAACCAGCGAACCACATGAACCATCAGTCTGCATACCCTTCGAAAGACTGGGCAGCTAAGGATCTACCCGAAGTGCAATGACGTATGTTCAGTAACAAACAACCATTATATATCTCTCACGATCCTGAAACAACCAAAATATATAATGGGTTTCTGTAGTAAGCGATAAGGGACGACCAAGACGAAGATGGCAGCAGGAGATCAAAGAAACCTTGAACATTGCGCTGGGGAGCGGGAGAAAGTGCTAGACAAAAGAGTTTTTTCAGGTTGCTAACCCTGACGTTCTGAGTTCGAATCACGATGCGGGCAGTTTGGTTGCAAACTAATTCGAGTGGATTTTTACTAAAGGACGACGACACCACACATTCAGAAAGCAATGGCAAACTACTGAAGGTAATAATGCCTAGAAAAATCACAAACAGCGTTAAAAAGATGGGGTTCTTCTTCTTCTTTGCGTTCGTTCTTTACCTTCAATTTTAATCACTCTTTGTGATATGTTTGATCATTGCCAAGAACGTGTATACGTTGCACATTGGTTTGGTAGGGCCCTAAACGCAGAGACTTTTACACGTTTAGGACATGTGCATCCGATTTCAGCCAAAAGCTGGGTTGATTCGCAAAGTCCTGTAAAGGAAATGCAATTAACTTAGTTAATATAAAAGCGACGTTCCGCAAGAGACATGTTAAGCATACTGATAATATATATATATATATATATATATGTAAGTAACATATTTGATTATACATTTGAATGTGATACCTACTGTAGACAATGTAAACACATACTCTTTGAGTGATACGGCTTATTGTGGTGTCATAAGATAATTGTAATAGATCATGCTAAGATTCAGGGTTAGATAAGAGTTACACTTAATTAAGGATGTTCCTTCAACCAGAGAACGAGCAAATCTTGGTCATATCTGAGCATTACTTACTTACTTGTTACTTCTCTCCGTTCCTGGTGGAGAATATGGCCTCAACCGTTGTTCGCCACTTTTCTCGGTCTCGGACTGTTTTCTTTTATGGTCGGTCTCCCAGGATGGTCGAACACTCTTCAGTTAAAGGAAACGTCGTTTCATGGTCCATTTAGTGCTCCTCTTTTTCGTTCTCTTTGCGGGTTCCACTTCAGTGCTTGTCTAGCGAAACTAGACTGTTGCTTCCGAGGGTATACCCCACCCGTCGCCATTTTCTCCTCTTAACCTGTGTCATCATGGGCTCTTGTCTAGTTTGTATCCACAGGTCTGTGTTTGCTACTCTGTCATACCATCTCAGTCTGAGATTCCACAAAGACTCCGTTAACAAAGGTCTGAATCTTATTTGCATTTAACTAAGTTACTCGCCACGTTTCCGAGTCAACACATTTTTCACATTTGAGCTGAATGTTCTCAGGTCTGCTTACGTGGAGATCACAATATCTGACCATGCAAGCCAACAATCATAAAAGATACTTATCTCGTAACGAATAAATTAAGTTAACCTGAAATGCACATTTATGTAGTTTTCAAGCAATTGTAGTTGAAAATAGAGGACTTCTTCCAAATAGATTTACTAAGTGACAGATCACACAGATATATGTTGAAACGAACAGCTGAACAACATTAGAAATCTAACTGTAACAAAACACACCTGCACATATTATTGAGTTTGTTAGCACTTACAGTGAACACACCTATAATAAAAGTCCAGGCTGAGGATGTTGAATTTATTTAACTATAGAGCCAACACCTTCGGTTACATTTCATTCTCTCCTTTAAGATCAACCAAAAACAGTTAATTAAATTTTAAGAAATGGATTTTACTCACAGACTGACAGCGAGATAATTAACTTATAGAGAAATAGCAGCAAATCTGACATCAGGTTTGGAACAGGTACCATTACGGTTGGCATTCTCTGTTGGCACCGCCCAAGATTTCTATGACCTATAACCTAAAGACCAAGAAGGTCAACGGAGTTTCGTGAGAGAGAATTTTCCACAATCAAAGACCTCATAAATTAAGTTAATTCGGACGTGTTCTGTGGCCTTTACGAACTTGCTGTGTTACGTAGCTTAGAATGTTTTCTAGTTCAGTAAATGAATACTCAGTTCTCTATTTGATAAGCTTCTCTCTAGCTTTATGAAGGTAAGTGTAATCCAATTGTATAGTAGGGCCGTAAGTGTTACAGATGAGTCTTCTGTATATCATGGACTAAGAAGAGAACAAATAGATCTATCCAGAAAGAACTCAAAATCAAAAAAACTGGCTGATGCTACAAATAAGAAAGAGAAAATTGAGGTATTTAGGACATATAAAAAGACATGAATGGATGGAGAAGTCCATAATGGAATCAGGCATACATGTAAAGAGAAGAAGAGGAAGACAACGTCGAAGTTGGATTCAGGATGTAAATGATGGTTTGAACATGATGGCTGCAGAGGCGGAACATCTGGACTATGAGTGAGACAGAAATTCCGAAGGACTGTTAGGTGGAAAAGTTGTGCTCAGAGCAGGCTATTTGATGATAATGAGTTGTAGTATAGATTGATATATTGATTGATTGATTGATTGATAGAACATCCATCATTGCAGTTCAGTTAGTAACCATATGTGCTCCTATTTCTATCTTACACAGGAAGGTCTCAGCAGCAGCGCACGAGTACAGTAGCACCGACGATGGTCACCGTTGTAATTTAGAAGATAGTAAAAATAAATTTTTGTGAAATTATTTTCTTCTGAATTTTCTAATGAATTTTGCCTGGACTGCGACTTTATAGTCTGCTCGTTTCGATTTTGAACTGGACAACGGTTATGTTACGTGCTGAACTTAAATACGGGACCTACCATTTATCGTCCGTCTCCGATAGGACTAGAAAATCGATCTGACCTACACTGAGATCAGGGATCTCTGGAAAAATATTCCGATGGCTCCACGAGGGAGCGAATCGATTACCTTTGGAACGAAAGGTAAGCACCTCACATCTCTGACACTGAGACCACTTCACCCATCACGTGTATCATCTTGCACTAATCTTAAATCTCACACTTTCATCATACCGACCACTTGAACTTTGCCCTTGAAAAGTGTTTTCACTTCCGCTCTGCAGATAACGCTAGAAAACCAGTTCGGACGTTTCTCTGCGGGAGAAATATGACATTAAGTAAATTCATAAGAGCATATTCTTCACTTCTAGTTGATAAAGTTTCCACCAAGTGATTTGTGTTCAGACCCTCTTATGTCTGACCAATTGACCACACGTTGGATATCTTAGATGGTCACTACAGGAAGCTTCTTACTCTTCAAAACAGGAAAGTAAATATATATATCTGTTGCTGTTCTGTAACAGCTTGATATTAAAGAGAATTGGCTATTAAAGAGCAAGAAATTAAATATTTGGGACACATCAAACGACATGAGTGCATAAAGAAGATAATTTTGGAGGGAATGGTGTCTGGAAGAAAAATGAGAGGAAAACCTAGAAGACGGTGGGTGCAATATGTCAGTGACGATCTGTGAATGACTGCTGGCTGACGCAGGTCAACTTGCAAAGAACAGAGAGTTTTTCATGACTATTACCATGGGAGTCACGTTTTGAAGGACAAGCTACCTGATGAACGTTAATAACTATTGCTATTAAATTGTCCCTATGAAATTAGTTGAACTATTTTCATTCCATAATTGCAATTGAGTTCTAACCGCAATTATTTCATAACACCAGGATTTATATCACACAAAGTCTTTGTGTTTACGCTGTATGCAATATGTATCACATTTGATATTGGGGGGCTCTGTGGCTAAGTGGTTAAAACCTTTGCCTTGTGACCGCGTCGTTCTGTTCACAAGTGCAGATTTTTCCCCAGAGACCCTAAGATTGTTGCTGGAGCTACGGAGTTCATGCTTTGAGCAAAACTCTCGGCAGGTGGCGCACCATTTCTGCTGAGAGGGACCGAATCATATGGGGAAAAACCCGGTTCAATGAAGTCAATCCTTCGACTGTAAAACTGATTAATCAACATCGAACTGGCGTGTTGACTCACTGGATGCGTCTGGTTTTGTTGAAGCGCAGATCGAAGCACCTATGGACGTGTCCGGAGTGCTATGAAAATGGTCATCATATAACTAATATACATTAACATACAGAAAACAAAAACTATGGTAATCAACAAGGAAATGGAAAACCTAAAATGAATATAAAAATACATGGAGAATTACTACATCAAGTAAAAGCTACTCCTATCTCGGTCAGATGATAACAGATGATGGCAGATGTATAACAGAAATTAAAAAGAGAATAGGAATGGCCAAGGATAATTTCAATAATATGAGAAATTTACTGACATCCAAACAAATCACAAACAGGCTAAAAATTAGAATGATCAAATGCTATATATATCCTATATTAATGTATGGCTCGAAACATGGACAATGAACAAGCAGTTAGAAGACAGAATTGATGCATTTGAGATGTGGATATATAGAAGAATAAGCAGAGTTTCATGGACAGAAAAACAGACAAATAAACAAGTTTTAGGAAAACTAGGCATGAAGAAATAATTATTAAGAGAAATAAAATTCAGACAAGTAAAGTATTTTGGGCACATAAAAAGGCATGACACCATGATAAAACATTTACTAGAGGGGAAAGTTGAGGGAGAAGAGCAAGAGGAAGACCGAGAGATAAGTGGGAGGGAAACTTTAAGAAATGGACAGGTTACAGTCTGGCAGTGTGCAACACCAAGGCGAAAGACAGAGGATGCTGGAGATTCATTGCAGCCAACCTTCGATGTGGAGACGGCACCTGATGATGATGATAACTAATAACTGATGTATCACATTTATATATTTATATATCCCATATACTCTCTCTCTTGCCTTTTACCCCGGGTTGGGGCATAGGCCCTCAACCAACTCATGCCAAGTCTTCCTATCTCTAGCTATCTCCTGCAGCTCCCTCCAGCTCTTCTTTATATTGTTGATCTCCGCCTCCAAATCTCGTCTCCATGTATTTCTCGGCCTCCCTTCTTTCGCTGTCCCTGCGGGTTCCAGGCAAGGACCATTTATATTCCCTCTGGTTTTCGCAAAGTGTGTCCTATCCAGCGCCAGCGTCTTTTTTAACCTGTTCGTTCACTGAAATCTGTCTTGTTCTCTCCATAAGTTCCTCATTTGTGACCTTATCATACCATCTTATTCCCATCCCATATACTACTTGCATATATATGTATTTATTATTTTTAGAAGCGTTGAAAACTCTTACGTTATTCGTTATTTGTTACTAAACAAACGTGATAGCACACCGGACAGAACCATAGGGGATCAGTCTCCCTCAAACAGATGGCGAGGGGTATACATGGTGATGGCTCCAGTGACTCGTTGGCTAAGTCTGTTGTTGAGAAGGCCGGTCGTTCGAAAAGTTGTAGGTTCGAATCGTTATATAGACATTTTCTCTTCACCTTTCAACTCCCAACGGAGCACATGTCATTAACAAAATTCTTCCAACTCTTCCTCTCTCCTGTCATCCCTTCCAATTCTTTCCATTTTACTGATCTTTTTAATATCATCCACCAGCGCACTTCTCCAGGTATGTCTAGACCTTCATCTACTCCTCTTTCCCTGCGGGTTCCTAAACAGTGCTTGTCTCGCAATGCTTCTTGTCGGTCTTCTCAATGTGTGTCCTATCCATCGCCAGCGTCTCTTCCTTACATCTTTCTCCACCGATATCATTTAGTTCTTCTTTTTCTGCTGTTCCTTATCTAATCATATCATCTCCGTCACATAGACACATGTTCAGATATTTCATGAGATCTCTGTGATTATTGCTGAAGCTACGGAGTTTAATAATTTGTCAGATAGGGTGATCTTGCCGAAATGGAAGAAGTCATATTGAGAAATTGCCGTGTAATTAAATCAGTATTTCGCCTTTACATTTTTAATCATCAAAATGTACAGTGTTTTTTTTTTTATATCCAGAAGCACTTGAGCTTTCAGCTATTCGGCTCGGTGTCATGGACATCCTAACCCTTCGGTTCGGTGCCACGAACACCGTAAATTTGGAGAACATGTGGCTTTTCTGTCAGACCGCGGAATTGAACCGTACTCATGCAACCGCGAGAGAGGTAGAGAGAGAACCGCACTCACAGGGGCTTGTCACCCGTCGTCCAAAGCGCTACGAACACGCTGGGCAGGCGGGCATGTACAGTGTTTAAAGTACTGTTTTATAATTTAATGTTTGTACTGATAGCTCAAGCGGTAGTGAGCTCGATCACAGACCCAAGCGTACCTGGTTCAAACCCCACGGTGGGCAAATTTGGAAACAAATTCGTTTCGTGGGATTTTTACAAAAGGTAAAATAGACCTCACCGTTCAGAAAGCAATGGCAAACTACTGAACGTATAAGTGGTGCCTAGAAAATCAACGACTCATTTACTGTGGTTGATGGCTACGTCCTTTGGGATATGCCACGATTTTCATTTCACTCGATTAAAGAGTTATACGCGAATATCAATAAACAGATCTTGTTAATTATTTGTTATAATTAATATTTTGGTTCACGAAGTGGCTTGTCGGAAAATTGATACTACTAAAACGGTTTATCAAGTGACTTGTGGTATTTTGAGAGTTAATTAAAGATAAATTGTGAGAGCAACAGAGCTGTCTGGACTAGTAAAAGATTGCTACTAGAATCATATACCACTTAGCACCCCCTGGCGAGCACAAAGTCGGAAGTGCAACTACACTTTCACAAACTCTAGTGGTTTCTAGAAAACTACGTATCACTTTCCTGTCCATGTATAGCTAAACCTGTCCACTATCCAGGAGACTATCTGCTGGAACGTCTTTGAAGAGAACGTTTCAATTCATTTTGCAGAACGCCTGAATGCCTCCCCGCGCGCGTAGAACGTGAAAGGCAAGCAAAATGGTGGACTGCTGGTGTGTTTTCTCGAACCAAAAGTAAAAACTGGTATCGGAAAGACATCTGTATGAGGTAATAAAATTACGCTAAAATAGATGAAAGGGAAACAACTAGCAGATGTAGATGTAGGTGAAGACAGCGGTGGAAAGATGGTATAGAGTAAGAAAGTAGTGTGGAAGGGAGATAAGAAAGTATTGGTTATCGGTGGTAGGATAATTTTGAAACTTCTACTAAAAATATGAAAGTATTCCCCTTATCTGTGCTAGTCTAAGGATATTTCGAGTCTTGAGTAGAGCATATTGTACGAAACGACCACACATAACACAAGTTGTTTTAGTTAGAAAATTGAAATAGACTGTTTACAGATAAATAAAATAGAATGTTTTCTTCTTCTCTTCCACCATTTACTTCTTTATAATTTAAAATTAGAATTGTATCCAAAACAAAATATAATTCTGCATATTCTCGTAATCTTCTTCTTCTTCGCGTTCGTTCTTTACGACCAATTTTAATCACTCTTTGTGATATGTTTGATCTTTGCCAAGAACGTGTATACGTTGCACATTGGTTTGTAGGCCCCTAAACACATATATTTCTACACGTTTAGGACATCCGATTTCCACCAAACCTCCTTAGTCGCCTCTTACGACATGCATGGCAGGTAACAGTGGTTCTATTCTTTACACACCAAATTTGGGCCCCGGTAACCACTCGGGCGATTCTCGTAATTAAAACAACAAAGTCAACCAACAAAAGAAGAAACACTGCCTTATAAAAACTTAACTAATAACTGTATAGGATGTACCTTATTGAAACACCCATCTCGTAATATTAGAGCATAAATAATTCCAGTGACAAAGTCTGGCTGTGAAACATGGATATTTAACAAGGTCATCTACTGTCTATTGTCTTTTCCCAGGTGGATGATGGAATTGGTTGTTCACTCTTGCCGTTAAGCGTAGGGGTGGGAGCTTTAATTTGCGTTCCAGGTACAGATGAATCGCCCTTGTTGTGTTATATCCGTGTTTATTTAGTGTGGTCTGGATATTGTCTATCCATGTTTTTCTTGGTCTTTTCTTGGCCCCAGTACCTGATCTCTTTTTATTGTATGCTATTATTGCTGGTTAGTTGTATTTTATTATCATTAAATGTTCAAACCACTGCAATTGGTGTCTTGCAATGTATTTGGTGCATGAAGTTATACCCACTCTGCTTCTAATGTCCTCATTTCGTAGTCTATCTTTTCTGGTAACCCCAACTGCCTTCTTCTAGCATTTCATTACACACGTGGTGAGTTTTTTTTACTGTTTGTTGCTGTTAGAGACCAAGTTTGGCACTGATTACAAAGTGTTTGTAGACAAATACTTAACAAGGTAGTAGAAAAGCATATATGGACTTTTGACTGTAAATGTTACAGCAGAGTCATCTGTTTAACATGGACAGAGAAGCAAACAATTATATACATGCAGAAATAATTCAAAATCAAAGAAAATTGACTAACGCTGCAAAAAGAAATGACAAAAAAAGACATAATTTAGACATGAAGTGTTGGAAAAGACCATTAGGGAAAGAGGCATCTTGGAAAATAAATGCAGGAGACCACGGACAAGAAGGATGGGATTGATGAGTGGAGCACGGGGTAAAAAGCGGTGCATCTTGAACATAGATTCCCAAACTTTTTGCTCGCACCGCCCACTTTGCACGACATAAACTTTGTAACGCCCCACTCCCCATTATAACTGTTTGCCAACGCCCCCTTATATTTATATATATATATATATGCTCTATTTTCACCTTGACATAGAAAATTGATATATATTTATGTCATACATGGTCAATTTTCCAATGATTATATACATGAAATATAAAATTATTGATAAAATGAATCGTGTAAGATGGGCATAAAATGAATTCAAATTTTTAATGATTATTCAATCGCAAAATCACGAAAAAACTCCACCCAAATGCTCTGAATCCACTATCACCCCCTCCCTGGAAGGCTTCAGCACCTGCTGGGGTGGTACCGCCAACTTTGGTAGCCCATGATCTAGAATATGAAAGATATATATTTTTTATGCCGATTCTTAGTAGTTGAGAACCTCGATACCTTAATGCAGCGGTTCCAAAACTTTGGGGGACTCTTTTGTTATAATATAAAGTTTACAACTGAGAGAAAAAAAGCCATTACGCTCAGACACAAAGATTGATATATAACAATAGATGTATTAGATATATGGATATATAGATAGATGATAGATAGATAAATAGATAGATAAATAGATAGATAGATAAATGATAGATATATAGATAGATCTTCTTCTTCTTCTTTGCGTTCGTTCTTTACGACCAATTTTAATCACTTTTTGTGATATGTTTGATCTTTGCCAAGAACGTGTATACGTTGCACATTGGTTTGGTAAGCCCTAAACGCATAGACTTCTGCACGTTTAGGACATGTGCATCCGATTTCACCCAAACCTCCTAATCGTCTCTACGACACATGGCAGGTAACAGTGGTTATATTCTTACACCCCAATTTAGGCCCGTAACCACTCGGCGGCTTTGGGACAAAATGTGAACAAAATATTAACACGATCATCTAAATTAGATCAGGAACCTCGCCGGTGCAGTGAAGTGTGTGAACTACCCTCTGAAATCTTCTTGTGTAAGAAAGAAACCAAAGCACATATAGTTACTCACCGAAGTCATCTAATAAATCAATTACAAGCGAAATTCATTAATCAAAACATACCTTAAGTGACTGTATCTATTCCGTCTTCTCATCTCTCTTCCACCATTTACTTCTTTATAGATGTGTTTGGGAGGGGGAGACTATTTCTTGTGCCAGAAATAGTGCCATTCCAGAACAATATGACATGAGTTTGTGCTTTTTCTTCTTAATATGTAGACTTCTGCTGGAAGTGGCCGATGCAATTGACACTGAAAACAAAAAAATAGAAAAGTCAAAACGGTTAGAAAATATAATAATAATTCCTCTCGTACCGTTATACGTTACATAGGGCCTGCAAGTAATTTCTCCATACCGCTCTATCCTGGGCAACTCGCTCAATCTCTTCCATGGAACTGAGACCGATATTTCCTGCCTCTCTCAGCAAAGTTCGCTTCAGGGTGTTCTTAGGTCGACCTCTCTGTTAGAAAATATGCTCCATGAATATTAAAGAAGAATGGTTGGAAAAAGTATTATATACAAACACAAAACAAAACAGAATGAAGAGGTTAAACATTGAAAGAGATGATAAGATCACAATTGAGGATCTAAACTTCAAGCACCTCTGAAGTCGGCAAAAGGCTGAATGCACGACAAGGAACAACAATCCAACGGTAAAGTAGGCTTTCACGCAAATATCAGTCAGAAGCACCATACAAGCAAGGCGCCATGACTAACACTCAAATTCACAGCGGGCGAACGCAGAAGAAGAAAAAAGCGAAGATAAATTATAAGGAATAGTTTTTAAAAATATTGTTTTTATTAATATAAGTGAAAAAAAAAAACTATGATAAAAAAGCAAATGTGAACAGACTCCATATTTCTTTGTCCAAATGATATTGATAGAGGGAATGGGTCTAGAAGATGTTGGTAAATTTGTCAGCCTTGGAAGCAAGATCAGCTAATCAGGAGATGTAATACATGAGAACATTACTACCAGGATTATGAAAGCCCGACAAGACTTTGCTATCCTGCACACAGTGTGGAAATTTACTGTAATTTCCACGAAAACAAAGCTCAGGATATTCAGCTCAAATGGGAAATATGTGTTTCTGTATGGCTCAGAAACTTAGTGAGTCGCCAAGTTAAATACAAATACGATTCAGACCTTTGTCAGCTCATGTCTTCGGCGGATTCTCAGACTGAGATGGTATTATAGAGTTTCATAGTTCATAGTTCATATGTACGGTTCCAACTTCACTGCAACGGGTCACCCCATAATTGCTCCGTTCCTGGGCCAACGAAAATCACACGAAATGCTAACAGATGTCTTCCGTGTCGTGAGCTAATTCCAGAATGAAACAGCTGTACCGCCACAGAAAGCAACCTGCACCGCATAAATGCATATGGCCGTCACTAAAGTGTCAACACAAAACTGTTCATCACTTGAATTGCAATTCATATCGAAGGGAACATCAATAACGACAAAATCCAGCTTTCTGCACACGCAGAACAATGCATACGGCAAATTGAGTTGGTTGTCATAACCGCTGTCCGCCATTTTCTGAATACCCACAATCACAACAAATGCACGGTTGACACAGCAAAAAAGCATTCCATGTAACATTCATAGCTCACAGCGTTGCTCAAGCACTAACTCCGTAGCTCGGCAAACGAAACCGGAAAATACCCGACCAAACATGGCGGAAATGCGCTAGCAAAGTCATGTCCAGAATCAAACAGTTCTGATTCTGAATGGCCCTCCTGCATTCCGTCATTGCTGGCCAGATTTGTCGAGGAAAAAACGGCATTGGGTCGGTCATACCCTACGGAAGACACAGTCGAGTATCACTAGAGAAGCAATTGAGTGGAACCCACACGGAAAACGGAATATAGAATGTCCTAAACAGTCCTGGAGACGAATTCATCTTGAGGAACTGAAAGAAGCTCAATTATCCTTGGAGACCATAAAGAAAACAGTCAGAGACCGGGAAAAGTGGCAACCGACTGTTGAGGCCCTATGCTCCACAAGGAGCGGAGAGGATTAAGTCAAGTCCATATCATTAACCACCACTTAAAAACAGTTACAGAACCCTTGTTCCTACTCCACGTAAATTGGGTAATACGGTATCAGATCGGTATTTTTCATTGAACATCGGAACATGATAGGTGGTTTGATACGCCGGTCACCTTTACTTCCAGGTGATTTTCCTGGTACCCAATTACGGCTTGGTCAAACTGGGAGCCTTTGCTATAGGAAACATATTCCACGCCTACTGCGGAATGGAACCCGGACCACTAGACTAAGAAGCGAGTCCACTAACAACTAAGTTACTGCGGTTCACATTAACCACTGTTTTGGTAGTAACGTATGAGCTTACCACACCATCATCTAGTAAAGTGACTTTTACATAGAGCATTAGTTTTCTTTATATACTAAACCTTCTATGCTTTTATCATTGCTAGCAATAGTAAACAAATGTATATGTAAGTAGTAATTGTGTATGTATTCGATTGTATGTTGCCGGCGTTTGCAAGTGGAGTAAAGAACGGTAACACTGGAAGGCTTCTGAGGTAGGGGCATATGGAAGCTACCCTAGTAAATAAAAACGTCGCAGAAATCAGATGTGCTGGCCCAGTTGTTGACGCATAACTGGAACAACGTACAATCGTGCTTAGGCTCGATCATATACAAATCACAAAGAGTAGTCAACAAGGGTCGATATGGAGCGATAGCAAGTAGAAGAGAAAGTATGTATTAGTATGATGGAACGGATTAGCCTAATGCATAAAAGCGTTCGACAACGACTCGCACACAAGAGAGTAATGGGTACAATCCCACATTGGAAGAAAGGATTTGACCCTCCTACCTCCTGTACGCTAGTACATAGAAATATGAAGTGACTGGCATTTCATAAAATAAGAGCTAAAAATGCTACGGGCGATAATATTTAAAAAAAATTAAAATGAAAAATACTGAAATCAAAGTCAACAGAAAACCTTCTAATGTTCCAAATTGGTGTGCTCAGAACTCGGTAACATTCGTTGTACGGAAAGAGTTAAAAAGTATAAGCAGAAGAAACAAAAAGCAGACCTCAAAGACAGTATAAAAAAAAAAAAAACTACATAAAAACAAAGTTTACAAAACGAAACAAGACATGAAGTGTTCCTATAGAGACGACATCTCGGTCAAAGTCAGAGGTTAATTCTATGTATGTTTTCTATATCTATGTTTTGTCCCACTGCGTCGAATTAGAAGAGATTTATAGAACAGGCTTTGTGTGCGCTTTATTAATGGATATTTTTAACGGCTTCTGTTTTATCTGAGGTCCACCTTTCGTGTGGACAGTCTTTCGAAGCGAGTTCACTAACAATTACGCTACAGCGGCTCGGACAGTCTTTCGAAGCGAGTTCACTAACAACTACGCTACAGCGGCTCTTGGACAGTCTTATAAAAAAGTAAAGTAAAAGTAAAGGAACCCTTTCATACCTCGTGGTATATCAATACAGATCAATACAGTGTTAGGCCTGTATTTTTCATTCACCGTCGGCACACGATGGGTGATGTTGTCAGCGTCACGCCGGCCGCCTTTACTTTCCCAGAGCATGTCTGGTACCCAGTTGAGGCTGGGTCGACCTGGGAGCCGTCGTGGTCGGGAAAGATTTCACTCGCATTGCGGGAGCTGAACCCTGACCACCAGCCTTTCGAAGCGAGTTCACTAACAACTACGCTACAACGGCTCTCGGACAGTCTTATGCTTTGAATTAACTGTTTAGGCGTAGTATTGCTCTTTGAGGGTAAATGTCTGTTATCAATCAGCTTATGTGTACGAAACTTTTATTTATTTTTTCTTCTTGAAGTTCAATATTGATGCTGTACTCACTTTTTTCCCAGTTTTAATTTCGAAGCTAGTCAATTTTGATACTCCCAGCAATATGAGTAAACACTTTATCTCTGTCTTGACTAATTTTCTTCTAACGTGTGGTGTCAGCGTCCAGTTTTGGCACTGACAGCATAATGTTGAGAGAAAGATTGTGCTGTCCAATGCTGTTTCAGTTTTCTTATCTTATCTTATCTTATCTTATCTTAACCACATTTGTCGTAAGCGCCGTGGGATAGTTAGTTTTCTATCTTGTGTCAGGTGTGTTGCGTTTGACGTTGTCAGTCCATGCTTTCGCAGGGACTCTGAGATGTTATCTATTCATTGTGTTCTTGGCCTGCCTCGTGCTCTGCGCCCTGAGCGTCGATTATTATAGGCACGTGATGGTAGTAAATGTGGTTCCATTCTCATTAGATGGCCGAACCACTTGATTCTTTGCTTCTCGATGTACTGTATGCATGGTATAGTACCAACGATGCTTCTGATATTCTCGTTTCTCCCTCTATCTCGCCTTGTAACGTTGGCAGCTTTTCGTAGACATCTCACTTCACATGTTGTAATCTTTCTTTCTTGTGTCTTAGTCAGGGGCCATATTTGGCACTGATAACAGTTTCAGTATTCATGGTGGCATATTTGCATTTCAAAATTGCTGCCAAAAAAAGGTGTAAGGGGGAATGAACGTGCGGATATGCTTGCAGGTATGGCTACTGTACAAAGCAGGCGAGCAATGGACCAGGCTGATATTATAAATTCCTTAAGTGAGAGAGGACGTGTACATGATTCACGTAATAGTGGTGAATCTACAACACTAACCAGACTGCAAGAACTCAAAGTTAGGTGTGGTGTAGCTCGACAAGAACGCTATGCTGGCAGACAAAGAAGAATTGTAAACCAACAAAGAACCGGGATCGTTAGTCGCCACACGCTGATGGACATACTGAGGGAGAGATAGGAGCACTTATGGACTAAATTGTTCGACGTGCAGTGATGGTGATCCGACGACTAAACTAAACTAAAACTCAAAAAAATTGCTGCCATATGTGTCATTTGATTTGAATTCATTTATTTCAAATATGTTGGACCTCGTTAGTTATTTTTTCACTTACGCAAAAAAATGTGCTACCTAGGTATATCAGATCTTTCTCTTTTCTTCTTTTGTCAGCACACTGTTACCGGGTTGTTAACCCAGTGTCGTAGTTTTATGTATCTGTCACGCCCGCGTGCCCAGCGTGTTCGTAGCGCGTTGGACTACGGTGACAAGTCCTCTGTATGTGCTGGTTCAACTTCGCGGACTGGCAGAAAAGCTACAGGTTCCCAGATTTACGGTGTTCGTGGCACCGAACCGAAGGGTTACGATGTCCATGACACCGAGCCGAAGAGCTTTCAGCTCAAGTGCTTCTGGATCGGAAAAAACAAAAACAAATGTATCTGTCTTGCTCTTCTCTGGAGACTTGTGTGATGGTATTCTTAGTACCCTGGCATAATTCAACTACGTTATCTATCCTCTCGCCTTCCTTCCTGAAATTCTGTTGTGGAAAGCTTCATAGACACAGTTTCATAGACTTGCTATATTTAATGTTTGTCGATGATGATATTGGTAGCGTTTCCCTCTCTGTTGACTGTGGTTACTTCTGTTTTGTCAATGTTTATTTTATATTGCCATCATGTATAAATTCCTACTGCCCAAAAATGAATATATGATACTGAAAACTAAAACTGAAATAAAAATGGGAAAAATTAGAAATGAAATAAAAGAAGATGGAACAATAATAATTAAATAGACATAAGTATATATATTATTGAGCATGAGAAGTGACAGTCGCATTGAAATGTCTGCATAAGCGAATAACGATGCTAGAGGTTAAGTGAACCAACAAAAATAAGTTCTTATATACTAACGGTTGTATTTGCTCGAAAGGAACGCCTGTGTGTTGCCTTGGCCCACAAAGGGATCAAAGAAGATTCTAAGAAGAAGAAGAAGTAGAAGAAGAATCTCGAAAGGAGTAGATAATTGTCTCAAGTATCGATATGAAACGCAACACAATCTAGTACATATCTTTTCTCTGGCAACCTAGATGTCAAACGATAAGAAAAACAGCACAAATGCTGCGTATATTTATTTATTCAGCTTTAGTCTGTCACGCAATCCATGTATTTACATTCAAAAAATGACAGGTACATGTAAATTTATTCCATATCAAGAGTTTGAATAGTGAACTAACAGTGCAAGGGCACTAACTTAGTAATGTAAAATTTCGATTAGTCTGCACAGAGTCATTTCCCTTGTTAAATAATGGAATCAATTACAATGTCTGTTTGTTAGAAAGCGTTAGACACCTCTGAAGTCGGAGAAGCGGAGAAGGCACAAATGTATATCAGAGGACACTAATGAAAAGGAAAATTGGCCTTCACGCAAAAATTAGCAAGAAGCGTCATACCGGGTGCACTGACTATGCCTGAACGTAGCTAACGAGCGCAAGAGAAAGAAAAACAAGCGTTAGCCTATGTCATCTTTGATAAGAAAACAATTTTCTTTAACTGGCTATGATATAGCTTATGGTTTATTTTCAACTATTATTGAATTGGTACTGTTAGAACCAATAAGCGAATTTTGGTTATTAAATGTTTCATTTTAATTACAAGAGACTAAAGATTTCAGATCGATTACTTAGCATCTGATTTCACCCTATATAGCTCCGCCATCTCTGCAGAAATGACATAACACCTGCCGATAGTGTTGCTAAAGCAGGAACTATGTAGCTCCAGTAATTATGTGGGGATCTCTGGGAAGCAATACATTCGTGAACAGAGCTGAGAAGTTTGGATTCGAACACCCGACCTTCTGAAGCTGCATATCGGTACTATTGGGAAACGTGAAACTGAAGAAATAAGTTTGTCAAGGTGGGACGGTGATAGAGGTAGACATAAAGGAGGTACAAAACAATATGGGAAGAACGCAAACCTGGTAGCCTTATATTCAATATATCCATTATTTTTTGTTTTTCTGTGTTGCCAGTGTGATGGTTATAGTGAAATTTGGTTACTTCCTCTGATGTAATTGACATGTGATTTAACGTGATCTTGACACTCTACATAAACCAGAAATAACACTAATACGAAGGCGAGTCTATAAGTAAGTCACACAGTTCTGTGAGATGGCAGGTTAATGTAGTTGGTGTTTTCTAAAGATGTCATTAGGTGAAAGCAGCATCGAACTTTATATTCTCGTTCGTCAGGTGACGCTAGGTGTCTCATGCGCATGCGCAGCGCATAAACAAAATGGCGACTGTACTTTCGGAATGTAAACAAAAGCGTTTCATGCTGTTGTGCGTTTTTTTAACATACGTCATACTTCACATTTTAACATACTTATATTAGTAACTACTGATCACTATAATATTGATAGTTACAGTGATATTGCGTCTGACCATGTTTAGAATTCAGAAGAAGTGATGAAATCAGAGAAATGTCTGGTCAACCACTAGTAACAACTGTTATCAGAAAGAGAAGATGGAGATATGTTGGACACACCTTGAGAAGAAATGATCAATAAATATCAAAGCAGACATTGAAGTGGTGGGCAAAGGGTTCAAGAAAGAGAGGACGATCTAAGGAGACTCTGAAACGAACTTTTCTGAGAGCTGAAAGAAATATCAGTCTCAGTTCCGAGAACGCAAGAGAGAGAGAGTCTCAGTTCCATGGAGGAGACTGAGTTACCCAGGATAGATCGGTTTACTAGAAATTGCTAGCAGGATCTATGTAACGTATAACAGTACGAGAGGAATTATTATTATTATGTTTGCAAAGCTGTCCAGTATTTATGAAGCGCATCAAAATGAAATGGCTTTTAGAAAGACGATTTCAGAACAAGTTATATGTAAATCTGTACAACATAACGAGTACAATTCTTATTTTTCTGCGTCACACTGTTAACGGGTTGGTGTCCAGTGTCGTCGTTTTCTGGTTTTGTTTTGCGCTGCTCTGGTGTTTTGGTGGGTAGTTATTTGTGCTTTTTTGAAAAGATTCTGTTATGCCATCTAATCATCTTTTTCATGGTTTTCCTCTTGTCTGTGTTTCCGATGTCCGTTTGTAGAAATCTCTGTATACATTCTTCTATTCTTATTCTTATTTAAATGTTCCATATCGACGACTTGTTAACCACTCTGTGTGATTTGTATGTGATCTGAGCTTAAGAGCGATTGTACGTTGTGCCAGTTCTGCGCCTGCAAGTAGGCTACCACATCCGATTTCTGCGCTGCTTTTTATTTACTAGGGTAGCATCCCTAGGGTATACATCAGTCGCCTCTTACGACATGCATTGTATGTTGCAGTGGTACTATTCTTTGCTTCCTTGCGGGCCCCGGTACCACACCAGCGTCATTTACACTAATATTAGAGATCTCTGTAAAAATATCACGATGACTTCACGAGGGAGCAAACTGGTTACCTTTGGTACGATGTGCACGGTTGAACTGCGAGAAACTCTATATCTTGGAGATCTAAATTACTTGGAGATCTAAATTACTAGTACCTTTGAATGCGTAGAAAGGCTCGCCTGAATGACGAGAGGCACTGGTAATAAGAAAAGCAATCCACGCAAAAATCAAACATAGACGCTAAGTTTGAAAACATGTCTGATAAAGTAAACACAAAGGTTCTTCCATCATATCCAGCGGCGGTTCGTAATCATTTTTGTTGGTGGGACCAGACAGAAATTTTCGGAAAAATCATGGTTTCGGTTAGGTATATTTTAATGTATAAAATAATAAATACACATTACACCTTATTTTTGGTGGGGCCTGGCCCCACTGGGCTTTAATGACGAGCCGCTACTGATCATATCGTCATATCATATCTTGAAAGAGTATCTTCCAACATTTCATCATATTATCTCAAAACTTCATCAACTAAACCTTTCATACCGGAAATGTATACACTTTTACTTATAAAAATTAGGAATCTTTCCATCCTGATAGTAAAGCTGAAAACATAAAAAAAACACTAGACACAGACAAAGATAGCCTGGAAAAATGTAAAGACTGTTAACAGAAGAACATGAGCTAAAATGTTTGAGAGCATAAAACGGCTATAAATGTCAGAGAAGATTCTACACAGGAAACTCACAGCACGTGAGATATGGCCGGTCTACAGCTTCTAGAAAAGATTCAAGAATGGCCAAAAATTGAAAGGGTGGGATTTTTGTCTGATTTTGAATCGTATCAAACCGTTGAAGATATGTGCGGTTAAGTTATAGCTATTTTTTAAAAGTAAGTTTAAGAGGGAAATGTAAAGGAAGAAACGATAATGAATACCAGATTGACGTACAAGGAAATTTAAAAAAAACAAGTTCGAAGATGCAAGTTCGCGTCGTCAGCGTAGTAGGTAGCGCCTCATTCTTATAGTGAATAGTTAGATGGCAACGTTAATACCAAGTATATCCGGTAGTCTTTTTAAATGAGTTGTCTGTCAGTTTAAAGTGTTTTAAAGTTGAAGAATTTACGTCATTGCACCGGGTTTTACTCCATATGGCTCGGTCCCTCTCCACAGAAATCGCACGCCACCTGCCAAGAGTAATGGACAAAGCACGAACTCCGTAGCTCCAGCAACACCTCTATCAGTGTCTGGAAAACAGTGCACTCGTGAACAGAACGGCGCTGTCCGGGTTCGAACCCACGACCTTCGACTCGCAAGGCAATCAGCTTAACCACTTAGTCACATGTCAGTTCCCATTCTTAGTGTGCAGGAAGTAGGAGTTCTAATCACTTTCCTCATAGTGTTGGTTGAATAGAGTGTGATTTGAACGCAAAGACGATTGTACGATTCGATAACCATGTGTTGTATGCATTGTTCTAATATATAAATATATAAATAAATGAATTTAACAAGGATGGATCGATAGTTTGCAATGAAAGGTCAGCATGGGTCAACTCTGCTACCTTATACAGCAGAAAGTTCAAGGAAGCCAGTGATGCATTTAGTATGACAACAAGTAGCACATGCAGTGGTTAGGATACTTAATTAGAGTGGAATTTTTTTTTTTTTTTCCGATCCAGAAGCACTTGAGCTATTCAGCTCTTCGGCTCGGTGCCATGGACATCGTAACCTTCGGTTCGGTGCCACGAACACCGTAAATCTGGGGAATCTGTGGCTTTTTCTGCCATCCCGCGAAATTGAACCCGCACACACAGAGGGATAGTCACCCGTATTCCAACACGCTACGAACACGCTGGGTAGACGGGCATGAGAATGAAATACAACCAACTACCAATAGCAGCAGCAAGTAAAAGGAAATCAGGTAATAGAGCCAATGTAAGACCAAGAAAATGGTGGATAGACAATATCAAGAACACACTAAATAAATACGGTTATAACACACGGGTGACTCATCTGACACTAGAATGCACATTAAGACTCCCACCCCTATGCTTAACGGTGAGAGTGGACAACCAATTCTATGATTTAATAAATTCTTAAAGACTCAATACTGTATAATAACAATTGCGAAATACGTAATGACAGAGTCCTGTAGTTTTACAAAATACAAAAGCAATAACAATACACAGGAACGTTTCGACCAAAAGGCCTTTATCAAGCAATCGATACAACAGGAGTAACGACATAAATGGAAAAAAAGCTAGAAGAAGAAACAAATAGAGAAACAATACATATTTTTACTTATTTCAATGGAACTGATAATTTGGGATCTCACGATGTCCAGGTCACAGCCAACCGATCATGTTCCTTGATGATCGAAGTAGGTTTGCACTAGAGAATCGTTTTATTTCGTTAAATGGTACCTTGTGACCTCATGGAACTCAATGCCCTATATATCTATGCTTGTAGTACTTTTATCTATGCTGTAGTACTTTATTATGCTAGTACTTTCTCTTCTCTATGTTTCTTATTCTGTATATGTTCAATCTATTTAAAAAATAAGAAGTTAATTTGCATATCCTTTACAGGACTTTGCGAACAACTCCAGTTTTTTAATGCTGTTTGGGATTTTTCTAGGCATTACTATGTTCAGCAGTTTGTCATTGCTTTCTGAACGGGTGGTGCCATCGTCCATGTGTAAAAATCCACGCGAAACAATTTGCAACCAAACTGTCCGCAGCGTGATTCGAACTCAGAACGTCTGGGTTAATAGACTGAGTCATTATCCCTAAGCCACAGACACCACCTGTTCAATGTATACAAGTTATATATATATATATATATAGATTTGTTTATTGTATTCCATCTTGTTGTTTTCTTGTAATTTTTTTGGCATTTATTTCGTTATTTGTTTTTAGTCACAGATTTTTATTTTAGGACCGTTGGATGTTTCTGTCGTAGTCTATATGTGAAATTCTTCACTTCTGTTGTATCGTTTGCTTGATTTTTTTTTCCGATCCAGAAGCACTTGAGCTTTTCAGCTCTTCGGCTCGGTGCCATGGACATCGTAACCCTTCGGTTCGGTACACGAACACCGTAAATCTGGGGAATATGTGGCTTTTTCTGCCATCCCGCGGAATAGAACCCGCACACACAGAGGGATAGTCACCCGTAGTCCAACACGCTACGAACATGCTGGGCAGACGGGCATCGTTTGCTTGATAAAGGCCTTATGATCGAAACGTTGATGTGTATTGTTATTGTTTTTTAAATTTTTAAAACCACAATACTTTGTTATTACGTGTTTCAACATTGCTACATAGTGTTAATTAATGCTTTTCCCTTATATCGATAATTATAGTAATAATTAAAAGACACAGTTTCTATATATTTTAACTTTGTTTGAAGATTTAATCATTGCGCTTTCCAGATTTTGTTGGTGGAACATGACGAAATTTTGACTTGTTTTCTTGATTTTTCCAATTGTGTCCTTTTCCAAAACACCATCTCGCTATACTGTTCTTCTCATGTATACACGATTCTAAACTTCCTCTATGATTTCTTTTTGTAACTTAATTGGGTTGTTTGATTTTTTTTTTAATTCATCATTACTTTTGTTTTTTCAATACTAATTTTGAGCCCTATTGTTTGAGCTTGAAAAGGATTCCAGAAAGAGAAGACGACATAAGGAGACCCTGAAACGAACTCTCCTAAGAGAGGCAGAAAATATTGGTATCAGTTCCATGTAGTACATTGAGCGAGTTGCCCATGATAGAGCGGTATGAAGAAATTGCTTGCAGACCCTATGTAACGTATAATGGTACAGGAGGAATTATTATTTTTCTTTTTGTTTGAGCTGTTCTGTAATGTGTTTTTATATTTGTTTGAGCATTCCCGTATCGATTGACAAAAAGTTTAATATCTGTATAATTCAAATCTTCTAGTACTGAGGTAAGTAAGTGTCTATCAAATGTGTCTACTGTTCTCCTCTATAGGCTCTGTGGTCAGTCAGTCTATAGCAACATCATACAATAATGGTGAAGGAATACACCACAGCATAACTGCTGTAGCACAAGTACAAGAGTGTTATTGTTTGTGTCAGAAATTATTTTAGTCACAAGTCTTGGAGTATACAAAAACATAAATTTGGGACAATGAAATGAACATTAAAATGAAGCTCAATTACATAGTAGTAGCGCCCGTGTGGTGCCGGGGCCGCAAGGAAGCAGCGAATAATACCACTGCAACCTACAATACATGTCGTAAGAGGCGTCTAATGTAGGACCTAGGGAAGCTACCCTATTAAATAAAAAGCATCGCGGAAATCGGATAGTTTAGTTTTACTCGTCGGATCACCATCACTGCACGTCAAACAAATTAGTCCATAAGTGCTCCGATCTCTCCCTCAGTATGTCCATCAGCGTGTGGCGACTAACGACACCAGTTCTTTGTTGGTTTACAATTCTTCTTTGTCTGCCAGCATAGCGTTCTTGTCGAGCTACACCACACTTAACTTTGAGTTCTTGCAGTCTGGTTAGTGTTGTAGATTCACCGCTACTACGTTAATCATGTACACGCCCTCTCTCCCTTAAGGAATTTATAATGTGCTAGCCTACTACTAGCCGCATAACTGACACAACGTACAATTGCTTTTAGGCTCAGATCACATATAAATCACACAGAGTGGTAAACAATAGCTCGATATGGAGCGTTCAAAGAAGAAACTGAATTGTATAAATGACTAGAATGAAGCACAATAAATGACACAGTAGTAGAGATATTGTTTCAAGCATACCGATAACTAAGGATAAAGTCTTAAGAAACATTTCCTTCCGAGTGGTTACCGTGGCCAAATTTGGGGTGTAAAGAATAGAACCACTGTTAACTGCCACGCATGTCGTAAGATGCGACTAAGGAGGTTTGGATGAAATAGGAAGCACATGTCCTAAACGTGTAGAAGTCTATACGTTTAGGGCCTACCAAACCAATATGCAACGTATAAACGTTCTTGGCAAAGATCAAACATATCACAAAGAGTGATTAAAATTGGTCGTACAGAACGAACACAAAGAAGAAGAAGAAAAAAACATTTCCAATACATAAGCGCTCTTGACCCATACACACACACAAAATTAACAAAGGTTGGCAGAAATCAATGAAACATTGACTCCAACTAATCTATGATTCTATGACTGTCATACAGCAATCCATGTCATACATTTGGCTCGCAAACAAGTGCGAAACAATTACTGCAAAACTATTACTCAATTACATATTTAATGATAAACTAAGTTGCAATTAAACATTTATTGGCACACTAATTTACAATGAAACATTTATTGGAAAACTCGCCCGTTTGGTGCTGGGAACCGCACGGGAAGCAAAGAATAGTACAACTGCAACATTCAATGCATGTCGTAAGAGGTGACTGATGTAAGCCCTAGGAATGCTACCCTAGAAAATAAAAAACAGCGCAGAATTCGGATGTGCTGGCCTACTTGTAGGCGTATAACTGGCACAACGTACAATCGCTCTTAGGCTCAGATCACATACAAATCACACAGTGTGGTTGACAACTGGTCGATATGGAGCGTTTGAAGAAGAAGAAGGAACACTGCATTTTACAATTTCATCCACTGTAATTTCCAAAGAATTATACGCAAATAAATCAAATTGAGATAGTGTTATTCATTTTTAAAAACAAAATTTCGACAGGTGTAGTGTCTTGCCGGATAATATGTACTGTTCAAGCAGTTTGTTATGTGACTTGGCGAATTGCAAGAGTTAAATTAATAGTAGTTAAAAAAATTAATATAGCACACACACTGACAAAGAACAAGCAATTAAACAAATACTAAGCAATAATAATTAAAGACATATTGAATAGCAACGGTAAATTAAACACTGGCATATCGCAACCAGTTAAACGCAAACTGAATTACACACATCAACAAAAACAGATATTGACTTACACACATCATAAAACCACACACTGACTTACACACATCAATAAAACCACACACTGACGTTCACATATCAATAAAACCACACACTGACTCACACAGATCAGTAAAAACAGACACTGACTTATACAGATCAACAAAGTCACACACTGACTTATACAGATCAACAAAGTCACACACTGACTTATACAGATCAACAAAGTCACACACTGACTTATACAGATCAACAAAGTCACACACTGACTTATACAGATCAACAAAAACACACACTGACTTACACATATCAACAACAACAAAAAAACACTGAGACACACAAAACAATAAAGCACACTCTGATTTACACAGGTCAATCACAGCCAACTCTAGATAACTAGACCAAAACAACTGGTGAAAAATGTTCATAATATTTATATTCCTTTTTGTTAAACTTAACTTGTTGCATAATATAACTTCGAGTTAGCATTTTGTGTTGATTTTAAAATGAATGCCAGGTCACGTGGTGTAGTTGGGGTCTGATTTCCCATAATTCTTATCTGAGTCCGAAGGCCCATAAGTTTATAGTTGGCTCTGATTCAACATATACACATATTGACTAACACATATTAACAAAACCACATACCGACCTACACAGATCAATAAAAACACGCTCCTGCAAACATAATTTAACAAAAACACACACTGTTTAAGGGAGAAAAAAAAATAGTGACTTACACAGATCAACAAAAACACTCACGGACTAACAACAATTAATTCCACACATACAAAGCTACAATAATCAATGAAAGAAAATATAGTCCCCAATAGGAAAATTATGTCTGCAAAGGACACATAGTCTCCGAAGTGGAGGTAGAAAGTAAAATAGGTAGAACACAAAATATTAGAGTTTCTCAAGTGTTGATTTTTCAATACTTATCGTTTCTCCCCCATTTTCAAGTTGTTTTAAAAAATAATTTAATTACTCGAAAATTAAAAATGTAAATTAAATGTTTATGATTTTGTTTCGTAATTTGTCATCTCAATTCTATAAAACAGAGGAGATGACGAAAAGGTGCAAATATAACCAAGATTTGAAAAAGCTGGGAAAAAGATCGTCTTGAAGTGGTGCAAAAATGGAAAGCTTTCTACCCAAGACTTGGCTTCCGTACAGATCCCTTTCCAAATTTCCACGCCCACTTGTCAGAAGCTGGCGTTTGGGGAAAGTTTACAACCAATAAGGGTTAACACGGCCTGGTTGAAAAACGAGACCCTCCTGCCTGAACACAGAAACACACTTGAGAGTTCATCTAATCAAGAAGGAAGATACACATATGTAAATGAGTTAATGCGATACACAAGGACATAAAATTGGCAAAATGTGTAGCCGAGTAATGGTCTGTGTGTGGTAGACTGATATAAGAAAATCAAGAAAGAATACAGTACAACTGAAGATGAAACTTACAAATGTTGGTTAAAGAGAGAAAAATTACAAATTTCAGTTAGACAATTTTACAGATGCAAGTTAGAAAATATTAGAAATGCAAAGTAGAAAATGTTACAAATGCAAGTTAGAAAATGTTACAAATGCAAGTTATAAAATTTACAAATGCAAGACATAAAATTGACAAATGCAAGAGTAATGGTTCTGCAGGTTAGACTTGATAATAAGAAAATTTCAAATAAGATAAAATTTACAAATGAAGATGAAATTACAAATGTAAGTTATAAAAGAAAAAATTACAAATTAATTAGTTAACAATTTTTACAAATGTAAGTTAGAAAATATTGAAATGCAAAGTAGAAAATTGTCAAATGCAAGTTATAAAATGTTACAAATGTAAGTTAGAAAATGTTACAAATGTAAGTTATAAAATGTTACAAATGTAAGTTAGAAAATGTTTGAAATGCAAGTGAGAAAATTGTACAAATGCAAGTTATAAAATGTTACAAATGTAAGTTAGAAAATGTTTGAATGCAAGTGAGAAAATTGTACAAATGCACGTTAGAAAATGTTACAAATGTAAGTTAGAAAATGTTTGAAATGCAAGTGAGAAAATTGTAGAAATGCACGTTATAAAATGTTACAAATGTAAGTTAGAAAATGTTACAAATTCAGGTTAGAAAATACTTGAAATGCAAGTTATAAAATGTTACAAATGCAAGTTATAAAATGTTACAAATGCACGTTAGAAAATGTTATACTACAAATGCAAGTTGGAAAAACTAACAAATTCAAGTTAGAAGAAAAGTACCTGCTGTAGTTAAAAGAAACGTTATAACATTTGCTTAAAGAGACGAAGTTAACTCTTAAACGTTCATGTGTTTGTAAGTTTATTTTTGTTATTTTTAAAGGCCTGCTCTTTTACTAGAAGCCATATGTACTCCAGGAATTGAAAATAGGCACTTCCGTATCGTGCAGGGACACGTAAGGGAGACAAAGAATAGTACCACTTTGACATACAATGCATGTCGTAAGAGGCGACTGATGTAGGCCCTAGGGATGGTACCCTAGTAAATAAAAAGCAGCGCAGAAATTGGATGTGCTGGCCTACTTGCAGGTGCATAAATGGCACAACGTTTAATCGCTCTAGGCTCAGATCACATACAAATCACACAGAATGGTTGACAAGTGGTAGATATGGAAAGTTCGAAGAAAAAGATGAATGTTATATATGGTTGGAAAGCTAATTAAATGTATTATCAAGATATGTGGTTTTAATATCAGTGTCATGTAATATGTGATATCAGTTATCTAATTTTGGTGATGCTAAACATAGATTTTCCTGCAAATTTCAAATAATTATACAGTCACAAAGATGGGGAAAAAGTATGAAATATATCATGAAAACTATTAACACAGTCTCTTAGTACCTTCATATTTACACAATATATTCCAACAGGAAATTGTTTGGACAAAATATACGGCAGTAATCAAGAAATAGGTAACTTCTAAGTATTTCCATATTTTGGAGACACTAATTAATAAATAAGTAAAAGAGAATGATGCAGAACTGGTCTAGTAAGCAGCCCTTAAAGAACTAACACTTATAGTCTTCATCAGGATAGTAATCTGAGTCACTAGATGCCAGTTTATAAACAAATGTGTAATTTTTGACCAGAGAAAGTGAAAACACGTCTACAGAGATTATCCAAAATGGCGGTCGATCGGAAATGTCGGTGTAATAAAAGCATGCTCTTACCACTGAAGTCGGAGAAGGTTCGCTTTGAATGGCTAGGGGCACCGTAGAAACGATAAGTAGGCTTTCACGCAAAAATCAATCAGGTGACCCATATCAGGCTCCCTGCCTACGCATGCATTCATAGCGTGCAAACACAGAAGAAGAAGAACAAAAAGCATGTTTTAATCAACGAGATTAGACATCTTTAAAATAAATAATATATTGTTTTGTTAATTTATTATGGTAATATCATATGTTTCACATTGTGTAACATATACTATATGCTTTTAAATGCATAAAAATACAACAAATACAGCTAGTTCTGTAGTCATGTAGCCATCTCATTTATAAATGAGATTTTCTTAGTACCCGAACGTTACAGGGTTAAAGCTCTTTCTGACCGTTACCGTGTCAAAAAAAAAATTTGTTAAATTACTTTCAGATGGGTTTTTTTTTTTAAACAATGAAATGCATTATTGTATGTAAACATGAATAAACTTTCATGTGGTGTAAAAACAAGAAATTGTGAAATGTTGAAAAACATATATTTGTTGAAGGTTTTGGCAACCTAAGATAGGAAATTATAGTTGTAAGTTAAAGAGCGGAAATTATAGTTGTAAGTTAAAGAGAGGAAATTATAGCTGAAAGTTAAAGAGAGGAAATTATAGTTGTAAGTTAAAGAGATAAAATTATAGTTGTAAGTTAAAGAAGGAAATTGTAGTTGTTAGTTAAAGAGATAAAATTATAGCTGTAAGTTAAAGAGAGGAAATTATAGTTGTAAGTTAAAGAGATAAAATTATAGTTGTAAGTTAAAGAGAGAAAATTATAGTTGTAAGTTAAAGAGATAAAATTATAGTTGTAAGTTAAAGAAGGAAATTGTAGTTGTTAGTTAAAGAGATAAAATTATAGCTGTAAGTTAAAGAGAGGAAATTATAGTTGTAAGTTAAAGAGATAAAATTATAGTTGTAAGTTAAAGAGAGAAAATTATAGTTGTAAGTTAAAGAGATAAAATTATAGTTGTAAGTTAAAGAGCGGAAATTATAGTTGTAAGTTAAAGAGAGGAAAATTTTAGCTGAAAGTTAAAGAGAGGAAATTATAGTTGTAAGTTAAAGAGATAAAATTATAGTTGTAAAATAAAGAAAGGGAAAATTTTAGTTCTAAGTTAAAGAGATAAAATTATAGCTATAAGTTAAAGAGATGAAATTATAGTTGTAAGTTATAAATTTTTGAGTTACCGTGTCAAAAAAAATTTGTTAAATTAACAGAGGATAAAAATTATAGTTGTAGTTAAACATGAAACATTTATAGTTGTGTTAAAAGATAAAATTGTGAAATGTTAAAACATAAAATTATGTTGTAGGTTCAACCAAGAAAAATTATTGCTGTAAGTTAAAGAGGAAATTATAGTGAAGTTAAAGAGAGGAAATTATAGCTGAAAGTTAAAGAGAGGAAATTATAGTTGTAAGTTAAAGAGATAAAATTATAGTTGTAAGTTAAAAGAAAAATGTAGCTGTAAGTTAAAGATAAGAAATTATAGTTGTAAGTTAAAGAGATAAAATTATAGTTGTAAGTTAAAGAGATAAAATTATAGTTGTAAGTTAAGAGAGAAAATTATAGTTGTAAGTTAAAGAGATGAAATTATAGTTGTAAGTTAAAGAGATAAAATTATAGTTGTTTGAAAAGTGTAAGAGAGAAAATTATAGGTAGTTAAAGAGATGAAATTATAGTTGAGATAATTTAGTAAGTTAGAGAAAATTATAGTTAGTAAAAGTAAAAGTTTAAAGAGATAAAATTATAGTTGTAAGTTAAAGAGATAAATTTATTAGCTTGTAAGTTAAAGAGAAATTATTGTGAAGTTAAAGAGAAATTATAGCTGAAAGTTAAAGAGAGGAAATTATAGTTGTAAGTTAAAGAGATAAAATTATAGTTGTAAGTTAAAGAGATAAAATTATTGCTGTAAGTTAAAGAGATAAATTATTGCTGTAAATTAAAGAGATACAATTATTGCTGTAAATTAAAGAGAGGAAAATATAGTTGATGGAGTTCCTAGTCGTATCGGAGAGATACAATAAAACGTAGATCTATGTTCAATTTGAGCACGTAAAATAACCCTTAGCTTTTCAAATTCAAGAAATGCAGGCTGGAAAGTAGCTTCCGGGTAAAATAAATTAGAAAAGGATTAAAAAAAAAAATTCTTACAAAAATATCTTCGCCATATTAAAGTTTACAACGTTTTATCTTCTGTTTCCGACAGTACTAGGATCTCGATCACACCTACACTGATATCAAATATCTCTGGAAAAATATCCACGAGGCTCCACGAGGAAGTGAATCTGGTGCCATTGACATGAGAGACAGACCCTAACCGCTACGCGACAGATTCCCTTTGCAGGATGCAATGTATTAAGCTCTTTGCATTAACACACTTTGCCTTTAACAATTTCAAGTTTTGTTTGAAAAATTAAAGGAATATGTACTACCAATACATACAAGTGTTTTGATAATTTTCTTATCAATTCATTTCAGCCTTCACATCTTCTTCTTGGAACGCAACACTTGTTAAACCACTCTTTATGAATTATATGTGATCTGAGCCTAAGAATGATTGCACGTTTTGCCAGTTATGCGCCTACAAGTAGGTGAGCACATCTGATTTATGCGCTGCTTTTTATTTACTAGGATAGCATCCCTACTTTAACTTTTAGAAATGGACAGGTTAGGGTCTGGCAGAGTGCAACAGCAAGGCAAAAGGTAGAGGATGCTGGAGATTCATTGCAGTCAACCTTCGATGTGGAGACGGCACCTGATGATGATGATGATGAGCATCCCTAGGATCTTCATCAGTCACCTCTTACGACATGCATTGTAGGGTTGCAGTGGTACTATTCTTTGCTTCCCTTGCAAGCCCTGACAACACACGAACAAATCCTTCCATGAATAATCTCATTCCAACAGGAATTCATTTAAGGAAGAGAATTGCAAATATATTGTACAGAATATACGTTGAACATATTTCACGAGACAAACAACACGAATTGTAGCAGAAGTAAACGTTAAGATATGTTATGTTATGTTATGCGATCGACGTCATGGCACATTGGGCATTCCCATTCGTGCTCTGTCCACCGTTGCAGCAGCCATCCCAAAGTCCATTTGCTCACAGTACCCATGGTTAAGATATTGAGAAGTCAATACACATCATGGAATATTCTTTACAGGACGTAGCCACAACGTGTTCGTAGCGCGTTGGACGACGGGTGATAAGCCCTCTGTGAGTGCGGGTTCAATTCCGCGGACTGGCAGAAAAGCCAGAGGTTCTCCAGATTTACGATTTCTGTCGCCCGAGTGGTTACCGGGGCCCAAATTTGGGGCGTAAAGAATAGAACCACTGTTATCTGCCATGTATGTCGTTAGAGGCGACTAAGGAGGTTTGGGTGAAATCGGATGCATGTGTCCTAAGCGTGAAGAAGTCTATGCGTTTAGAGGCCTACCAAACCAATGTGCAACGTATACACGTTCTTGGCAAAGATCAAACACATCACAAAGAGTGATTAAAATTGGTGGTAAAGAACGAACGCAAAGAAAAAGAAGAAGAAGGTGTCTGTGGCACCGAACCGAAGGGTTACGATGTCCATGGCACCGAGCCGAAGAGCTGAAAGCTCAAGTGCTTCTGGATCAAAAAAACAAAACAGGACGTAGCCATCAACCACCGTAAATTAGTCGTTGATAGTTTAGTAACCACTTATACCTTCAGTTGCTTTCTGAACGGTGATTTACAAATCCTTCGGGAACAAATTTGCCTCCAAACTGCCCGCCGCGATGTTTGAACAACGTACTCTTGAGTTCTGATCCAGTTTACTACCACTTAAGCTACAGACGCTCACATTTTGAGAAGTAACATAAGCAAATAACGCTAGCAAGCATTAATCTCTAAAGCTTGTCAGCCGTCGACAACTGATGCCGTCGTCTGAAGGCTCTGTGTCTGACAACGGCCAACCTATAAACAAGGTTCTACACGGGATGTATCAGTCTGTGTCTCTTCTACCTACCACAAGACGACCACCATAGATGTTGAGTATGACACGCTGAAAGTAAGAATCCATACAAAGTGACAGACAAAATAAGCCACAATGTATCTGAAGGTATCAAGAATAATGAGCATTATTTGCAAACTGGGATATCCACTGTTGAATAAAACAAAACCAAAACAAAACTGTCGCTACTGCATGTTGCACCGCTTCTTAGGGCGGTGTTGGACAGGTAGGACGTGAGCCTGAGGGCTGCGGGATTTACAAGGGGAGCAAAGAATAGTCACACTGCGACCTGCACCATATGTTGTAAGTGACGACTGAGGTAGGGGCCTAGGAAGCTACTAGTAAAAAAGCATAGCAGAAATCGGATTACCGGCCTACTTCTAGACGCATAACTGGCCTAACGCACAATCGCTCTTAGGCTCAGATCACATACAAATTACAAAGAGTGGTTTACCGAATGGTCTATTTGAAACATTCAAAGAAGATGAAGAAGCTGGTATTAATTATCTTGCATCTTTCGTTCTTACAGACGATGGAGCGTCTGACCGAATGGATTAGATCGCTGGCACCCATACGTAAGACACGGGTTCAATCCCCAATAAGGCAAACGAGTTTTTATGAGTGGGGCATAAAGACATTTTTTATTTTTTTACCTGAATAATTTTGCGGTGACTGCATTATCCAAGCGGCCACTAAATTCCACAGACACATGCCTCCCTGTACTACACTCCATAACAATCGGTATTACTTCTTCTTCTTCTTTGCGTTCGTTCTTTACTACCAATTTTAATCACTCTTTGTGATATGTTTGATCTTTGCCAAGAAGTGTATACCTTGCACATTGGTTTGGTAGGCCCCTAAACGCATAGATTTCTACATGTTTAGGACATGTGCATCCGATTTCAGCCAAACCTCCTTAGTCACCTCCTACGACATGCGTGGTAGATAACAGTGGTTCTATTCTTTACATCCCAAATTTGGGCCCCGGTAAACACTCGGTCGAATCGATATTACAATTAGTAACAAAATAAAAAAAAAAAAAATTTAACAGACGGGAAATTAGCAAAGTTTTCTACTTTGACAACTAAAGTTTACGCTAGTTTCTCTTTTATTTCAGGTAACCCCCAGGTCTCTCGTGACTCTTGCCTTCTGGTGTTGTGTCTGAGTCAAGAGCAAGGATGAAGTTTCCTCTCTATTTATGTCTATACTGGTCAGCTGAAATATACTTTTGTGAACTGAATGAACTGAACAAATGAACTGAAATGTAGGGAATATACTTTGCTCATTTTGCACAAACCCTTGCAAAAATTAGGGAAGAAGAACTCTGCCCTACGGTTTCATTTCTAAGTAAAGACAAAGTCCATATGTTTGAAATCAAGCTGTGTTTGATGGGGATGTTGGAAGAGGGAATGTTCTTCTTCTTCTGCGTTCTCACTAGATTGGGATTTCGGATTCTCTAATAAAGGCAGCCATCTGTCTCAGATTATCAGCCACACCATACAGTTTGTCTTGGACGCTAGTGTAAGTGGACCACCTCTTTCTTCTCAAGTCTGCATAATGAGGGCAGTTCTGTGGGATATAATTTCTATGATTTCTGCTCCCCCGTTCGTGCCGACCTCTTCCCGCAATAAGTTTTGACCACCCTCATGATGGTAGGTCTGACATTCTTAATGCGTAGCTAAATCTCCGAGGCAGATTGCCTACCGTAGAATCCGTTACCCTATTCCTCATTGTGAGGGTCGTTGCACCATGTTATGCGCCTTACGGCCTGGTGCATCCGTTTTCTGCAAGCATTTGTTTCGGGTTAGCATTCCCTAGCGGACACGTGCATCCAATTTCATCCAGACCTCCTTAGTCGCCTCTTACGACATGCGTGGCAGGTAACATTGGTTCTATTCTTTACACCCAAATTTGGTCCCCGGTAACCACTCGGGCGAGGAAGAGGGAATGAAATACACACATAACAATCAACTACTTTAGTATCCTTCCTTCCGAATTTGTGGTCAAAATTTACACTTCTAGCCTCCTGCATACTTGGACCGACCCACAAAGCAGTAGGGATATTCTATCATGGTTTACTCCTCTAGCTATTAGCTCGACCGAGGCACTCTCCATATGGCAGTGGGTTTACCAGTTGTTGATGGTACAGTCTAATGTCATATGGTAACAGATGACACATCTGATCTGGTTGTCATGAACTATTGAAACATGAATCATCAGAACTATTATTATATCTTTCATCTCAACTCGGGTGGCGTCTGTGGCCCAGGGGATAGTGACTAGGTCTATTAACCCCGCCGTTCTGAGTTCAAATCACGCTGCGGACAGTTTGGTTGCAAATTGTTTCGCGTGGATTTTTACAAAAGAACGATGACACCACTCGTTCAGAAAGCAATGGCAAACTACTGAACGTAATAATGCCTAGAAAAATCACAAACAACGTTAAGAAGCTGGGGTGATTGGCAAAGCCCTGTAATGGATATGCAATTAACTTTTTCATCTCAACTCTAGTGTGTAGAAGTTATCCGTCCACAACATTGCCTTGTTACTTTCCATTACATCAAAATAACTTGTCAATGAATCCCCATATACACACGGAAATGATAAAACAGACAGCACAACAACATTCAGTCACACCAACAACTCTCCATAAAGCAAAGAAATTCTAAAAACAAATAATAAAGACAATTATCTGACTTTAATCCTTTACAGGATTTTGCGAATCAACCCCACCTTTGTAACGCTGTTTGTGATTTGTCTAGGAATTATTACGTTCAGTAGTTTGCCATTGCTTTCTGAACTGGTGGTGCCATCGTCCTGTTGATAAAATCCACGCGAAACAACTTGCAACCAAACCGTCCGCAGCGTGATTCGGAAAAGAAGCAGATAAACCACAGCCAACTCTAGATAACTAAGCCAGAAAACTATTCGGAGTATCCCTGACCTAGATTAGAGAAGGGGCCTGGAATGTATATATGTTTGATAAAACACTGCAAGCTATTTTGCAATTTTACTCAATTCTGCGAGCCTATGGTTAGTTATTGGTGAAACATATTCAAAATATTGATATTCCTTATTGTTAAACTTAACTTGTTGCATAATATAACTTGATTTAGCATTTTGTGTTGATTTTAAAATGAATTCGTCTATATACAACAATACTGGAATGCGAGGTCACGTGGTGTAGTTGTGATTTAATTTCCCATAATTCTTACCTGAGCCCGAAGGCCCATAAGTTTATAGCTGGCTCTGGATAAACCCACGTACGAGGTAGGTATGCGAGCAAGATCATTTCTTCACTTGTGGAACACATGTTGTATGAATTGCAAGACAACACGTCATATTTTTGCTGTTGTTGATATGATAAGCGAATGTTTCTTCCCCCTTGCATTAGCATATAACAATTTGATATCTGTTAAAAATTACGATTCCACTGACGAATCCATGATTTAACGCCTGTAATAATCTTCATCTACAGCTCTACATGTATGCAGATCATTAAATGTTCTGCAGATGCTCTGCAGGTAGATATATCACGGAATAGTTCCCTGCTGTTGTTCAGCGTACAGAAAGCTCATCATACTGATTTTGTCTGTCGTAAAGTTTCGCTATCATCTTGTATCCAGCATCGGTAACTTGAGATTAGATTCCGCTGTTAAACAACTAGTGTGGCCTGACATTTGTCTGTATACAATTCCTGAAACTTTGCAAAGAGAGACATTCAATCTGTATGTAGATCATTAGGCTCAGAACATAACCGACTAAAACCAGTTTTAGTTTTGTGTATTATGTTTTAAAACCGTTCTTCTTCTGTTGTCGTCACACTGCAACCGGGTTGTTGCCCAGTGTCGTGGTTTTCTGTCGTCAAACTGCTACCGGGTTGTTGCCCAGTGTCGTGGTTTTCTGTCGTCAAACTGCAACCGGGTTGTTGCCCAGTCTCGTGGTTTTCTGTCGTCACACTGCTACCGGGTTGTTGCCCAGTGTCGTGGTTTTCTGTCGTCAAACTGCTACCGGGTTGTTGCCCAGTGTCGTGGTTTTCTGTCGTCACACTGCTACCGGGTTGTTGCCCAGTGTCGTGGTTTTCTGTCGTCAAACTGCAACCGGGTTGTTGCCCAGTGTCGTGGTTTTCTGTCGTCAAACTGCAACCGGGTTGTTGCCCAGTCTCGTGGTTTTCTGTCGTCAAACTGCAACCGGGTTGTTGCCCAGTGTCGTGGTTTTCTGTCGTCAAACTGCAACCGGGTTGTTGCCCAGTGTCGTGGTTTTCTGTCGTCAAACTGCTACCGGGTTGTTGCCCAGTGTCGTGGTTTTCTGTCGTCACCTGCTACCGGGTTGTTGCCAGTGTCGTGGTTTCTGTCGTCACACTGCTACCGGGTTGTGCTTATTGTCGTGGTTTTCTGTCGTCAACTGCAACCGGTTGTTGCCCAGTGTCGTGGTTTTCTGTCGTCCCACTGCAACCGGGTTGTTGCCCAGTGTCGTAGTTTCCTGTTTTTGTCTTGCGCTGTTCTGGTGGCTTGTGTGATTGTTATCTTTGCTCTTTCACAGGATTCTGCTATTATAACTGTTAAACTGTTTTAATTTGAAGTTAACGCAGAATTATATTGTTCTCACTTGATTTGATACTTCTTCTTCTTTGCGTTCGTTTTTTTCGATCAAGTTTAATCACTCTTTGTGATATGTTTGATCTTTACCAAGAACGTGTATACGTTGCACACTGGTTTGTAGGCTCCAAGCGCATAGACTTTTATACGTTTAGGACACATGCATCTGATTTCAGCCAAACCTCCTTATTCGCCTCTTACAACATGCGTAGCAGGTAACAGTGGTTCTATTCTTTACACCCAGATTTGGGCCCCGGTAACCACTCGGGCGATTTGATACTCAAACATATGATTAATATACACACAGCGCGCACGTATATGGATAATATACGCACAGCGCGCAAGTATATAGATAATATTTCAAGAACAGTAAAAAATTCATTGTTAATATACCCACAACATGCAAATACTTTGTTAATATACCCACAAGAAGCAAATACATTGTTAATATACCCACAATAGAAAAAAATACATGGCTAATATACGAACAATAGAAAACAAATACATAGTTAATATTTCCACAGCATAAAAAACACATGGTTGATATTCCCATAACAGACAAACACGTGGTTAATGTTCTAATTATATTCCATATATGGTAATTTCTCCCACAACAGACACATACTCTACAGTGTTTCTACTATAAGCATATATATATATATATATATATCCTCAACTTGGGAATCTAAATTGAAAGTACCCTAGAAGTTGGAGTAATGAAAAGCAAACTTTCACGCAAACATAATTCAGAGGGACCTTATTCGACGCTATAACGCCCGACTGGTTACGAGGGCCCAAATTTGGAATGTAAAGAAAAAAACCACTGTTAACTGCCACGCATGTCGTAAGAGGCGACTAAGGAGGTTTGGATGAAATAGGAAGCACATGTCCTAAACGTGTAGAAGTCTATGCGTTTAGGGGTCTACTAAACCAATGTGCAACGTATACACGTTCTTGGCAAAGATCAAACATATCACAAGAGTGATTAAAATTGGTCGTAAAGAACGAACGCAAAGAAGAATAAGACTTCATATGTTCATCTAAAAATATGTACGTGCGAAAGTTTTAATAACTTTTGAATTATTCACACAACATTCCAACAGCTAACGTTAAGATAAGATCCCATTGTAAGACTCAACAGAAAACATCTTAAAGAAATCGTTCGACTTAGAACAGGTTGCTACCGGCGCAACCACCATCACAAGGCATTCTCAGACTGAACAGTGTGCATGTCAGACTAAAACATTGACTCCAGAGAACATTCTGTAGTCCTGTTCACAATATCAATTATAAGGACGCTCGTATTGTTAGGCTAGGCGATGGGTGTCCTAAGAAATGAGGGTAAGTGGTTCGAATCCTGTGTTTGTCTATTTGTTTTTTCGGAAGCTTATAATACCTGTACACTGTTTATTTGTTGATCATATTCGCTACTTCCTTTGCTTTCTTGGAGGTTCTTGCAAAAAACTTATTGTTCTCATCTTATAAGCGAAAAGGGGTTTAAAGCCTAAGGAGTGACTTCATTTCACCGGGTTTTACCCCATATGGCTCGGGTCACTCTCCGCAGAAATGACACGCTACCTGACTAGAGCATTGAAAAAAGCACGAACTCTGTAGCTCCGGCAAGAATCATAGAGTTAGCTGGAAAAAATGAACTTGTGAACAGAATACCCGGTCCGGATTCGAACCAACGACCATTGACTCGCAAGGCAAGGACTTAACCACTTAGACACATAGTTTTATCGTCCATCCCCGATAAGGACTAGGAAATCGATCACACCTACACTAAGATCAGGGACCTCTGGAAAAATATACAGATGGCTCACCGAGGGAGCTAACCGGTTACCTTTGTCACGAAAGGCAATTAACTAACCTCTATTCTAGAGATCCCTTTTTTCTTAAGAGAACGGCAGATGAAAACAATGAAGCCAAGACAAATCCATAAAATGAAGAATATTGAAAAATAAGAACTATGTATTAGAAGGTTATAGTAATCGTAACAGAACCATGCCTGGTTACTGTATTCTACATTAGTTATGGATTTTTTTAGTCTGACCTGTATTCTAGAATCACGTGACTCATGCTAGCCAACCACATCGTGTGACGCATATCATGCACACTCCATAAATCTAAGAATGCGCCATAAAATTCTGATAACACGTCTGCCCAAGTCGTTTCCCTCCTTTTCAGTCCGTCTCTCCTGAATATTATCAGGAACGCTAGATGTCCACAGAAAGCATATTCTATAATATAACCAAACTAGACTCATGTTTGCGGTTGAACGTGTCGTATCCTCCTCCCACAGTATGATATGAGACTTATTTTAAAAGCAAAATAATTTATTTATAATTTCTTCTTCTTCTTTTGTCGTTATACTGTTAACGGGATGTTGTCCAGAGTCGTGATTTTCTATTAGTGAAAACACGTAAAACAAAGTACTATAGTTTTACAAAATACAGAAACAGTGACGATATACAGCAACTTTTCGACCTAAAGGACTTTATCAAGCAAACGATACAACAAAAATGACGGATTTCGAGGAACACTACAAATTGACGATTCCTGAAATCCGTCATTTTTGTTGTATCGTTTGCTTGATAAAGGTCTTTGGGTCGAAACGTTGCTGTATATTGTCACTGTTTCTGTATTTTGTAAAACTATAGTACTTTGTTTTTACGTGTTTTCGCTACTTCACAACGTTTTACTGCAGTCTTTCCATGGTTTTCTATTACTGTCTTCTTCTCCTCCGGTAGCTTGGGTGATAGTTATTTTTGCTATTTGACAGAACTCTGTTATGTCATTTAACCATCTTTTTCGTTGTCGTCCTCTCACCATCTTTCATTATGTCCTGTTGTTTCCATTCTTTAATTCTCTGTTTAAGGTGGAGTTTAGATGCATTTTATTATTTTATCACTTCATTCTTTGTTTTTCAATGTAATTCAAGCAAGGTTATGTCCTAACTTTGATTCTTATGCTGATGTTGGTGACTGCTTTTTCTGGTATTTTTGTAACTTTTCGTAGGCATCGCGTTTCATATGTAGTTATTTTTGAGACTGTGCTTTGCGAATTGTCCACGTTTGGCTGTAGTAACACAAAGTAGGCATGAAAAGGCTGAAATGAGCTTGCTGAGAGAGACAAGAAATATCGTCCTCGTTTTCATTGCAGAAATTTAAAGCGTTGCCCAGGATAGAGCGGTAAGGAGAAACTACTTGCAGGCAATATCTCATGCAAGACGGTGAAATGAATATACAGTATATATATATATATATATATATATATATATATATATATATATAAATATATATATATGTGTGTGTGTGTGTGTGTGTGTGTGTGTGTGTCTGTCATTGCATGTATCAGCAGTGGACGACTGAGATGGTTTGGGAATGTGAGAAGAATGGAAACATGTCGCATACCAAATAAAATGTTGTTCTGTGAACTTTGGGGAGGAAAGAGGCACCAGGGCAGACCATAAGTAAAGGTAAGTAAAGGAACCCTTTCATACCTCGTGGTATATAGGTCAATACAGTGTTAGGCCTGTTTTTTTCATTGACCGTCGGCACACGATGGGTGATGTGGTCAGCATCACGCCGGCCGCCTTTACTTTCCCAGAGCATGTCTGGTATCCAGTTGAGGCTGGGTCGACCTGAGAGCCGTCGCGGTCGGGAAAAATTCCACGCGCATTGCGGGAGCTGAACCCAGACCACCAGCCTTGCGAAGCGAGTTCACTAACAACTACGCTACAGCGGCTCTACGAGCAGACCATTGCTCAGATATAAAAATGTCTGCAAAGGTTTCAATGAAGAATTTTTGTATAGGTCCCAGCACATGGGGAAAACTAGCTGATGACAGAGTTGTGTGGAAAGTGATATTGCGCAAGGGCGCAGTTTTTTTAGAAGAGACTTATGTATGAGCTGAAAGACAAGAGAAAAAGCGAAAACTCAGAAGTTGGGGGTCTCTGTGGCTAAGTGGTTAAACCCTTTGCCTTGTAAGTCGAAGGTCCGAACCGCGTCGTTCTGTTCACGAGTGCAATTTTTTCCAGAGACCCTAAGATTGTTGCTGGAGCTACGGAGTTCGTGCTTTGTGCAATACTCTCGGAAGGTGGCGTGCCATTTCTGCGGAGAGGACCGAGCCATATGGGGTAAAACCCGGTGCAATGAAGTCAATCCTTCGGCTTTAAATATTTTTTTTTGTCAAAGAAAAACACGTGCCCATTGACCGTCTGTAAAGACGAAAAAGGCCATACATGTTCTTTGCAAAAAGGATTTGTTTTATAATGCATTCCTGTTGAAAAGCTTAACTCTGCTATACATTTCTGCAAAAGCTGTTTTTTAGTTAGGTATGACATGATGCAACATGATCCTGACAGAAATACCAACACTTCCTAAACAAATGTGTCCATCAGTGGTGACATTAAATGACAATCGAGGCATATCCTTTATAGGACGTAGCCATCAACCACAGTGAAAGAGTCGTTGATTTTATAGACACCACTTATACGTTCAGTAGTTTGCCATTGCTTTCTGAACGATGAAGTCATCTTTCAGCCTTTTATTTTTACCTGTCGTAAAATCCCACGCAAACGAATTTGCTTCCAAACTTTCCAACGGAGATGTTTGAACCAGGAACGCATGGGTTGTGATCGAGCTCACTATCTTCTTCTTCTTCTTCTGCGGTTCGTTTTCACGGCCAATTTGATCATTCTTATTGTGATGTACAATTGGTCCACTGGCAAGAACGGAGTGATCTACGTCGGGACGATTGTGCACCCATGGTGACTAGGCCCGCCCGTCCGTTTTCAGCCAGCTTTTGATTTACTAGGGTGAACTTTCCCTTGGGCAGAGCTCACTATCTGTTAACCCTTACTCGATTCTGCGCTGATATAGTGGATTATTGTAATTGTTAAGAAGACGTAGAGCCAGTATGTCGGCTAATTTACTATACATTGATAAGTAAACATGAACTGGTGTATAATAAATGACAAAATAAAGGGTTAACCTACAGACGCCCACCATTAGTGGTACAACCTGCTTAAAAACAAAAGTGACAAAGCGACGTAGACCATTCTTAAACTGAACAGGTAAGTTTCTTCTTCTTTGCGTTCGTTCTTTACGATCAATTTTAATCACTCTATGTGATATGTTTGATCTTTGCCAAGAACGTGTATACGTTGCACATTGGTTTGGTAGGTCCATAAACACATAGACTTCTACACGCTTAGGACACATGCATCCGATTTCAGCCAAACCTCCTTATTCGCATCTTACGACATGCATGGCAGGTAACAGTGGTTCTATTCTTTACACCCCAAATTTGGGCCCCGGTAACCACTCGGACGAACAGGTAAAAATTCTCTATGAAGTAGCTTAAACTTTTGCTTGTCGTACTGAAGGTTGTGTGTACGAATCCGTAACGATGCACATGTGTAATTTTGTTGTAAAACATCTAGGATTGATGCTGGAGCTACTGAGTTCGGGCTTTGTTCAACGTTCTCGGTAGATGGCGTGCAATTTCTAATTACATTCCGGTGCAATTAAGTCAATACTTTGCCTTTCGACCATTTAGAATAAGCACGCCCCTGTGATGCTGGGGCCCGCAAGGGAAGCAAAGAATAGTAGAGTTGCGACCAACAAGGCATGCCGTAAGTGGCGACTGATGTAAGGGCCTAGGGAAGCTGCCCTAGTAGATTAAAAAGCATCGCCGAGATCGGATGTGCTGGTCTACTTGTAGGCGCATTGCTGGCACAATGTACAATCGGTCTTACTATCAGATCACATACAAATCACACAGAGTGGTTAACAAGTGGTCCATAAGGAGCGTCCTAAGAAGAAGAAGAAGAAGAAGCAGCAACATCGTATCCTCCTCAGAGAAATCACCTTCATTTTTCTCCCTTGGCACGCAGCAGTCAGTGGCAATGAACGAGCTGATAGATTGGCTGTCATCTCTACAATATGAGAGGAAGCTTGTCATGAACCGAAATGACATTCTTAACGCATTGAGAGGCCCGCTTGCCCAGCGTGTTCATAGCGCGTTGGACTACGGGTGATAAGTCCTCTGTTAGTGCGGGTTCAACTCCGTGGACTGGCAGAAAAGCCACAGATTCGCCAGATTTACGGTGTTCGTGGCATCGAACCGAAGGGTTACAATGTCCATGACACCGAGCCGAAGAGCTTTCAGCTCAAGTGCTTCTGGATCGAAATAACCCCCAAAAAAAAAAAACGCATTGAGAGAATATTTCCAAACATAGGAGTTTCAGGGCTATGAATCCCACTCGCTGACCAGATTGAGAGAGATGGATGTCGATATTTGAGCAGTCCGAAAAGAACAATACCAAATATGCAAAGAGATTGATTAATCAACAACAAACTGGCGTGTTGGGCCGCTGGACGCTGCTGGATTTGTTTAATCGGAGATCGGACCACCTATGGACGTGTCCAGAGTGCTATAATAATAGTCTTCATATAACTGATAACTGAATAACGTGATAACACGATAAAAGAAAAATGATAAGACAAATATATTGTTACTTTGAAATGAAAATCGTGGCATATCCCAAAGGACGTAGCCATCAACTACAGTAAACAAGTCGTTGATTTTCTAGGCACCACTTATACGTTCAGTAGTTTGTCATTGCTTTCTGAACGGGTGGCGCCATCGTCCTTTTGTTAAAATCAACGGAAACAATTTGCAAGCAAACTGTCCGCTGCGTGATTCGAACTTAGAACGTCGGGGTTAATAGACCAAGTCACTAACCCCTAGTCCACAGACGCCACTATTGTTACTTTACATAGCGTATAAAGCGATATTTCGAATATATGATCATAATCTCAACAACAAAAAATGATATAAAACGACGGTCCTTTATGAATAGATAATAATAATAACAACAGAGAAATCGTTCTTCGTTTTAATCTATTGATTGATAGGACCATCATCACTTCGCTGAGTAACCATGTATGTTCCGATCTCTTTCTTACACAGGAAGATTTCAGCTGCAGTGGAAAACGCAGCGGCGAGAAACCTCGATGTAATTTTGGAGATTGTGACGATATTTTTGTAGTAATTTTATTTTAAATCTTTTTTCTGCTGATGAGTTTTGCCCGGGTAGCGGCGTTCCATCGTGCTCTTCTTGATTTTGAAGTGCCAAGGCATCTTTTACATGCTCAAACTGAACACGGATAGGACTAAGAACGTGATCTCCCTACACTGAGATCAGGATTTCTGGAAAATATCCAGATGGTTTCACTAGTCAACGAATATAGTGCCTTTGGAACGCGAGACGAGCACCTAACCTCTACGACACAATCGTGTTTAGTCTCACAACGTCAGGATAGGAAGAGTTTTCAAGAACAGGTAACACAATAATGGACTCCAGTTAGCATGCAACGAATACAATATGAGAATAAACATTGACAAAACTGAAGTAATGACATTCGCTAGACAGGAAAACACCACCAATATCTATATCGACAAACGCCCATTAAAACAAGTCAAAGACCTTATATACCTAGGGAGCATTTTTTCAGCAAACGTAAGAATAACTAACGAATTCCAACATAGATGCAACAAAGCAAATCAAACACCGAGGACAAATGGCGCCAGTTTTAAAATGCAAACAGTTCACCATGAACACAAAAAGAGCAATGTTCAACACAATCTTTCTCCCACATTATGCTATCAGTGCCAAACCTGAACACTGAAATTAAATGACAGAAGAAAACTAGTCACAACAAAGATGAAGTGTCTACACAGAATGCTGGAAGTCGCCCGAGTGGTTACCGGGACCCAAATTTGGGGTTTAAAGAATAGGACCACTGCTACCTGCCACGCATGTCGTAAGAGGCGACTAAGGAGGTTTGGCTGAAATCGGATGCATGTGTCCTAAACGTGTAGAACTCTATGCGTTTAGGGGCCTACCAAACCAATGTGCAACGTATACACGTTCTTGGCAAAGATCAAACATCACAAAGAGTGATTAAAATTGGTCGTAAAGAACGAACGCAAAGAAGAAGAAGAATGCTGGAAGTAACAAGAAGAGACCGGTTAAAAAATGAAGACATCAGGAAAAAAGGGTGTAAAACATCAGTACTAGACTTCATCAAGAAACAGCAAATTAAATGGTTCAGCCACATAAGCAGATTACCAACAGGCAGTGCGCCACAGAGAGCAATGTTACTCCGATACAGTGGATACAAAGCAAAAGACTGGCCACGGAAAAGGTGGACCTCAGAGATAACAGAGGCGAAGAAAGACACTAGAGGCGAAAGAGGCGATGAAGCACATACAAAAGCCCTTGCTAGAAATTACTTCCTGCTCTGAAGTTGTCAGGCAAATCAGTATTGGAGAAGAGAAATAAAGACAAGGCGCATAGAGAGGTTCGCATCAGGTGTCACCTGACGCTGAAAGGTAAAACATGATTAGAGAATAGATAGATCGATATACATACCGTACACTAGGCAAAGAGAAGAAGAGGATGACCACGGAGAAGATGGATTCAGGATGTAACTGATGGTTGGAACATGACGGCTGCACATGAGGCAGGACATCTGGCTTATAAGAGAGAAAAATTCCGGAGGATTGTTGGGGTGGCAAAGTTCTGCTTAGAACAAGCTAATTGATGATGATGATGAAACTATGATCTAGTAATGTAAAGTGAATTGACTTCATATCCTAAGTTCCAAAGAGACTACGGACCATTTTTTTGTGATCGACTAGATATTGATGATATATTTAAACAGTTTCATACACACCATGTTTTTATGAAGGTTCACCAACAACATGTTGATAATTAGCTTAAATATTCATCATCATCATCATCAACAGGTGTCGTCTCCACATCGAAGGTTGGCTGCAATGAATCTCCAACATCCTGTCTTTCGCCTTGGTGTTGCACACTGCCAGACTGTAATATGTCCCTTTCTTAAAGTTTCCCTCCCACTCATCTCTCGGTGTTCCTCTTGCTCTTCCCCCTCAACTGTCCCCTCTAGTAAAGATTTTATCATGGTGTCATGTCTTTTTATGTGCCCAAAATACTTTACTTGTCTGAATTTTATTTCTCTTAATAATTGTTTCTTCATACCTAGTTTTCCTAAAACTTGTTTATTTGTCATAACCACATCTCAAATGCATCAATTATGTCTTCTAACTGCTTGTTCATTGTCCATGTTTCCGAGCCATACATTAATATAGGTTATATATAGCATTTAATCATTCTCAATTCAGTTTAAATATTACAACAGAAAATAGTTAGTCCCAGTAGGCAAAACTATACTACATAGATAAGTCCTTACCTGTTTGAAATCCACACTAAAGTGACGCTTAATGCCTGAAGGAAATACTGGATATCCCTTCGTTACCAGATCCTGGTGGTGATCACCCTCAGGTGAGTGGTGGTTGTGCTTCAACCAACGGTAGGGATATAGATTACGTTTAGTATTTCACAATCGTAAGTTGAACCCATACACTGTGAAGGAGAAGAGGTAAATGTGGGGATGGTAGCCTTCATACCACATCACGGAGAACACAGGAGAAAATAATGGATGACTAAGATAGAGGCCTAATAGTAAAAGAAACAAGAGAGATTGGTTTTAATACGGTGGTGAAGGTGAGTGGTTGAGAAGGTAGGGTGGGGAGACTAGGAAAGTAAGGAGAGTGATCTAATTTACAACAGCTGTTTATCTCATACCTGGAGAATATAGGATTAAGTCTTTGTAAGGGCTCTTAAACGTCAGGTCGCTACAATTTATAGCCTGTTAACTATAACCGCGCTGCTCTGAACAAGGTAACAGAAGTGAGCCAGTTTCCTGTCCCCACTGACTGGCGTAGGCGAACATGATTCTATACAAATCTTATCTCTCTTCGTTTCCTTTGATATCGGATTAAAGTCACATTAGGAAGAGTCGGACACTTTCAATCTATACCGGATTTTGATTTAGTATTTCAAGATGAAATGGAACTTACAGGAAAATAAAAATCAGGCTACTTAGAGCATGCATGTTCCCAGTGACAACATATGAGTGTGCAACATGGACATTTAACAAGGCAGTGGAAAGACATATATGTGATTTTGAATATAAGTGTTACATAAGAGTCATCCATATATAATGGACAGAGTAGAGAAGAAAAAGATCTATCCAGAACGAATTCAAAATCAAAAAGAACTAGCTGATGCTACACATAATAAAGAGAATATTGAAGTGTTTTGGACATATAAAAAGACACGAAGGGTTGGAAAAGACTATTATGGAAGGAAGCAGTCGGGCAAAGAGGAGAAGGAGAACTAATCACAGAGAAGATGAATTTAGGGAGTCATTGGTAATTTGAGCATGACGCCTGCAGAGGCGTGCATCTGAACAATGAGAGAAATTCCGAAGGATTGTTAGGGTAGCAATGTTCTGTTCAGGACAAGCTATTTCGTGATGATATCAAGACGATGGTGATGTGACGTCCCAGTTTTACCAAGAGAATTATCATCAGGTGACGCCTCTGCATCAAAGGTTGGCTACAATAGCACTTCAACGTTATGTCTCTTGTTATTGTTTTTGCACTCTGTCAAGCTGTATTATATAAATTTCTGGATGTTTCCATCCAACTATTGTCTCGGTCTATCTCTTGGTGTGATCCTTTACTTCCAAATCTATTCAGGTTTTTATCAATGTGTGATGTCTCTTCATGTATCCAAAATATTTGGTATGTCTGCTTTTTATTTCTTTATCAAATTTTCTCTTATTACTAGTTTTTTTTCTTTCTAGAATTTATTTGTCTGTTTTTAGCTGTCCAAGAAGTAGCACACATTCTGCTATATATCTACATCTTGCTGACATGAATTCTTTCTACCAAATGCTGGAACAGATCGCTGGTTTCAACAGGACATCACCTAAGTTGTCTGTTTTCTCACAGTGTTCTGAGAAACTTTCACAGGAATAAAAAATGTTCAGGTTGAACAAAAATGATCTTCTTTCTTTCTTTGCGTTCGTTCTTTATGACCAATTTAAATCACTCTTTGTGATATGTTTGGTCTTTGCCAAAAACGTGTATACGTTGCACATTGGTTTGGAAGGCCCCTAAACACATAGACTTCTATACATTTAGGACATGTTCATCCGATTTCAGCCTAACCTCCTTACTCGCCTCTTAATACATGCATGGTAGGTAACAGTGGTTCTATTTAATGAAATTGTTTACATCGAAGAGTACTGTGTTACCTGGCTTCACAAGGGGAGCACATAATAGTAACACCTACACAGCATGTCGTAATAGGCGACTGAGGTAGGGTCTAGGAAGCTACCTTAGTAAATGAAAAGCATCGCAGAAATCGGTTGTGGCGGACTACTTGTAGGCGTATAACTAGCACAACGTACAATAACTCTTAGGCTCAGATCACATACAACTCACAAAACGTGTTTTAACAAGTCATCGATATGGAGCGTTGGAAGAAGAAGCAGAAGAAGATATTGTGATATACGTAAAAGGAAGATTGCAGTAAAATTATGTAGCAACGGCGAAACACGTAAAAACGAAACAATTTAGTTTGGTAACATTTTACCTTTCCCCTTAAGACGATAATATGTCTTCTCTTAAATCGATAAACTTTGTCAACAGATGTCTTCGGTGGATTCTCAGACTGAGATTGTATGACATAGTTACAAAGACATACCCGTAGATAAGAACCGGACAGGAACCCATGATGACCTAGGTCAAGAGGAGAAAATGGCAATGGGTCGGACATACCCTACGAAAGATACAGTCGAGTGTCACTAGAAAAGCACTTGAGTGAAACCCGCAATGAAAACGAAAAAGAGAACGAAAAAAACAGACCTGGATACGAAGTCTTCATGAAAAACTGTAGAGTGCTCGAATATTTTGAGAGACCATAACGAAAACAGTCCGAGATCGAGAAGAGTGGCTAGCAACTGGTGACGCCCTATGCTACACGAGGAGTTGTGTAAGTAAATAAATCGATAATATTACTTAGAAAAAATATATTACTTAGCTTTTACGTGTTTCGCCTTTATTGTGATCTTAGTGTTACTGGAAAATAATGCGATTTGTGTAGGTGTTATAAGCAAAGGATGATATCTCCCTGGTTGAATCCTCATTTCAAGAGGTAGAAGCAGTGGCGGCTCGTGCTCATTTTTGTTGGTGGGGCCAGACAAAAATTGTGGGAAAAATCATGGTTTTGGTTAGGTTCTATTTTAATTTATAACATAATAAGTACACGTTACAATTTATTTTTGGTGGTCCTGGCCAATGGCCCTTAATGACAATCCGCCACTGGGTAGAAGTATACACATACCTGGACTGAGATTGAAGATAGGTCAACAATGAGAGCTATTAGAGGACGAGACAGATACCAGTGAGAACCAAGAGGGGAAGAACAAAACGGTAATGCTGGATAGCACTTGAGTAAACTCGAGGAAAATGTAAAAAGATGGGCCCTTTTATGGAACCAGCGGTAGAAGCGACAGATAGAAAAGTCTAAATATTCAAGACAAAGAGATTTTAAGAGAGAGATTAACGGCACACGGATAATCTGGAAAGAGCAGCAAGAGTTAGCTAAAGATTAAAAGTCTTGATTTGGTTGAGGGCCTACGCCCCAGACGATATTAAAAAGTCACAAGAGAGAAAGAGAAAGGGAGGGAGAGAGAGATAGAGAGAGTGAAGGAGAGAGAGAGAGAAAGATCATCATCATCAAGGTGCGTATCCTTAATACGTTGCTCTCTTTGCATCGCATCGGAAATTCACTCTTTCTCTAGGCAGTTCACCCACTTCGTCGATGGTTTCTTTAATATCTTATAGCCATCTTCTTCTTAGTCTGCCTCTGCGTCCTGGGACCCTGCCCTCTAATATTGTTCTCTCCAAGCCATCGTGACGGTTGATGTGACCAAAGTACCTAATTTTTTAGAGAAAGGTACACGGTCAACATATATTTTATTTCCTGATTATATTCTAGTTAGTAAACCAGGAATATTCCACAACTCAAAGTTGTGACATGCTTAGAGTTTTTCACAAATATGGAAGATATCACAAACTCAAAGGTGTCACAAACACATAAGTTGTCACAAACTCAGAAGAAGTCACAAACACATAAGTTGTCACAAATTATGAAGTTGTCACCAACTCAGAAGTTGTCACAAACACAGAAGTTTTCACAAACATAGAAGATGTCACAGAATATAATATGTCACAAACACAAAAGTTTTAACAAACACAGAAGATGTCACAAACGCAAAAGTTGCCACAAACACAGAAGTTTTAACAAACACAGAATATGTCACAAACGCAGAAGATGACAAAAATACAGAAGAAGTCACAAACATACAATTTTTGAGAAACACAAAATATGTCATAAACACAAGAGATTTTACAAACACAGAAGTTGTCACAAACTCATAAGTTGTCACAAACACAGATGTTTTAACAAACACAGAAGATGTCCCAAGCGCATTAGATGTCTTAAACACATAAGTTTTCACAAACACAGACGTTTTCACAATCGCAAAAGGTGTCACAAACACATAAGGTGTCACAAACACAAACGATTTCACAAATACAGAAGTTGTCACAAACACAAAAGTTATCACAAACACATAAGGTGTCACAAACACAAACGATTTCACAAATACAGAAGTTGTCACAAACACAAAAGTTATTACAAACACATAAGTTGTCACAAACACAATAGTTTTCACAAACATAGTTGTCACAAACACAGAAGCTGAACGCTCAGACGTTCTTCTTCTTCTTTGCGTTTGTTCTTTACGACCAATTTTAATCACTCTTTGTGATATGTTTGATCTTTGCCAAGAATGTGTATACGTTGCACATTGGTTTGGTAGGCCTCTAAACGCATATACAAGTTAAAGACACATGTATCCGATTTCAGCCAAGCTCAGACGTTATAAACTCAGAACTTGACGATGTATGTTCGCTTCATCTACAGTAGGAGATTATATCAAAATCTGTAAATTTATATTTCTCACAATAACTGTTTCATATCAACACACACTCAAGACAGGCATACTCGAAGTTAGATATGAAACATGTTTGAAGTGTTTTACAGTAGCTTGTTCCACCAGGCACCGAAAACTCGAGTCCTCTGTGTCAACGTGTTTTTTGGTACCTATTTATATTACTCACTAACTTACAACAGAATTCATAAACGTGTAAATCTGCCAAGAAAATGTCACTTTTATAACTTCATGAGGTATACATTTTTTTAATAAACTAGGTTTGAAGTCCAATTTTATTCCCTTTAGAAAAGCCAAATCCTGTTGAAAAACAGAATAATTGCACCCTAAACGTAGCGACATGACAGGTATATTAGCTACTTCATATAAGCACTTCATCGGTCCTAGATAACAGTATGCGACCAGAATGAAGGTATAGGTTTGGGATTTATAAAATACAAAGTAATGTATAAAATCAGGTTGGCAACAGAACATGGCTCAATTTGTGGGTCTATGTGCGTATAGAATAGATTCTCGTATCTTGTTACTTTCTCTCTCTCTCTCTCTCTCTCTCTCTCTCTCGCGATCGTCCTTATGAAGCTTTTATCATTCTAATTGTGATATATAAGTAGCGAAACATCAAGAACGGATGTACGTGCACAACCTTCAGTACCTATTGGAGCTCAGGTACTTATCTTTGGCGGTGTGCTCGATTTCAACCAGCATTTACTGGGTTCGCTCTCCGTTAGCCTTTTGCTATCCAGCCAAACAACAAGGCAACAGGTTGCTATTTTCTTTCAGTGCAGCGACCCGTAGACGACCTGCCCTCTCGGGCTGATGAGCGTCATCTGCCCAGCTATACCCGTCGTTTTATGGACTGCTTGGTTTGCCTACCGTCCAATTTTGTGTATGGTTTGCTCCGCTAGACTTTGATTGCCCCCAATCAAACTACAAGGCAGAAGTAGTTCCGCTGCGAGCGGAAATGCGCACTGGTTTTACCTCTGCCCGACTTTCCAGTTGTTCGGCACATTTGGGTGGGCCGCACACCCTCTTTTCTGCCATGCCGTGCTGCTGTGCCGTGCCTGCCGTGCCATGCTTTTGTGTCCACCAGTGGGTCTACTCTTGCAACGTCCGTATGCGTGCTCGCTCTGCCCTGGTGCCTACCTCACCATTTCTGTCAGTTCCCACTGTGCTCACATTTGTCTGGGCTGTCCCCACCTGTGACTCAACCCGGTCCCCCACCCCTGTGATGAGGTCACAGATTTCGCCCATGTGGGCCCACCCTGGCAACGTCAGTATGCGTGCTCGGTCTGCCCTGGTGCTAACCTCCCCATTTCTGTCAATTCCCACCGTGCTCACATTTTTCTGGGCTGTCCGACTCTGTGGGAGGGGGTGGGGGCAAAATCGTGCCATCATCCCTGTGATTGGGTCCCAAGTTTCGTCCCATGTAGACCCACGTGCAGCTCAGCTCGACTCCCAACATGCTCATCGACTCAAGAGAGAGGGCTCAAAAGAGAGAATGCGCGGGAACCGAATTTCGCCCCACGCGGGTCAACGTTTCTTCGATGGCTTATAATAGTGCCCCCATCACTGTGACGGGGCCCGAGTTTCGATCTATGTGCGCCCACGTGCAGCTCAACTCGACTGACAGGATACTCATCGGCTCAAGAGAGATGGCTCAAGAGAGAGCATGCGCGGGCTCCGAGTTTCGCCCCACGCGTTTCCACGTATACCTTTCCAGTTTTTCCCATCGGCCGGGAGATACGAGCATTAATAATCACTTTGGGAATTCGCTCGTCTGTGTTGCGAGCGGATCCCATCAAGCGTGACTACCTTTGCATCTCTACTTGCCCCAGAGTAGTTCTCCCACGCACCTGCCCTCTTAGCCAGACCGGAACTACCGTCTGTTTCCAGGGCCACCATGAGGAGGTGAGGGTTGGGGATTAGTGCCAGCTCACTAACCTGACGTGCCGTTGTTTCCTTGCGCCTTTGACCCCAAGCCAAAGGATTGACTTCATTGCACCGGGTTTTACCCATATGGCTCGGTCCCTCTCTGCAGAAATGGCACGCCACCTGCCGAGATTATTGCACAAAGCAAGAACTCCGTAGTTCCAGCAACAATCCTAGACTATCTTGAAAAAAACTTCACTCGTGAACAGAACGGCGTGATTCTGATTCAAACCCACGACCTTCGACCACTTAGTCACAGAGACCCCCATCCTGACATAAGTATCAATGCTAACATGCCAGCAAGAGTTGGAAGATGAACCCCCATCCTGACATAAGTATCAATGCTAACATGCCAGCAAGAGTTGGAAGATGAACCCCCATCCTGACATAAGTATCAATGCTAACATGCCAGCAAGAGTTGGAAGATGAACCCCCATCCTGACATAAGTAGCAATGCTAACATGCCAACAAGAGTTGGAAGATGAACCCCCATCCTGACATAAGTATCAATGCTAACATGCCAGCAAGAGTTGGAAGATGAACCCCCATCCTGACATAAGTATCAATGCTAACATGCCAGCAAGAGTTGGAAGATGAACCCCCATCCTGACATAAGTATCAATGCTAACATGCCAGCAAGAGTTGGAAGATGAACCCCCATCCTGACATAAGTATCAATGCTAACATGCCAGCAAGAGTTGGAAGATGAACCCCCATCCTGACATAAGTATCAATGCTAACATGCCAGCAAGAGTTGGAAGATGAACCCCCATCCTGACATAAGTAGCAATGCTAACATGCCAACAAGAGTTGGAAGATGAACCCCCATCCTGACATAAGTATCAATGCTAACATGCCAGCAAGAGTTGGAAGATGAACCCCCATCCTGACATAAGTATCAATGCTAACATGCCAGCAAGAGTTGGAAGATGAACCCCCATCCTGACATAAGTATCAATGCTAACATGCCAGCAAGAGTTGGAAGATGAACCCCCATCCTGACATAAGTATCAATGCTAACTTGCCAGCAAGAGTTGGAAGATGAACCCCCATCCTGACATAAGTATCAATGCTAACATGCCAGCAAGAGTTGGAAGATGAACCCCCATCCTGACATAAGTATCAATGCTAACATGCCAGCAAGAGTTGGAAGATGAACCCCCATCCTGACATAAGTATCAATGCTAACATGCCAGCAAGAGTTGGAAGATGAACCCCCATCCTGACATAAGTATCAATGCTAACATGCCAGCAAGAGTTGGAAGATGAACCCCCATCCTGACATAAGTATCAATGCTAACATGCCAGCAAGAGTTGGAAGATGAACCCCCATCCTGACATAAGTATCAATGCTAACATGCCAGCAAGAGTTGGAAGATGAACCCCCATCCTGACATAAGTATCAATGCTAACATGCCAGCAAGAGTTGGAAGATGAACCCCCATCCTGACATAAGTATCAATGCTAACATGCCAGCAAGAGTTGGAAGATGAACCCCATCTGACATAAGTATCAATGCTAACTTGCCAGCAAGAGTTGGAAGATGAACCCCCATCCTGACATAAGTATCAATGCTAACATGCCAGCAAGAGTTGGAAGATGAACCCCCATCCTGACATAAGTATCAATGCTAACATGCCAGCAAGAGTTGGAAGATTACAAAAGATATAGAAAGCAAGTTGAATGCATTTGAAAAATAGATGTCTACGAAAAATTATGAACACGAAATAGAACAAATTTAGAAGCAGGGATGAAATGAGAGAAATGTCTGGTCAATAAATATTAACAAATGTAATAAGAAGGAGAAGATGTTGAGAAGTAATGATCAAAGAATATCAAGGCAGGCATTGGAGTTCAAGAAAGAGAGTACGACATAGGGAGAACGTGAACAGTGCTTAGAGATGCGAGAAATATCGGTCTCAGTTCTAAGTAGGAGATTGAGCGAGTTGCCCAGGATAAAGCGGTATGGAGAAATTGCTTGAAGGCTCTATGTAACGTATATTTTCGAGAGGAATTATTATTATTACTCTTCTTCTTCTTCTTTCTCGAATCCTGTATGCCTCACAGTGTCAGGTCAGGAAGAGATTTCTAAAACGGGCCCTAGTATGCGATTCGTAGATAGTCTCTTTCATCGCCTCTGTTATCTCTGAGGTCCATCTTTTGCGTGGCCGGCCTTTTGATTTGTACCCATTGTATCGGAGCAGCATTGCTCTTTGGGTGCACTGTCTGATGGTAATCTGCTTACGTGGCGAACCATTTAATTTGTTGTTTCTTGATGATGTCTAGTACTGATGTTGTACCCACTTTTTCCTGATGTCTTCATTTCTCAACCGGTCTCTTCTTGTTACACTCAGCATTCTGCGTAGACACTTCATCTCTGTTGTGACTAGTTTTCTTCAATCGTTTGTTGTCAGCGTCCAGGTTTGGCACTGGTAACATAATGTGGGGAGGTAGATTGTGTTGAGCATTGCTCTTTTTATGTTCATGGTGCCGTGTTTGCATCTTAAAATTGGCGCCATTTGCCCTATCATTTGATTTGCTTTGTTGCATCTGTGTTGAATTTCATTAGTTATTCTTCCATTTGCTGAAAAAATGCTCCCCAGGTATGTGAAATCTTTACTTGATTTAGTAGGCGATTATTGATAATTATTACTCTATTGTACGCATCCTCAAGATCAAATAAAGCAGCCTATGACTCAATGTCTGCTATGAAACATTCATAGACATCATGCACAAATACCGCTACCATAGCTAATATGCATATTATTAGCTAATTAACCCGGCTAATTAACCACGTGTGAAAGTTGTTATTATTCCTTGATGAAGATTTGGGCAAGCCGTTTCAAGGGATGTCATCTAAAACCATGAAATGTTTTTCGGATATATTTTTCAGAAGTTGTTTAATCGGCTAAATCGTCCATATACGATTTGAATGGCTCGTGTGTTTCTTGTAATGCTTCTCGTCTAATCAAAGTAACATCTTCACTTTCTTCAGCTCTGGTAATTGTCATTTATGATCTATTAGCTTCACGTCGAATCAAGGCACCATCTTTGTTTTCTTCAGCTCTTTTGTAGACATTTCGTGATTTATCGGCTTCACGTCTCTTCAAGACAGCATCTTAGTTTTCTTCACCTCTAGAGTTGACTATTTTCGAACTGTTAGCTACGGTTAAGTATTCTGATATTTTGACATTGTATATAAATATTAGATCAGACGAAACGAGACTTAATCGACAAGTCTATATGTGGTCACCAGTTGGGAAAAGAAAACGTAGAAGGCCTAAGATCACTCTTCGAAGAACAATCCTACAAGAAAGTAAACTATTGGGATGTAAAACCATAAAAGATCTCCAACTGCTAGCAACGAACCGTATCACATTGCGATCTAAAACATCTGCCCTATATGCGCCTTTGGCACGAGAAGAACAAACTCATTAACTAACTATATAAATATATGTGCTGCTCTTCGTTTAGAGTCACTTCTAGTCTGATTGAATAGTTCTTTTCTTATACGGCGTTGCATATTTTAATAATAATAAACCGACCTGTTGAATTTTGACAAAACAGAATAATTGTTTTTACATTTAACCAAATAATTAAAAAAAATCTCTATAGCGTAGTTTGAAAGCGAATGATACAGTTATAATGACATGAAAATTATAGAGTTATTGCAAATCAACGCAACGCCATGGCTAACATCTGAATTCCCCGCACGCAATCGCAAAGAATTAAATGTCTAATACGTGAGCGGACATAATCAATTTGGAGTGGCCAGCTAGTCATTTTAGTGATTTTATCACTTTGACATATGTAAATGTGGTAACCGTACTTCACCACGTGTTACCAACTAACTTGAATGTAAAGAAAATGCAAATACGCCATCACAAATTCGATTAAAAAATTTTATAAACGAAAATTGATCGAAAATATTGTTTGGGTGATCTAAAATTTGCCCGGTAAAAATGTGTACAAAGTTTGGTGAATTTTGGATTGAAACTGAGGTTGTGTATAGGCGGACAGCACACACAAACTTTGAGGAGTATATATACAGATAGTGTACTGTATTACCATGGGTTAGTGGAAGGAAATATAACCTCTCTAGCTGGCATGATATTTCCTGGGAATTTTTTCTTTATAACTTTCCTATCGTAATTTGCATGCTGATTACACGATATACCAGCATATTTATGTACCTAGGGCTTTCACTGCTCAGGTCGGAGGTGATGTTGTGAAGGAAGACAGTGGTGGTTTTGCCGTGACTACAAGCAGTCTCACTATGGAAATCATGGCGGTTACCAAAGCGATGATTTGGCTAGAATCACAGACTTTTATCCATGCATGTTTTCTCAGTGACTCAATGAGTATGCTCAGGAAGATTGAAACAGGATGGGCTAGGAGACATTGGATAGAATCGCTGGGGAGGTCTAGGATGACAAAGATCAGTTTTATTTTTGTGACAGGGCATGCAGGTGTAAGGGGAATGAACGTGCGGATAGGCTTGGAGGTATGGCTGCTGTCCAAAGCGGACGAGCAATGGACCATGCTGATATTATAAATTCTTAAGGGAGAGAGGGCGTGTACATGATTCACGTAATAGCGGTGAATCCACAACACTAACCAGACTGCAAGAACTCAAAGTTAAGTGTGGTGTAGCTCGACAAGAACGCTTTGCTGGCAGACAAAGAAGAATTGTAAACCAAAAAAGAACCGGTGTCGTTAGTCGCCACACGCTGATGGACATACTGAGGGAGAGATCGGAGCACTTATGGACTAATTTGTTCGACGTGCAGTGATGGTGATCCGACTACTAAACTAAACTAAACTAATTTATGTTCAGTTACCGTTATCAGTTAGATGAAGACTATCATCATTACACTACGGACCTGTTAATCAGTGCTCTGATCTTCAACAAATTCAGCAGTATCTAGAGGCCCACCACGTCTGTTCGATGTTAATTAATCAGTCGTTTTTGTATATTTTTTAAGTTGTTCTTTTCGGGCTGCATCCATATTGAAAATGAAAGAATAAATAACGAAATCCAATTTAGAGACAAATAAGCAAATCGGAGCATATAAAAAATGCAACCATTTTTTAATGCAAACATGTCACCATGAATACAAAAAGAGAATTGTACAACACAATATTTCTCCCCCCATTATGCTATCAGTGCCAAACCTGGACGATGACTTTAAATGATAAAGGAAAACTAGTCACGACATATATTCTGTGTCTACGCAGAATGGAGGAAGTATCAACAAGAGACCTGTTTAGAAATGAAGACACCAGGTTAAAAAGTGGGTGCAACATTAGTACTGAACTTCAAGAAACAACAAATTAAATGATTCGACCACAAAAGTAGATGACCAACAGACAGTGCGCCTCAGAGAGCAATGCAATTTCGATACAGTGGATACAAAGCAAAACGCCATCCACGCAAAAGTGGACCTAAAAAAATAATGGACGCGTGTCATTTCTGCAGAGATGGACCAAGCCATATCCGGTAAAACCGGGTTCAAAAAAGGCAATCTTTCAGCCTTAGACCTTTCAGACGCCCAAGTGGTTACCGGGGCCCAAATTTGGGGTGTAAAGATTAGAACCATTGTTACCTGCCACCATGTCGTAAGAGGCGATTAAGGAGGTTTGGCTGAAATCGGATGCATGTGTCCTAAACGTGTAGAAGTCTATGCGTTTAGGGGTCTACCAAACAAATATGCAACGTATACACGTTCTTGGCAAAGATCAAACATATCACAAAGAGTGATTAAAATTGATCGTAAAGAACGAACGTGAAGAAGAAGAAGAAGACCTTTCAGAGACTCACAGTGTATATTATATAAAAGACCAGTGGTACAAATGAAATGGTCCTCATTGCATATGGTTTTTATTAAAAGTTAATTGCAACATTTACAGGATTTTGCGAATCAGCCGTGATTTTTCTAGGTATTATTACGTCTAGTAGTTTGCTATTGCTTTCTGAACGGGTGGTGACATCGTCCTTTTGTAAAACTCTAATCGAAACAATTTGCAACCAAACTGTCCTCCGCGTGATTCGAACTCAGAACGTAGGGGTTAATAGACCGAGTCACTATCCCCTAAGTCACAGACATGGTTTCTAATTCACAACGAGTATTGCACAAAGCACAAACTCTACACTTCCAGAAAAATCATATTGAGATTTGGAAAATGCTAGTGTCAACTGACCGGTTCTTCGGTTTAGGTTTCATTCCGCGACATTCAGAACACAATGGAAACGTCTTGACCACTTGGTCACGGAGAAATTAATTTGAGATGAACTTTACCCAGCACTTTTACATAGAAAACCATCCAGTTCCAGAAACTGTAAATTAAATTAAAACAGTTATACGGTTAAGTGCTCGTCTCTCATGCCAAAGGCACTAGGTTCGCTCACTCGTGGTACCATCTGAGTATTTTCCCAGAGATTCCTGATCTCAGTGTAGGTGAGATCGAGTTCCTAGTCCTATCGTAGATGAACGATAAAACGTAGGCTAAAGGTTAAATTGAGCACGTATAACAACACTTGGCAGTTCAAAATTGAGAAGAGCAGTACGGAAAGCCGCTGCCCGGACAAAAATCATTAGAAAATATTTTTTTAAATGCCTACATTGTCCCAAGTCCCTTTCAGTGGCCGGTAGCTGCGCAAAGTGTCAGGGAAGATGAGGTCCGTCTCTAAGAGACATATTACCTTTCTGGCCACTATCTTCTCTAGTAATTTGCCATATACATTTTGCAAGGTGAGTATGCTTTACCTGCTGAGCTTTGGATCCTTCCCTTGTTTAGGGAGCAGTCGTAAATAGCCCGTATAAAAACACCGAAACATTGATTGAGAAACCGACACAACGACGGTCACAGTTAACCGAGTTCATGTGTGCCACTGGATGGCAGAAATATCTTCAACCTCATACTGGAAAAAAGTATGTTTTTTCCCCGATCCAGAAGCACTTGAGTTTTTCAGCTCTTCGGCTCCGTGCCATGGACATCGTAACCCTTCGGTTCGTGCCACGAACACCGTAAATCTGGAGAATCTGTGGCTTTTTCTAGCATCCCGCGGAATTGAACCCGCACACACAGAGGGATAGTCACCCGTAGTCCAACGCGCTACGAACACGCTGGGCAGACGGGCAAAAAGTATGTTTAAATAAATGCAGTGTTTATTTAATTAATACAACGTTTCCGTGTGTTGACGGGGTTCTAAAAGTGAGCAAAGAATAGTAACACTGCGACCGACAATGCATGTCGTAAGAGGCGAAAGAGGGAAGCTTTAGTAATTAAAAAAAAGAATAGCAGAAACCGGATGTGCTGACGGCCTACTTGTAGACGCATAACTGACACAACGTACAATCGCTCTCAGGCTCAAATCACATACAAATCACAATCGTTGATACAGAGTGCTGGAAGAAGAAGAAGAAGAATTAATACGGAATCGTCATGTTTGGAGAAAAAAAAACTAAACAGTGGTTCTCAAATCTTAGTAGTGTACGGGCATACATTTCTCACGACAAAGACATAATAAAGGACATACTAATGGATACAAAATGTACGTATTGCTTATTTCAAAGTATTAAAATTGAGTATTCTGTAACTCAATTAAGTGGCATGCCTACTGGCGTAGGCGATCATGTCTCTCCGCAACTCTTTCTGCTTGGTGAATGTAATCAGACCTGACGTCGATCTTGTGTCGAACCATGATGTCCGACCATCCAATATCTTTTCCCTCTGTCTTCCACGATATCTCTTTCCCTTAATTTTACCCGTTGTCACCAAATGTTCTAAACCTTCTCTTCGCATTATATGCCCGAAGAACCTCGATTGCCGGATTCTTATTCGTTTCATAACGTTTCTTTGTGTGCAGGCCTGATTAAAAATCCCTTTATTTGTTTTCTTCGTTGTCCATGGAATTTTCAGCATTCTTCTGTAAAACCACATCTCTGTGGCTTCCAATGATCGTATTTATTGTTTGTTCATTCCCCATGATTCACTGCCTTTCAAAAGTATTGGATCTATATAGCACTTGAGTATTCGTTTTCGCTGTATCATTGGTAGTGACTTCACGCATAGTGTGTTCTTCATTTTCATAAATGCTGCTTTTGCTTGAATATTTTGTAATACACATAACAAATGTATATCTGTCGAGAGGATGGTTTACATATTTTAACAAAATACATAACAAGTTCTTTTTCCTTTATTTTTCCTAGAGGAAAGGGAATTAATCTTGTTTAATTAAAATAACGTTAATATTTGCAGTTGTCTGCGCGTTGTTTCACTCTAATAGTTTCCAAAGCACCACCACGTCTATTCTCTTGCTTTATTCATATGAAGTGATTGCTGCAATATGTATACGTAACAAAGAATAGTCTATTGATTCGACATTAGGTATTATGCAAATCCTCAGACAGGGTCGGAACAAACTTACCTTGCTGGAACATGCAACATTGAAATAGTATTAAAATAGCAACGAGTACAAATGTATTGAGATACACCCTTTGCCCGTGTGTTTCCTGGGCTCTCAAGGTGAGCAAAGAATTGTAACATTGCGACATACAAGGTATGTGGTAAGAGGTGACTGAGGTAGGGACCTATGGAAGCTGCCCTAGTAAATAAAAAGCAGCGCAGAATTCGGATGTGCTGGCCTACTTGTAGGCGCATAACTGGCAGAACGTACAATCGCTCTTAGGCTTAGATCACATACAAATCACAATGAGGGGTTCTTCTTCTTCTTCTTTGCGTTCATTCTTTACGACCAGTTTTAACCACTATTTGTGATATGTTTGATCTTTGCCAAGAACGTGTATACGTTGCACATTGATTTGGTAGTCCACTAAACGCATAGAATTCTACACGTTTAGGACGTGTACATCCGATTTCAGCCAAACCTCCTTAGTCACCTCTTACGACATGTGTGGCAGGTAACAGTGGTTCTTTTCTTGACACCCCAAATTTCGGCCCCGGTAACCACTCGGCGACAATGAGGGGTTAACATCTGGAGCGTTTTAAGAAAATGAAAAATAATTGAGATACACCAACAGATGGCATAAAATATGATAGCAATAAATACATGACATGTAAGCATATCTTAGATCAATGATGCTTCTTCTTTTTTCTTTTCTTCGGACCTTCATATCACCACTTGTTAAACTACTCTTTGGAGTTTTATGTGATCTGAGCCTAAGAGCGATTGTACGTTGTGCCAGTTGTGAGCGTTCAAGTAGGCCAGCACATCCGATTTCTTCGAAGTTTGATATTTAAACGTGTAGATTCCTAGAGTGCTATTTCAGTCACATTTTCATCATCATATATCTTGTCCTGAGCAGAACTTTGCCACCCCAACAGTCCTCCGGAATTTCGTTCTTTCCTTGGCCAGATGTCCTGCCTCTGCAGCCGTCATGTTCAAACCATCAGTTAAATCCTGAATCCGTGGTTTCCGTGGTCTTCCTCTTTTTCTCTTTGCCGGTATGCCTCCTTCCATTATATTCTTCTTCAGTCCATCATGTATCGTTATATATGTCAAAAACTCTAAATTATATCTTTCTTATTCGTAGCATCTACCAGTTTTCTTTGATTTTGAGCTCTTTCTGGATATATATATTTGTTCTCTGCTCTGTCCAAGATATAGCGAAACACATAATAACAAAGTACTGTAATTTTACAAAATACAAAAACAACATACAAAATACACAGCAACGTTTGGACCAAAAAGCCTTTATCAAGCAAACAAAACAACAGGAGGGACGAAATTAACAGCAGACTACATGTCAAAGTCTACATGTAGTGTGATGTGAATTTTGTCACTCATGTTGTATTGTTTCTTGATAAAGCCTTTGCTCCCAGTGTGTATTGACATTAATATTTGTCCAGAAATCCTGGTCTCAACGTTGACGAGATCTAGTTCCTAGTCCTATCGGAGACAAATGATAAAACTTAAAGTTTCGTGTTCAAGTTGAGCGCAAACAAATAATTTTTCGTAAAAATCAATAAGAATAATTGAAAAGTTTCAATCCTGTAACAATTTATTCATTCTTTCTTTCTTTTCACCAATCATGTTTTGTCTCACAGCGTCTGGATAAGAAAAAAATTATTGAACCGGTTTTTGTCCGTTTCAATAAAATTTATTACATAGATAAAAAAAAAATATATCATTTTCCTTTAAAATTACATTCAGAACCTTCGCCGGTACTACGGAAGTTCTTGCACTGTTATTAAGTTTCTGATATATATAAAAGAGATAGATTTTTCAACGAAATTGAATGATGATGTTCCTATCAATAAACGTGTCGGTTGGAGAAGCGCAAAGTGTTGAACACTATCATAAAAAGGTGGAGGCTGCAGTAAAACTTGGAAAAATAGGTAAACACGTAAAAACACAGTACTACAGTTTTACAAAATACATAAACAGTGACGATAAACAGCAACGTTTCGACCAAAAGGCCTTTATCAAGCAAACAACACAACAAGAATCAATTCTTTGTTGTGTTGTTTGCTTGATAAAGGCCTTTGGTCGAAACGTTGCTGTTTATCGTCACTGTTTATGTATTTTGTAAAACTGTAGTACTTTGTGTTTACGTGTTTAACACTATCATATGGAATCGAGGGATACAAATGAGTGTTGGTTCAGTTCATGTAACCAAAGCTTTTCTAATGATGAAATAAATTGGTACGATTACATCCTGCATGTTAGGGTGTAGAAAGATGAAATAGCTTGCATTTCACCCTTTTTTTGTCTGCAAGGACCGTGGAACATTTGTATGTGTATGATCAATAACAAAGTTAAAGATACTCTGTTTCCATACCTCAAGATATATTTGGTAATAGTATATTTGGACTGTAGTTTGCAATGACCATCGTCACACGAGGAGTGATGTGGTCAACATCACGCCGGCCGCTTTTATTTCCAAGTGATTTTTCCAGTTACCCAATTGAGGCTGGGTCGACCTGAGAGAGGTTACGGTCGGAAAAGTATTACCCACTGAATGTGGAATTTTACCCGGACTATGCAAATACGAAGATATTTCGTCCGTGTACTGTCGGGGTTGACAAGGGTAGCAAAGAATAGCATCAATGCGACCTACAAACATGTCATAAGGGGCGAATGGCGTAAGGGCATAGGGAAGCTACTCTAGTAAATAAAAAACGTCGCAGAAATCGAATGTGCTGACTTACTTGTCAGCGCATAATTGACACAACGTACAATCGCTCTTAGGCTAAGATCCTATACAAATCACAAAGAGTAGTTTCTCTCTCGCGATCACCGCTTAGACTGATGTACCAGATTTCCCCATAAATTCTCTTATTTGTGTGAAAATCTTCTTCTTCTTCTTTACGTTCGTTCTTTACGACCAATTTTAATCACTTTTGGGATTTCTTTGATCTTTGCCAAGAACGTGTATACGTTGCACATTGGTTTGGTAGGCCCTAAACGCATAGACTTCTACACGCTAAGGACACATGCATCCGATTTCAGCCAAACTTCGTTAGTCGCCTCTTACGACATGCATGACAGGTAACAGTGGTTCTATTCTTTACAACCCAAATTTGGGCCCCGGTAACCACTCGGGTGTGTGGAAATCTTGATTCATGCAGCCTTATCATGTGTGTGTTTCGTCACATCTTTAGCGCCATTTGGAGCTCTGGTGCGTATCCTTTGGCGATGTGTCCGGTTTTAGCTAGCGTTTACTGGGTTCGATCTCCGTCAGCCTTTGGCTATCCCCAGCCGACCTGGAGGCAGCATGTTGCTATTTTCTTTATTTTCTTTTAGGGTAGATACCATTAGACAACCTTCCCTCTCGGGTTGTTGAGCGTAATCTTCCCAGGTGTCTTTTTTGGACTACTTGGTTTGCCTGCCGTCCAATTTGTTTGTACGGTTTGTTACGCTAGCCTTTGATTGTCCCCCAATCTAACTACAATGCAGTACTAGTGTAGAGTAGCTTGACAAGAGGTCGATACGACTCGTTCGAAGAAGAAATCGATATCTCACTACCAACTTACTCTACTGCAACTATCATACTGCTTTAAAGTTTATTATATTTGTTGTCTTCTTTTAAATAATCCACACAACACCACAATGAAAATAGTCGAGGTTCGCTCCCTCCTGGAGCCATCTGGATATTTGTCCAAAGGTCTCTGTTCCTCAGTGTAGGTGATATCAAATTAGTAGTCCTATCGGAGACATACGATAAAAACGTCGGTTCCGTGTTCAATTCGAGCACGTAAAAGAACGCCTGGCAGTGAAAAATCGAGAAGAACAGGCCGGAAAGCCGCTGTCCGGGCAAAATTCATTAAAAAAGATTGAAAATAAAAATTCCCTACACAAAAAATATTTTCACCATCTTCAAAATTACATCGGCGACCCTCGCCGGTGCAACAGAGTTCGTGCACTACAGCAAAGATTTTTCTGTGTACGAAAGAGATCGGAGCACACATGGTTACTCACCAAAGTGCAATGATGGTGTTCTCATCAAATCAATTAATAAAGAAAATAATCGATAGAGTTCTCTTGTGCGCTCTAGAAGGGTGCCCACCAAAGTCTTTCGAAAAACTATTTTGCATAGTTCCGTGTAGACCAATCAGGATTTTTTTATTTGATATCTGATCTCACTGTATGTGAAATCGAGTTCATAGTCCTATCAGAGAAAGGCGATATACCGTAAAGTCTTGTTCTGAATCTTAACACACGCCCATCAACATTTGGAAGGTGAAAATTAATAAGTGGTAAAGCATCTGTCCATGATAAGAAGATATTTCTAGAATGGGCTGTTTTGTGTGTTTCATAAATAGTGTCTTTCATAGTATCTGTTTTTTTCTGTGGTCCACATTTTGATTGGATGTCATTTTGTTTTGTATCCATTGTATCGACATAAATTACACAGGGCTGTGTCATTCTATGATTCGGAGAGGCGGCAGCATCAGGCGCCACCGTAAGGAAAGCGGCAAAAGCAGTAAAATTAAAATACAATTTGAACTGTTCAATAATTAAAAATCTTTACGGACCGCTTTTCTTTATTGATCTATGTTATTCCGATATTGATGTATACGATTAAGATTAATCGCACTCCTCTGCCTAAGCGCTTTCGGTACTCTTTGATTTCGTTTTCTTCTGCAGGTGGCGCTTGCCGGAAGACTTTAAAGAAAAAACATTTAAAGGGCGACATTTCGAAGACTTGCATCATACTGAGAAAATATACCGCACGGCCCTGGCATTACACTTTGAAGTGTTTTATTTTTGGTTATTCTACTAATGTTATCAGGTAGAAGTCCATTGTCTTCTCCAGGTTATAGCGGCTGCTCAAATCTTCTACATCAACACTGCAGTATTTTTTCATATTTGTAGCCTGCTGGTGGTCACGATGTATGTGTTAGGTGGTTTTGTTATCTGGTCCACATAAACATTCCTTTGTTTAGGAAGCTCTAAGTCGCTACATGTTCCAACAGTCTTCAATATTGTGTTCTTTTATTGATTTTTAGTACAACTTTAATACATATTTTCTATTTGTTGAGAAAAAGCCTTGTAGTCTTTTAGATGTTAGGGTGCATATCAATATATTACATTTAATCTGTAAGCGTTTCACAGGCAGGAGCAGACCGTCATCTTTCGTCTCAGGATAGCGCATAACATACTTCATAAACGCTTGCACAGGCTACGATTGTCTCTGTGTCCCTATGGTACCTCTGAGCAATGCACAGAATATGTCCTACATGAATGTCCCATGTTAGTCCTCCTAGAAGTGGATGTGATCCTACAACACATAATGCATTAAAACTACATGTCACCAGAGATGAGCTCCAGACAACAGTCGACTTCTTCATATGAACGATAATACATTTAAAACTACACGATACCAGAGATGAGCTCCAGACAACAGTCGACTTCATCATATGAATGATAATACAGTAAAACTACACGATACCAGAGATGAGCTCCAGACAACAGTCGACTTCATCATATGAACGATAATACAGTAAAACTACACGATACCAGAGATGAGCTCCAGACAACAGTCGACTTCATCATATGAACGATAATACATTAAAAACTACACGATACCAGAGATGAGCTCCAGACAACAGTCGACTTCATCATATGAACGATAATACAGTAAAAACTACATGGCGCCAGAGATGAGCTCTAGACAACAATCGACTTCATTATATGAACGTATAATGCTACGTCTAGAGGTATAATCATCAAAGTAGCGACAATATGAAGAAGAAGAAGACGTATACATTTCTAGACTGGAATATAGGATCTCATACTCTTGTCCTCACGCGTGGAATGTCAAGTATGGGATTTAATCCACACTCGTTTTGTGTCTGATTCTCTATGCTAATTCGGTTCAACGTGACACAGATATCCCCAATACTGGCCCACTAATATATAAATAGAAAGACTCGTTCTTAATAAATACACTGGTCTTAGTATATCTCAAGTACAGTTTCGGTAGTTCTGCTCTTATCAGAGCAAAGGGCATTTTCAGCTCCGAACACACACATAATGGGACTATATCAAGAAACTAACTAGCCCACGATTCAGAACAGTCCTCCTGAGCATTCAACCCTGAGTAAAAGCAACATACTTCTTTCTACAAGACACCAATCTTAACGAACGGGGCAAATCCTCCGACCGAGTGATATCATGCGCGTCGAGTCTGCCTTTAGTGCCACCATCACGCCAGAAACTCCAGATGAATCACATCCAGAACATAACCAAAAGTCCGTCTCAGGAAAACGGAAAAACACAATATTCAACACCAGAGGCGGCTCGTCATTAAGGGTAAGTGGGTGTCGGGATCCGCCATAATAATGTATCGTGTATTTATTATTTTATAAATAAAAAAAATAAAAACCCAAATTCATGATTTTTCCAAAAATATGTGTCTGGCTCCACGAGCAAAAATGGTCATGAGCCGCCACTGTTCAACACACAGTACGCACCAGGACGAGTCCTAGGTCACATGGTCACACCAAGAAAATAGGCCATTACGCCCTAAGATAACTAAGAAGACATCTGTCTTAGATTGAACTGGGCTTGCCTCTGCCATATAGAGGCTTAAAACCCTACTTAACAATCAAACTTTATTTGAAAAAGGCATGCATCAATATTAAAAGGCTTGAATCCTTTAAAAATAGTTAACATATGCCAGTTCTCTGTTGAAACAGTGGCACGCTGATGTCTTTGAAGGTATTGGTTTGTGCTAAATCTATCCCAACCACATGCATTTTTTGCACCTTGAAGTGTATTTGTTTGTGGATTATAGTTTTGGCTTCTGTGTAAGACAGTGAATAATTTAATTCATCAATAAGGCCATCAGGCCTGGATAGAGTAACATCCCAATTATTTCAACCTCGTTGACTTCATCGTGTTTGACCGGAGCGTGCTAACACTTTCACAATGAAACGAATCATTTATATTTAAATTACGCATCAACTTTTCGAATCTCCTGAGTGTTACACCCTTCACAATTCTACATACAACTATTTAAAAAAACAGTCAGTTTTTAGCATCCTTGTAATCACATACAAAAACTACTGTTTGCATGCTTCCTATGTCTCCCGCTGTTTATTTCAATCTTTGTTGTCACTTCATGAAGAGATAAAAGTTAAGGCCTTTTGATGATAACAAAAGTAACAATATAAGTTCACGGGTAGCATCTCTTTGTGCTAGTCAACCAGGAATATCTAGTTTATAAAACTAAAGTCAAAACTAGATGCGGAAACGGTTATAATGAACCTATTGTGCAGGAATAAATTTTTGTTCGGCGCCCTACTGTCTACCTGGTATCCTGGTGTTCCGTCTCTGAGCGGCAAACAGACAAGAAAAGATGTTCACTGAGCTCCTATTTTCTATTGATGTGCTCACTGTCTTCTGTTTCATATTTTTTCTGACCACATATTGTTGATGCTTATTTGTGTTCATTCTTATCAACAAAAGTAACACCTTTTTCTGATCTGTGTTGTTTAAGCTTGTAGTTGTTGTTCAAAATATATAGTGGACAGCAGGTTTGATGGTGTTTAGATCTTGGATTCAGGTAAGGTGGTAAGTGTCTTGTCCAGAACGTTCAGTTAATCGTCTTCTTCTTCTTTGAACATTCCACAACGGCCACTTGTTAACAACTCTGTGTGATGTGTATGTGATCTGAGCCTAAGAGCGATTGTTTGTTGTGCCAGTTATGCGTTTAAAAGCAGGCCAGCATATCCGATTTCTGCAACGCTTTTTATTTACTAAGGTAGCTTCCATAAGTCCTATATCAGTCGCATTTTAAGACATGCATTGTAGGTCGCCAATTATCTACGTCCCGTGTGGGCCCCCGTCATCACACGTGCGGTTCAGGTAGTGACATCCGAAGATGTGGAAATCATCTTTCTTGTGATGTCCAGTACACGACATCTGAAGATGTCAAGATCATCACGTTTATTCCTTGACACGATGATCTAAATTGCAAGTACCTCAGAAGTGGGATAAAGCTCGCCACAATGGCGAGGAACACTAGTGATAAGGAAAGCTAGCCTTCACGCAGAATCAATCAGAAGTTCCATATTAAGTGCACATGAGAAATAAAACTCCGATCGGCGAATTCAAGTAATAATTTTTTATAAATTTCAGTAACAAGTTATTGTTTTTGTTTTGTTATTTTAGGGATATCGAAAAATCTATGGAGGCCACAAATATGTGGTTTTACAGAAGAATGATGAGAATATCATGGACTGCTAAAATGACTAATGTTGTTGTACTGAATGCGATCAAAACACATAGAAAGCTTATCATCAATATAAGAAAGAGACAGTCATCATTTTTCGGACATGTTATGAGGAGGGGAGGTTTAGAACATATTGTGACAACCAATAAAATTGAGGGTAGACGAGACAAAGAAATACAGAGAGAGAAATTTTGGATAGCCTGACTTCATGGCACGGTAGAGCGTCAACATCTGAGTTGATAGCAAACACCAACGACAGAGATTTATGGAGATCCATGATCGCCTACGCCAGCCAGCACGGCACCTGATGATGATGAAGAAATATTTCTGCACCCAAATGTTCCACAGTTATCACACTAGTTTAGCTGTAGTATACATAATAAAATATAGATAAAGAATAAAAGAAACAAAACTAGTTAGTATACCCGAAATAAGATGAAAGATCTTATTTGTATAACAACTTCAGCTTGTCAGACAAGAACACGTCCTTGGGGTGTCGGGGGCGTCAAGTGAAGCAAAGAATAGTACCACTTCGACCTACACGACATGTCGTAAGATGCGACTGATGTTGGACCTAGGGAAATTAGCTTAGTAAAGAGAAATCATTGCAGAAATCGGATGTACTGGTGTACAGTAGGTGCATAACTGGCACAACGTACAATCGCTTTTATGCTCAGATCATATACAAATCACACAGAGTGGTTAACAAATGGTCCATATAGAGCGTTTGAAGAAGAAGATGAAGACAAGAATAAAGTATGAACTAGGGGACCGTTCTTGTCCCAAACAAGCTCGACTTTTCTTTAAAATTCACTAAATTATCACACCCTGTGTTAGACATTTAGGACAGGACGCTGTGTGACAAATCAAGATTGTTTTATGAAAGAAAGATGATTTAAATTTATGGACTCGGATCTGTAAGAATTTTCCGATCGTAAAACTGCAGATCCCACGAGAAGCACACATCATGAGAAGCGAGTTTTCATGCATTTAAATTATAATACAGTTCGTCTGTCCCTCCGTCTTATGCTGTCCTGGCGTTAAAAAAAAGGTTGAATATGTCGCTGAAATGTCTAGAAAAGACTAATCTTGTGGGGATTTGTTCCCATCAACATCGTTTGATCACCACATCCACCAGGGAATCTTGCTGTGCAAGTTCTTCTGATCTTCGGCGCTTCCTTGTGATATCTTCAACTTTCACCCTGAGAAGAATGACATAATTTAGACGTTTTACATACACGAACGCCAGCCCCTGCTGATTGTGGGCCTATTTTTTATTTAGGTGCTTTCTGCCGGGGCCCACGACAGTTAGAATATTGGCGCCCTATTCAGTGGAGTTTGCATAAAGTGGCCGACCATCCGTAGAGAATCCGAAAATGCACCGCTGAGAAACAGGTTTCGGAGACGTTTCTAACAATCGAACATGCAAGTGCACAAAACGGAAGGGATATTTTTATGAATGGGAAATTGCTATTGTCCAGATTTAGCACAACATGTGATACAACTCTTTCGTCTATAATAAGTTATGGTAACCTGTTTTGCCACATTTCAAATTATCTAACTATGTATATGTCTATGTGTATGTCTGTTTATCTGTCTACTTATCGGTCTTTATATCTGTCATTGCATCTGTCTATATGTTTATTTATCTGTCTTTTTTATCTGTCTATTTATCTGTCTATTTATATGTCTATTTATCTTGATATTTATCTGTCTCTATATCTATTTATTTATATGTCTTTTATCTGTCTATTTATCTGTCTATGAATGATATATCTATCGTGTAGAAGGATATAGCTATATGGACAGCGAATAGTCGAGGACACCACAGAAGATAGACAAGGAGACAATGAAATAGAAGAAAGTTGCACACCAAATACTGCACATAGTAGTAGACACGTTAAAAAAGACAAACATAAGTACGACGTATGTGAACGACAGAATCGCTAGGTGATAGTAACAGAAAAGAGAGAGACAACAAATAATCTACCAAGTCGGTAGTGTATGTAAATAGTAACATAAAAGATATGATCAAATATATTACAACGTTGTCGGCTAGAAAGATATAGGTAACCTGGTGGAATCTGTGGCTTAGGGGATAGTGACTCGGTCTATTAACCCCGACGTCCTGAGTTCGAATCACGCTACGCAAATTGTTTGGTGTGGAATTTTATAACAGGACGATGTCACCACTTGTTCAGAAAGCAATGCAAACTACTGAATGTAAAAATGCCTTGAAAAAATCACAAACGGCGTTAAAATCTCTGGTTGATTTGGAAAGTCCTGTAAAGGATATGCAATTAACTTTTAACCTCTTTTTTTTTTTTTCTTTTTCTTCTCCGATCCAGAAGAACTTGAGCTGAAAGCTCTTCGGCTCGGTGTCATGGACATCGTAACCCTTCGTCTCGGTACCACGAACACCGTAAATCTGAGGAACCTATAGCTTTTCTGCCAGTCCGCGGAGTTGAACCCGCACTTACAGAGGACTAGTCACCGTAGTCCAACGCGCTACAAACACGCTGGGCACTCGAGCAACTTTTAACCTTAACTTGCCTTGTAAAGAATGTGGCAATGTATTATACAAACGATCAATAAACACAAGTAAGCAGAAACTTGTTGTTTATCCTATCATTATTTTGATTGAAGAATACAATCACAGTGGCAGTTCTGAGTATGATATCATCAACACTAATCTTACCTACTATAGTCTGTCCATTAATTCGTGAGCACGTTTGAAATTGATTTTCTCGAAAACTACCTGTTGGATCTCAGTGATTTTTTGCAAGCAGCCTTAGAATATCCATGACGCTAGAGAAATATTTTTTTCCAAGAAAATTTGATGTAGTTTGAAATATTTCTTCTTCAGGTTATATTAAAATCAACCTCACCGGATTGTACACAATAGTAACAGATCTACGGTACACATACGCGTTGTTCTAAAAATACATTATGGTAACATAGAAATATCGTGAGTATACAACAATTTCACGAATTCCCGTGCACCTAATTCCAGTCGACTTTGAAAGCGGAAAGCATATGACGTTATAATTAGGATACCGTTGTATAGTTATAGGCGTATCTCGCTATTTGTATGAAGCTATTGTATCATATTTGTTGGCTTATCAAAACTGACATTGATATCACATTCATAATGAGTCTGAAGTGCACATTTATAACAATGCAGAAGGTTACAGTTTTACTATACCAACACTTCCGTAGGGAATCTAAGAGAGGTCATCTATATTGCGATATTCATAACCCTGAGAAACGAGCGCAACTGGCGTTTGGTCTGAATAGAGAATCCTTTTCCCGATGGATTAAACAGGACACAAAGTGCACTAATGTCAAGCAAGGACGGAAAAGAACAATTGACGACTTTGACATAGATGTCATAAGACGGAGCTCTTGAAAATGTTTGCGACAAATCAACTTGTTACTCTCAGGAAACTGAAATTAAAACTGCAATCAGATTGCAGCATAGACATTTCTAAAAGTACTCTATGAAAATTGTAAGAGCCGCCGGCTTCACCTTCAGAAAAACTATAGGCGGCAGGAATATTATTTGTGAAAAGCCACATTTAATTGCTGCCTAAGTAAATACCTGAGGCAGATCCGTGAGCGGCGGAGGCAAGGCTATGATATTGTATATTTGGACGAATCCTGGGTCAATGCTCACACACCAATGCTAAAGAATGGCAATCAGTAGACGGTGAACAGAAAAGAAAATACCAAGCAGCAAAGGCCAGCGTATTATACTAACACATGCAGGAAGCAGTGAAGAAGGTCTTGTCCATGACGCTGGACTTATTTTCCAATCAAAAAGTACCGACGGTAGGGACTACCACACAGAAATGAATGGACATATTTTCAGGCACTGGATGGAGAAAGATCTACTTCCAATTCTAAACAGACCATCATGCTTGGTAATGGATAATGCATCCTATCACAACGCAGTATCAGCGGAAGACAAAGTACCAACTGCATCAAATACAAAAGATCAAATTAGGACTTGGCTTTCTAAGGAAAATGTCAGCTTCGATGATACATATTTGAAACCCGAGTTGTTGCACCTGGTGAGGATGACAAATAAGACAAAGGTGTTTCATATTGACAAAATCATTGCGGAATACGGCCACACGTCTTTGCGACTACCTCCATATCAGCTCAATCCGATAGAGCTTGTCTGGGCTAAAGTAAAAGGGCAAGTTGCCGAACAGAACAGGACGTTTAAAATGTGTGATGTTGAAGTTCTGACACGTGAGTCCTTCTCAATGATAGACATGCAGTTCTGGAAGAAGTGTGTTGAACATGTGCTCCGAGAGGAAGACGAGTACTGGCACCGAGATGGATTACAATTTGTCCAGCCAGTAACAATTATCAACCTCATGGAATCGTCAGATTCGGGATGATACAAATCATATTTTGATTACAGACTGAGAAATAGCAACGTATACATTTCCATATCCAAATGCGTCTACCATCATACAATTTGTGGTGAAGTTAAGACACCCTGGGGTCTAATGGTGACCGAAGAGGAGGACTAACTGTTGCATATTGTATCCAAGTTCACGATTGCACATAAAGGGCAACACACTTAATTACTTGACCTATCAAGTTAATATGGAGATATACACCTATGAATAGAATTGACATGGACAAATTCAAGGGATACTGTAAAATCTAAAATTTGAGCCCCGTATTTGCAATTGTCATAAAAGATCAAAGGAATTCGCCGATGTGCAAAATCCGTAGCATCTATGGACTACTGGTTAGCTTTATTTTAGCGTCATGGATATTCTAAGGCTGCATGCAAAAAATCACTAAGATCCAACAGGTAGTTTTCGAGAAAATCAATTTCAAACGTTCTCACGAGTTAATGGACAGACTTTTTTTTTTTAAAGACTGCACTACATATTATGAAGATTACCAACGCTTCTCTTATAACAACCGCGTTTAAGTTCACCATCATCAACAAGAAAGCCTACAACATGTCTATTGGTATTAGAATGAGATGAATACAGTGCTACATAGTACCAATACTGACATAAAGATGCGAGTCATGGACAATAAACAAACAGATCGAAAAATGTCTGATGACCACAGAGATATGTTTTTACAGAAGAATGGTGTGAATCCCATGAACTGCTAAAATGACTAATGTGGAGGTACTGAATGAGGTCGAGACACAGAGAAAACTTGCCATCATTTTAAGAAATAGGCAGTCATCATTCTTTGGGCATGTGATGAGAAAGAGAGGTGTAGAACACATTGTAGCAACTGGTAAAATCGAAGTGAGACGAGACAGAGGAAGTAAGAGAGAGAAAATTTTGCACAGCCTGACTTCATGGCACGGAAGAACGTCACCATCTGAGATAATAGCAAACACCAGAGACAAAGATTTGTGGAGATCCATGATTGCCTGTGTCAGCCGGCAAGGTACCTGATGATAATTTATCTGTATATTTATCTTTATCAATTTATCTGACTAGATATCTGTATTTTTCTGTCTATTCATGTGTCTATTTTTCTATTTATCTGTCCATAAATATATGTCTATAGATCTTCTTCTCGTTCACCGATATAAATTCAGGCGTAGTTTTTCGTGCTGATTTTTACTTGAAGGTTTGCTTTCCTATCATCTGTGTCCTCACCATTCAGATGATCATTCTTCGACTTTAGAGGTTGTCTATAGATATATGTGTTCATTTATATTTATAAATTTATATATATATATATTATATATATATATATATATATATATATATATATGGCTGGACTAATTGTGTTTCCATGTATGTGTTGGAATGATTGTTATTTTTACTATCTAGATCATATATATATAAAACATCATATATTTCTGGCCACTCACCTTAGTTTCAATAAAGACACACTACATATACCCTACAATATAGTATATCTCCTAAGAAAATCCATTCCCATCCCTAGAAGACATTACGCCAAGATAAGACATTTCCCGCAGAGAGTGGCAATCTAATGTTCTTGACAAAAAACCACAGAGATAACGCCCTTAAATAACGGAGAGGAGTTGGCGGTGAAACATTTTATTTCCTAGCACAACATCAGCAGATAATTAATATGTAAGATGAAGATTGTATATTTGTGCAGAGAAGGGTGTTTTCGGATAGATTGATCATTAAACACAAAAAAAGAGACACGTGCAATATGAAGCAATTTACCTATTCAAGAAAGCAAGCAATTTAAGCGCAATAGCCGTCCGTCACAAGCGATGATGACAACAGTCTCAACCGTGTGCTGCTTCACCTCTCTCGTGTGTGCACAAGTGTCCTTCCTTCCTTTTGTTCGCTTGAAATATTGTCTATATATTCAATGTTGTCTCTTGTATGAACTTCACTGTTTTTTGTAGCTCACACAGAGGTCTGTGTAGTTTTCTGTCGAGTGTGTTTCTTTAGGCCAGTGAGTTTTCCTCAGTGTGTCTTCTTCTTCTTCTTTGCGTTCGTTCTTTATGACCAATTTTAATCACTCTTTGTGATATGTTTGATCATTGCCAAGAACGTGTATACGTTGCCCATTGGTTTGGTAGGCCCCTATACGCATATATTTCTACAAGTTTAGGACATGTGCATCCGATTTCAGCCAATCTCAGTGTGTCATTTTCGGGTCAGTCTTGAAGTATGTGCTCTGCAGTCTGGTGTGCCTGTCCACATGTACACATGCCTGAATTGCCAATCTTGAATTTTGTATACATGTGGCTGCGGAGTCGATTGTGTCATGTTCTAAAGCTGTGCACAGTGTATAAACCACTGCCACACAAGCTGTCTACGCAGACTACCAAAAATATAATGACCGGACAAAATTTCAGATACCGAAGTCTCCATAAGAGCACATATCTCAAGCGTCAACACACTGTTACAGAGGACCAAAGTGAGATGGACAGTCGCTTTACTCGGATGCCTAATAAACGCATCCCAGTTCATTATCAACAAGATTGTATATTTGTGCAGAGAAGGGTGTTTTTGAATCGATTGATCAGCAAAATAAAAGAAGGGCCAAAATGACACTCATTCAAAAAAAGTAGTAATTCAAGTATAATAGATGTCCATCACATCGATGATAACAACAGCACAACCATTTACTACTGCACCTCTTTGGTGTGTGCGGAGGTGCTGTAGTGTCCAATCCTCGAGAACAATGATCTACCACATGATGAAGTTTAGACATGTGGGCGTTGTGGTTTTCTTTCTTTTGACGCAGCTTGCTTTTTCTGCGCCTCAACACTACGACGACTCCCATTATGGTGCTACAGCGGCACATTTGATGATCTTGCACAAGTGACTCCCAACATGTGCTGTCCATAACGAACCATTTTAGAGAAACGTTGAGAGATTGTCCTGTCCGCCTCCCCAGCGTGTTCGTAGCGCGTTGGACGATGGGTGACAAGCTCCCTGTGAGTGCGGTTCAATTGCGAGGGCTGTCAGAAAATCCACAGGTTCTCCAGATTTACGGTGTTTGGACCGAACCGAAGGTTACGATGTCAATGGCACCGAGTCAAAGAGCTGAAAGCTCAAGTACGTCTGGGTCGAAAGAAAATAAAAAAGAGAGCATTTCAAATGCAGAAATATCAACATCACAAATAGTTTATCATCAGTAGAACTTTATCGCTCAAACAGTTCTTGGGGATTTCTTTCTATCTCAAATAACTGATACTTCTTCTTCGAAGGCTCCACATCGACCACTTGTAAATCACTCGGTGTAATTTGAATGTGATCTGAGCCTAACAGCAATTTTACTTTGTGCCAGTTATGAACCTACAAGTAAGCCAACACATCCGATTTCTTCGATGCTTTTTTACTAGGGCAGCTTCCTAGGCCCTGCATTAGCCGCCTCTTACGACATGGTCTGCAGGTCGTAGAGGTGCTATTATTTGCTTCCCTTGCGGGTCCCGGCACCACAAGGGCGGTCATGGCACCTAACATGGAGCCTCTGAACTGATTTTTGAGTGAAGGCTAGCTTTGCTTATATCGAGTGTCCCTCACCAATCAAACGAGCCATACTCCGACGTCTTCATAGCTGTTTGTAACATGACTGCCTAACTAAAACAATATCGCATAAATTGCAAACATTCATCAACTGGTGTCTGCGCAGAATAGAGGGACTGAGATGGTATGATAGCGTCACAAATGAGAAACTTATGGAGACAGCAAGACAGATTACAATGAACCAAGAGGTTAAAAAAAGACGCTGGCGCTGGAAAACTGGAACTGGAATGCTGGCACTTGAACAAACTTTGAGAAAACCAGAGGGGAATATAACAAGAAGAGTTCTTTCCTGGAACCCACAGGGATAGCGAACGAAAGGGAGGCCTAGAAATATATGAAGACGAGATTTGGAGGCTGAGATCAACAATATAAAGAAGAGCTGGAGGGAGCTGCAGGAGATAGCTAGAGATATGAAGACGAGATTTGGAGGCTGAGATCAACAATATAAAGAAGAGCTGGAGGGAGCTGCAGGAGATAGCTAGAGATATGAAGACGAGATTTGGAGGCTGAGATCAACAATATAAAGAAGAGCTGGAGGAGCTGCAGGAGATAGCTAGAGATATGAAGACGAGATTTGGAGGCTGAGATCAACAATATAAAGAAGAGCTGGAGGGAGCTGCAGGAGATAGCTAGATATATGAAGACGAGATTTGGAGGCTGAGATCAACAATATAAAGAAGAGCTGGAGGGAGCTGCAGGAGATAGCTAGATATATGAAGACGAGATTTGGAGGCTGAGATCAACAATATAAAGAAGAGCTGGAGGGAGCTGCAGGAGATAGCTAGAGATATGAAGACGAGATTTGGAGGCTGAGATCAACAATATAAAGAAGAGCTGGAGGGAGCTGCAGGAGATAGCTAGATATATGAAGACGAGATTTGGAGGCTGAGATCAACAATATAAAGAAGAGCTGGAGGAGCTGCAGGAGATAGCTAGAGATATGAAGACGAGATTTGGAGGCTGAGATCAACAATATAAAGAAGAGCTGGAGGGAGCTGCAGGAGATAGCTAGATATATGAAGACGAGATTTGGAGGCTGAGATCAACAATATAAAGAAGAGCTGGAGGGAGCTGCAGGAGATAGCTAGATATATGAAGACGAGATTTGGAGGCTGAGATCAACAATATAAAGAAGAGCTGGAGGAGCTGCAGGAGATAGCTAGATATGAAGACGAGATTTGGAGGCGGAGATCAACAATATAAAGAAGAGCTGGAGGAGCTGCAGGAGATAGCTAGAGATATGAAGACGAGATTTGGAGGCTGAGATCAACAATATAAAGAAGAGCTGGAGGGAGCTGCAGGAGATAGCTAGAGATATGAAGACGAGATTTGGAGGCTGAGATCAACAATATAAAGAAGAGCTGGAGGGAGCTGCAGGAGATAGCTAGAGATATGAAGACGAGATTTGGAGGCTGAGATCAACAATATAAAGAAGAGCTGGAGGGAGCTGCAGGAGATAGCTAGAGATATGAAGACTTGGAGGAGTTGGCTGAGGGCCTGTATCCAAATCCGGGTTAAAAGGTAGAGAGAGCGCGAGAGAGAGAGAGATAGAGCCTTCAAATAGTATACAGAATATGAAATGATACACATAAATGGTATTACATTAGGGACCCTCGCCGGTGATACGGAGTTCGTCGATTACCACTAAGATCTTCCTGAGTAAGAAAGAGACTGAAGCAGACATGTTTACTCACCAAAGTGCAATGATAAAGGTCATATCAATCAAACAATCAAATACTCAAACACAGAGTAAACAGAAACATGATGAGAGGATTGCCAAGTAATCGCTGAACTGGTAAAAAGTAGTGTTCTTAAACACCACTATGTACACAGGACTCTTCCACTCTATATACTTCAGCTTTGCGTAGTAAGTGTAGAAAGGAATAATATGAAATGAGGTAGATGGCCAAGAATAATTTCAATAGTATGAGAAAGTTCATCATCATCATCAGGTGCCGTCTCCACATCGAAGGTTGGCTGCAATGAATCTCCAGCATCCTCTGTCTTTCGCCCTTGTGTTGCACACTGCCAGACTGTAACCTGTCCATTTCTTAAAGTTTCCTCCCACTTATCTCTCGGTCTTCCTCTTGCTCTTCCTCCCTCAACTTCCCCTCTAGTAAATGTTTTATCATGGTGTCATGCCTTTTATGTGCCCAAAATACTTTACTTGTCTGAATTTTATTTCTCTTAATAATTGTTTCTTCATGCCTAGTTTTCCTAAAACTTGTTTATTTGTCTGTTTTTCTGTCCATGAAACTCTGCTTATTCTTCTATATATCCACATCTCAAATGCATCAATTCTGTCTTCTAACTGCTTGTTCATTGTCCATGTTTCCGAGCCATACATTAATATAGGATATATATAGCATTTGATCATTCTAATTTTTAGCCTGTTTGTGATTTGTTTGGATGTCAGTAACTTTCTCATACTATTGAAATTATCCTTGGCCATTCCTATTCTCTTTTTAATTTCAGTTATACATCTGCCATCATCTGTTATCATCTGTCCGAGATAGGAGTAGCTTTTACTTGATGTAGTAATTCTCCATGTATTTTTATATTCATTTTAGGTTTTTCCATTTCCTTGTTGATTACCATAGTTTTTGTTTTCTGTATGTTAATGTCTAATCCATATTCCTTGCTAGTTCTGTCCAATTGGTCCACTAATTCTTGTAGATCTTGTTCATTTTCTGCTACCAATACTGTGTCATCTGCATATCTTAAGTTATTTATTATTTTTCCATTGATCTTGAGTCCTGGCATTCCCTCTAGTTGTTTGAAGATTTTCTCTGTGTAGATGTTAAATAGGCTTGGTGACAGTATGCATCCTTGTCTCACTCCTCTCTTTATGTCTATGTATGGAGAGTAGCTATTTTCATATTTTATTATTGCTGTCTGTTCCCAGTATATGTTACTTATTAGTCTGATATCATCCCCATCTAGGCCTATTTCTTGTAGACATATGATTAGCTTTTCATGTTGGACTCTGTCAAAAGCTTTGCTATAATCGATGAAACACAAGTAGATACTTTTTGCACTTCTATATACTTGTCAGCGAGTAGTCTTATACCAAGTATTGCCTCTCTTGTTCCTCTGTTTTTTCTAAAGCCAAACTGTTCTTCTCCTACTGAGAAAGTTACTGACATCTAAACAAATTACAATAGTATGAGAAAGTTACTGACATCCAAACAAATGACAAACAGGCTAAAAATGAGAATGAACAAATGCTATATATATCCTATATTAATGTATGGCTCGGAAACATGGACAATGAACAAGCAGTTAGAAGACAGAATTGATGCATTTGAGATGTGGATATATAGAAGAATAGGCAGAGTTTCATGGACAGAAAAAGAGACAAATAAACAAGTTTTAGGAAAATTAGGCATGAAGAAACAGTTAAGAGAAATACAATTCAGACAAGTAAAGTATTTTGGGCACATAAAAAGACTATGATAAAATATTTACTAGAAGGAAAGTTGAGGGAGAAGAGCAAGAGGAAGACCGAGAGATAAGTGGGAGGAAACTTTAAGAAATGGACAGGTTACAGTCTGGCAGTGTGCAACACAAGGGCGAAAGACAGAGGATGCTGGAGATTCATTACAGCCAACCTTCGATGTGGAGACAGCACCTGATGATGAGGTTGATGGAAATGAGATTTATCCAAACATCTCCTAGACAACCAGATATAAGCGTCATAAATATACGGTTTATTATGAAATTGAGATTTATTTAACACCCATGTGCTTTCGGAGCTCGCAAGGGGAGCAAAGATTAATAACTCTGCGACCTACAAGACATGTCGTTAGAGGCGACTGAGGTAGGGGCCCTGGGAAGCTACCGTAGTAAACAAAAATCGTTGCATAAATCAGATGTACTAGCCTACTTATTGGTGCATAACTAGCACAACGTACAATTACTCTTAAGCTCAGATCACATACAGATCACAAAGAGTGGTTTAACAAGTGGTCGATATAGAAAGTTCACAGAACAAGAAAAATGTTTATATAAACATAGCTAAGATAAAGAGACGTTAACGTGATAAATATACTTTATAAATGCAAATGAGTATATTCCTCCCATTACTAAGATAAACAAACGTAACATTGAAAAATATACGTGTTTAATTCCTTCTCCATTTTGAGTATATATACTGGATAGTTATTTGTATACGTCTCACAGCCGATATACTGGTTCACGGTATTTTATTATACGTCTCACTGCCGATATACTGGTTCACGATTTTTTTTTATACGTCTCACAGCCGATATACTGGCTCACGGTAGTTTTTGTATTTTACGTCTCACAGCCGATATACTGGTTCACGGTAGTTTTTTTATTATACGTCTCACAGCCGATATACTGGCTCACGGTATTTTATTATACTTCTCACAGCCGATATACTGGTTCACTGTATTTTATTATACTTCTCACAGCCGATATACTGGTTCACGGTATTTTATTATACTTCTCACAGCCGATATACTGGTTCACGGTATTTTATTATACTTCTCACAGCCGATATACTGGTTCACGGTATTTTATTATACTTCTCACAGCCGATATACTGGTTCACGGTATTTTATTATACTTCTCACAGCCGATATACTGGTTCACGGTATTTTATTATACGTCTCACAGCCGATATACTGGTTCACGGTATTTTATTATACGTCTCACAGCCGATATACTGGTTCAGGGTATTTTATTATACTTCTCACAGCCGATATACTGGTTCACGGTATTTTATTATACTTCTCACAGCCGATATATTGGTTCACGGTATTTTATTATACGTCTCACAGCCGATATACTGGTTCACGGTACTTTTTATACGTTCCACAGCCGATATACTGGTTCACGGTATTTTATTATACGTCTCACTGCCGATATACTGGTTCACGGTATTTTATTATACGTCTCACAGCCGATATACTGGTTCACGGTATTTTATTATACGTCTCACAGCCGATATACTGGCACACTGTATTTTATTATACGTCTCACTGCCGATATACTGTCACACTGTATTTTATTATACGTCTCACAGCCGATATACTGGTTCACGGTACTTTTTATACGTTCCACAGCCGATATACTGGTTCACGGTATTTTATTATACGTCTCACTGCCGATATACTGGTTCACGGTACTTTTTATACGTTCCACAGCCGATATACTGACTAATACAGTATATATTGCAATATGCATTCGTCTGGGAGTAACAATAATTATGAAGTAAAAGAAGGTTAAGATACAAATGAGATTTATCTTCTTCTTCTGCGAATGCCCCCATATCGACTACTTATTAAACCACTTTTGGGGTTTGTATGTGATCTGAGCCTGAACGATTGAGCGGTGTGCCAGTTATGTCCCTATAGGTGCCTATGCTAGCAAATCCAATTTCTTGCCACGCTTTTTATTTACTATGGTAGCTTTCCTTAGAAGATTCATACAAAACATTGCAAAAACAAACAGACATACACGTGATAAACACATTCTCATAGTAATAGAAGATAAAGAAACAGTCCTAAATTCAACAAAAGAGTTTAAGGTAATTTGAAAGAATAAAACGAAAACGTTGGAGTGCATTTAGAGAATAGGGGAGTGACACTTGATTTGGGCAAGGAAAATCCCAACTAAACAGCATATTACAGGAAAGGTAGACGAATAAAAAAGGTAATAAATTAACATAAAACGAACGCCCCCTTACCACGCATTAGCGCCAGGCCTTGCTCGTGTTAATTAAATCGCCATATGTCTTAATATATTAACAGTTGCTAAGGAATTCTAACGACCGTTGATCAGCTTCTAGACAGCGCCGGGAACAAACCTCTGGCGTCAGATAGTGCCCAGTTCACGAACACTGACCTTGTTTTTTTCATGTTTCTTAATCGTGGTGAAATTAATGTAGAACTTTTGATGTGGATACATACATACAGTGGCGGCTCGTCATTAAGGGCTTGTAGGGCCGGGCCTCACCAAAAATAATGTGTAACGTGTATTTATTATTTTATAAATTAAAACATAAATTAATCCAAACCCATGATTTCCAAGAAAATTTGTGTCAGGCCCCACCAACAAAAATGATCACGAGCCGCCACTGCATACATACATATTTGTTTTAAAAGAAACGATACACAAAGTGATGGGGGAAATTGTGTTGGTTGGTTGGTGGACATTAAGGATGTTGTAGGTTGTCAGTTAAAGAGTTCTTACTGTCTACAAAGTGGTTAATACATTGGTTTTCTAACATAAAAACGCTCGAAGCCGCAATATTGAAAAACTTTAACATAATAACTACCAAAACCCGCAGGATTCGACAATTGTTCTTTCTCTTTATGACCGTAAGCCGTAAACTTTGTCATGATTTATTTCAATGCAAATTAGCTTTAAATAAGTTATTTGCTTTCTGATCGTTGAGAATGTGGAAGATATTGGCAGCGTAAGTCATACTTATAAATGTAGTCAATGCATTCAAAGAAGAATATGAGAGATACAAGTGTAAAGTTAAAACGGGATCCGTAGAAACTGAATACTTTCTAGTAACTTCAGGAGTACATCATGGATGTATGCTGTCATCTAGTTTCTGATTCTTATTGTGATGGTTATTTTCTGGCCAACACTATGTTACCAGTGTCAAACATGGCCAATAACAGCAGCTAATGAGCGGACAATTATAACGACAGAGATGAGGTGTCTTAGAAGAGCTGCAGGTGTGACAATAAGAGACAAAATTAGAAATGAAGAATCAGAAGGAGACTGGATGTGAAACCAGTTATGCAATTCATAAAAAAACAACAGATTAAATGGTTTGAACACCTGACCAGAATGCCCTGGTATCGCCTACCACAGCGGGCCACACAGAAAAAGTATAATGAGTACAAGGCAAGAGGAAGACCACGCAAAAGATGGAGCGACGGCATCAAGAACAGCCTTACGAACAAGAATATCAGCTTACAAAGTGGTTAAAAAAAGCACACACAAGATCACTACGTTTCACCCACCAACACGTCAATAAAAAAGTAAATGGTGGAAGAGAAGAAGAACGTATAGTGTTAAAGGCAATAGATAAAGCCCTGATAAGAACAGCAATACTTCACGCAAAAACCACTAAGCAGTGTCGTACTAGGAGCATTGACTACGTCCGAATTCAAAGACAGTAATAGAGTGGCAGCTAACAGTTTAGCAGAGACCATACACAATGACTAAAACTATTGGATATCATTTACAGATTTACGCTGATGATATAGCACCTGATGCAATCTATTTGATAAGCAACAAGCCGCTTAGTGCGGAGCCCGTAAGAGAAGCATGGAATAGTACAACTGCGACCTACAAGGTATGTTATAAGAGGCGACTGATCTAGAACCCAGGAAAGCTAAAGTCGTAAATAAAAATCATCGCAGGAAACGGATGTGCTGGCCTACTTGTGGGCGCAGAACTGACACAACGTACAGCCACTATTAGGCTCAGATCACATACAAATCACACAGAGTGGTTAAGTGGTCAATGTGGAGTGCTCGAAGAAGAAGAACAAGATGATGAGCAATATATTAGTCATTGCATAATACTTCACTTCTCGGAATGCTAGTATAGTCCAGAATCAGTATAGGAATGCTAGGATGAAATAATAAATACATTCTTCTTTTTCTTTTCAAACACTCCATATAGACCACTTCTTAACCACTCAGTGTGAATCGTAAATGATCTGAGCCTAAGAGCGAGTGTACGCTGTGCCAGTTATGCGCCTACAAGTAGACCAGCACTTCCGATTTCTGCGCTGTTTTTTACTAAGGTAGCATCCTAGGGTCTACATTAGTCGCCTCTTCGACATGCATTGTAGGTTGCAGTGGTACTATTCTTTGCTTCCTTTGCGGGCTCCTGCACCACACGGGCGTAAGGAATAAATAATTCAGAAGAGACCAGTATTGATTGCAAAAATTAGAAACACGTAGCGCTGTAGTTTCGCGGGCAAAACAAGTGCTAAAGTGACGTTCAATCAACAGTCTTTATCGGGTACGATACCAGAATGTAATGTATCCAAAACCATGTCTTGCATGGAACACACCATAAAAACACAGACAACGACCTAGCTATTAAACATAGGTAACTAACACTGAAATAAATCGCCGAGTGGTTACCGGGCCCAAATTTGGGGTGTAAGAATAGAACCACTGTTACCTGCCATGCATGTCGTATGAGGCGATTAAGGAGGTTTGGCTGAAATCGGATGCACATGTCCTAAACTTGTAGAAATCTATGCGTTTAGGGCCTCAAACCAATGTACGTATACACGTTCTTGGCAAAGATCAAACATATCACAAAGAGTGATTAAATTGGTCTTAAAGAACGAACGCAAAGAAGAAGAAGAAGACTGAAATAAATGTTAAATAACTATGAAAATGAATCGGGCATATCCCAAAGGACGTTCATCAACTCACAGGTAATATACAGAATGTAGTTCCAACCATTCTTCTGGAACACACTTAAAGCACAGAATTCCTTGCTATTAAACATAGGTAACTAACACGTTAAATAAATGTTAAAACAACTGTAAAATTTGAAGTTGAAATGGTATGCCGTGGGCATACAGTGTTATATAAGTCAGACAGTGCGTCTTCGTAGAAGAGTACATTAACACTTCTCAGGTACGGTAGCAAATGAACTTTAGGATGTGCTCGCGGAGGACAAATTCATGCTGATACATGCTGGAGATTGGAATGCCAATGCAGTGACGTGATCGCATAAAAGTAAAATAACATAAAATAGGGTCGTTGGTGGAGGACAAGTACTACTGGTGACCTTTCATAGCATGATGGTTGACCATAGTGTATTGCACAAACTCTGTTCTATTGGCTGTGATTCCTATTTATTGATGTTATTTGTAGTACTGTGTTGTGACAAACACGTCCACGCTGTTCTACTGTTTATATCGGTCCCTCTATGTTGTCGCTATCGTCGCTAAGCAGACCTAACTAATCTACGTCAAAGTCTCGTTCTAGTGCTACTATTCTCATCATAGTGTGCAGCTTTGGTGTGCAAACCCTACGGTGTCTCCTTATACTATCTAGCTCGTTTCTACTATCCTATCTATTTGTCTAGTATGAGGCTCTCTGTCCTGAGGCAATGGCTGTATGTCCCCGGCATAGCCATTCCTTCCAACGTATATATATATATATATATATATATATATATATATATATATATATATATATATATATTGTGTGTGTGCCTCGCGTTCGCGCATTCGCGCGTGTGTGTGTGTGTGTGCTTTGCACAATTCTTTGTGAATCCATTTTGTTATTTTGTCTTTATTTAGAATTACTATTGTTAACAATACTAGCCAGCCGCGTACAACAATGATTCAATAAAGTGGTGCAATCTACATACGAAATGTAAGGGCAAAATGTCATATTCGTTCGATATCAGCTTTTACAGTAAAACTTCTTCTTCTTCTTCTCACTAGATTGGGATTTCGGATTCTATAATAAAGGCAACCGTCTGCCTCAGATTATCAGCCACGTCATACAGTTTATCTTGGACGCTGGTGTAAGTGGACCACCTCTTCCTTCTCAAGTCTGCATACTGGGGGCAGTTCTGTAGGATATAATTCCTATGATTTCTGCTTCCCCCTTTTGGCTACCGTCGTGATAGTAGGTTTGACATTCTTACTGCATGGTTAAATCTCCGAGGCATAATGGCGACCGTAGAATCCGTTAACCCGTTCCTCATTGTGAGGGATCGTTGCACCATGTTACGGCCTTACGGCCTGGTGCATCCGTTTTCTGCAAGCATTTGTTTCCGGTTAGCATTCTCTAACAGTATCTTGTTAGTAGTTGCTCTTTAGATTCAAAAAGTTGTTAAAAGACATAAACATTGAAGGTCTATATTAAAAAAAACCGTGACATTGTATCACAATCTAACGTTAGTATCATTATAATCAATTCTTCAAACAATGAGTTCACAACCATTAGCCTCTCCAGTTTATGGTTTCCAGCAATAGACAGACATAACAAGTCAAGCGTGAGTAACAATCAGATCTATTTGACTTTTCAACTACTAACCTCCTGTTTGACAATCCGTTGGAGATTGGAATCTAAACTGTTTTTGTTTGTTTATCCATGCATGACATCATATTTGTTCACAAACATTTAATCTCTCATTCGTGTTTTTTATTACTTAAAACACTGGTGGTTTCTGACGGAATCGCTCGGTGTCTATCGATTACAGATGTGTTCAAATATGTGCCTGACACGCCCACCTTATCTGTAATCAATGACAAACATGAGGATACTGTATATCATACGGTATCATACAGTATCATACGGTATCGTAATGTATCATACAGTATCATATAGTATCATAAATTGTCATACAGTAGCATACAGTAGTATACGGTATCATACAGTGACATACAGTGTCATACTGTATCATACGGTATCATACAGTAGCATACGGTATTATAGGATATCATCAGTATCAACAGTGTCATATAGTACCATACAGTATCATACAGTATCATATAGTATCGTACAGTAGCACATTATCTTACAGTATCATAGTACCATACAGAGCTACATTATCTTCAGTATCGTACATTATCATATAGTATATAAGTACCTACAGTGTCATACAGTATCTTACAGTATCATAAGTAGCAAGTATCATACATTATCATACAGTATCGTATCATACAGTATCATACAGTAGTACAGTATCTACAGTATCATATATTATCTTACAGTATCATACAGTATCAAGTATCATAGTATCATACAGAGATAGGTCATACAGTATCAACAGTATCATCAGTAGCTACCTTATCATAAACGTTATCGATGGAATAAATCAACATCGAGCTGGCGTGTTGGCGCTGGACGTGCTGGATTTCTTGAGGCGGATATCAGATCACCTATGGACGTGTTCGGAGTGATATCATGATAGTCCTCATATAATTGATAACCGATAACTGATAGATGGAAACTTATAAACGTGCTGATAGATTGGTTGGCATGCCTACAATATCAGAGGAGCTGTCATTGATCGAATTGATATTCCTAACGCATTGAGATAATCTTTCCGAACAAAGGTGGTTTCAGGGTTGTGAATCCCGCTCTCTGACCAGATTGAGAGAGAAGGGTGTCGATATTGGTGCAGCCCGAAAAGAACGACATACCAAATATGCAAAGAGATTGATTAATCAACATCGAACTGGCGTGTTGGGCCGTTGGAGTCTGCTGAATTTGTTGAGGCAGAGATAGGAGCCCCTATGTACGTGTCCGAAGTGATATTATAATAGTCCTCCTATAACTGATTTGAGTAGCAAGAAAAGAGCAGCACAACAGGCTTATTTGTATGCTCATTAATCAAAATCTAACTAGTACGGTCAATCGCTGGACATTGTTAAAGATATTGCTAAGGAAATCGGAGCACCTATGGACATGTCTGGAGTGCAATGAAGATATTCCATACTGAAAATGAAACTCTTAGAAGTGTTCTGGTAATAGTCCCACAACTACGGCGGCCTTATACAATAAATATCATAAGTATATCTACAATGAGATCAGGCATGTCTGGAAAAATATGTCGATAATCAACTAGGGAGTGACACATATGAAGATATACTGTAATATGATATCAGATCTGTTTGGTCATAAGAAGATCGTCAGGATCGACCTCACCCAGTCAGCGCAGAGTAGCTATTGTTCTTTGACGTTGATTCAAGCACAAATTTACGGCACTAAAAGATCATTAAAGAGTGTTTATCTTACGACGGAACGAACCTCACAAAGGTAGAAAAACGATAGAGAAGTCATCCGCTCTGCCTTCACTAACTGACTCGCCCGAGTGGTTACCGGGTCCCAAATTTGGGGTTTAAAGAATAGAACCACTGTTACCTGCCACGCATGTCGTAAGAGGCGAATAAGGAGGTTTGGCTGAAATCGGATGCACATGTCCTAACGTGTAGAAGTCTATACCAAACCAATGTGCAAGGTATACACGTTCTTGGCAAAGATCAAACATATCACAAAAACTGATTAAAATTGGTCGTAAAGAGCGA